>OX031007.1:101912462-102368695 GCA_943735925.1 Pollenia amentaria
AAATATACATGTATAAGCAAAATGTAAACAAATTTTGACAGCCTAAAGGAATAAGCAAAATAAACATCTGGCTCCTTGCGCAGACCTATTGGATAGGCCTTGGTCTTTCCAGTACTGGCAAATGTAAGCACCGTGTAACACAAAAGTGAAGCCAACACAAACAGTCTAGAAAACGTCAGAAATATAAATTACAATATTTTAAGAATTGTGGTTTAAAGACAATATAACACTCACAATATTCTGTACGTAAAATTAACTGAAATTGTAATACATATAAAATAAATGAATATTCAGTTAAAACCCAGTCTACTTATTTTTCATTTATTTTTAACGAAAAGTTCATTTAATTTTTACTGTCAAAAATTCAACCGCGAGTTCCGTAAAAACAAATGAATTTTCAGTTATTTTATTAAAATTAACTATCAAAAAAAATAACCGACGAATTCCGTAAAAACAAATGAATTTTAAGTTATTTTATTAAAATTAACTATCAAAAAAATAACCGACGAATTCCGCAAAAACAAATGAATTTTAAGTTATTTAATTGAAATTAACTTTTGCGGTACTGACCACTTTGTTTACAGAAGAACTTTCAATTATAAGACACCAGCAGCATGCCCGATATGGTATTCGCAATTATTTAACTTACAAATTTGATGTATTTAACTAAATTATTTTAACAAATAGAATATGGGAATTTTCTACACAAAACAAGCAAATCGTTTTTTACTTTTACTTTTTGCCACAGATCTATAAATAGATAACTGAAAATTAATTTTTTTGGTAGTTAAATTATATAAAATAACTGAAAAGTCATTTGTTTTTACGGAACTTGTATGTTATTTTTTTGATAGTTAAATTATATAAAATAACTGAAAATGCATTTGTTTTTACGGAATTTGTGCTTAATTTTTTATAGAATTCGCGGTTGAATTTTTGACAGTAAAAATTAAATTAACTTTTCGTTAAAATAATATCAAATCATATCAAAATTTTTTGATTTTCCAACCAGCATCGTCGGTTTCACACTTACAAACGGATTTTCACTAATGCTTCCATAGCGCTTGATGAGAAATTCTGACAGTGTACAGACCCCTATAGTGCAATTTATATTACGCTTTTCGGAGATCTACAAATAAACTCGTCAATCAGCAGTTTAATTTAGATTTTACTGGCACTTTCGAAATGTAGAGTCATGTTGTGAAGCTCAGTGACAATTTCAAGCTATTGTCTTTGAAATTTTCTACCTTTTTGTCGAAGGTAGAGAATTGTAGATGAACAATAAATTTCATTATTCTCTAAACACTCGATATCGAAAATTTTTGGGACTCGTAATTATTCTGCATCTTAGTTTATTTATTTATAGAAATTTCTAATAATGTTCGAAGACTGTTAACTAGCGAAATAGCGTCAGGAAATGTAGCAGTGTCTTTGCTAGTGGATTTTGTGGTCTCTTCTAAGCAGTGTTGCCGAAATTGGTGACCAAAAATGGCTAAATTTACGGAAAAAAATGGCTTAAAATTGGCTATTTTTTTTAAATGAAAACACATTAATAATTCAATAACAAAACCAAAATAATTTATTAAAAGTTTTTTACAATAAAATTGTAAATTGAGGTCAATTTGTAACGGAAATAAGATATTTTTTTAGCATTAAAAAAATACGATAATTTATAAAATCGAATTAACGGTTGCTTAATATAACCTTTTTCTCAAATTACTTTTAACAATGTTAACTGGGTTAAATACCCTCTCTACTTCAGCACTAGGCCATGGAAGTGAGAGCAACTATAAAGTAAATTCCGATATTTCTAAAATTTTCTTGTTGCGACCTGAACAGAATACACTGTTGCAGTTTTTGACGCTAAGAGCTGCTGCTTTTTTGTGATAACTGATCGTTTATAGCGATTTTCAACATTTTTAAAAGTTGTGATTTAAAATAAATGCGTTTTAATTGTTAAAAATATTTATTTTACTTTAAGCAATTAAACATTAAACATTTTTATAATAAAATAAAAATTATTATTTTCAAAGAAAAAGCGGAAAAATTTTTAGGGCTAATCAAGTTTGAAAATTGTTAAAAAAAATGGCTAATGGCTAAACTCGTCTTTTAATGGCTAACCAAGGTGAAAAATGGCTAAATTAAGCCACTTAATGGCTAAATTAGCTACACTGTTTCGAAGTAACCCCAAAGTTGTAGCGACGTGATTTTTATTTTCAAAAAATCATTAAAAAATTAGCAGAAAGTTCTGTTTCAGGTCCAAACTAATAGTTTTTTGAAAGCCTTGTTCCACAAAAAACTAGCGCCCAAAATGAAATATATATTAAATTGTAGCTAAGGTGGACCGCTATAGCACCCAATTCACCGAACTTAGTCAGAAGTCCTAAATTTGGACCAAGGTCATATGAGTAAATTGAGTGAATTGGCTAGAAATAGTTTTTTGAAAATGAAATATATATTAAATTGTAGCTAACGTGGAACGCTATAACACCCAATTCACCGAACATAGTCAGAAGTCCTAATTTTGGCCCCAAGGTCAAATGTGTAAATTTAGTGAATTGGGTATAAATAGTTTTTTGAAAGCTTTGTTCCACAAAAAACTAGCGCCCAAAATGAAATATATGTATGTTAAATTGTAGCTAAGGTGGACCGCTCCATTCGGTTTTATACCTTCACCGTTTAAACTTGAATATATATACTGCAAGATGGCGGACGCAGCTCCAGCCCGTGGTGGTTTCCGTGGAGGATTTTGTTCTCGTGGTGGTCGTGGCGGCCGTGGTAGCGGTCGTGGCCGTGGGCGCGGTGATCGTGGCCGTGGTGGCAAAGAAGATTCTAAGGAATGGGTTCCAGTTACAAAGTTGGGCCGTTTGGTTCGCGATGGCAAAATTATCTCATTGGAAGAAATCTACTTGTACTCTTTGCCTATTAAAGAGTGAAATCATTGATTTCTTCTTGGGTTCAGCTTTGCGCGATGAAGTCTTGAAAATAATGCCTGTACAAAAGCAAACACGTGCCGGTCAACGTACCCGTTTCAAGGCTTTCGTTGCCATTGGTGACAACAATGGTCATATTGGTTTAGGTGTCAAGTGCAGCAAGGAAGTTGCCACTGCTATTTGTGGTGCCATCATTTTGGCTAAATTATCGGTTGTGCCCGTACTCCGTGGTTACTGGGGTAACAAAATTGGTAAACCCCATACTGTACCCTGCAAGGTTACTGGAAAGTGTGGTTCCGTATCTATATGTTTAATCCCTGCTCCCCGTGGTACTGGCATTGTGTCTGCCCCTGTACCAAAAAAGTTGTTGACTATGGCTGGTATACAAGATTGTTACACCTCTGTTCGTGGCTCAACCGGTACCTTGGGTAACTTCGCCAAGGCTACCTATGCTGCCATCGCCAAGACTTATGCTTACTTGGCTCCTGATTTGTGGAAGGAAATGCCTTTAGGTGCCACTCCTTACCAACAATTCGCTGATTTCTTGGCCGAAAAACCTGGCTCTCGTCATATCGAAGCATAAGAAAATAATTTGTTGAGCAAAAATTTAAAACTTAAAAATAAATGAACAACTCTTGATAGAGAAAGAAATGAAAAAAAAAATAGCACCCAATTCACCGAACTTAGTCAGAAGTCCTAAATTTGGCCCCAGGGTCAAATGAGTAAATTGAGTGAATTGGCTAGAAATAGTTTTTTGAAAGCTTTGTTCCACAAAAAACTAGCGCCCAAAATGAAATATATATCAAATTGTAGCTAAGGTGGACCGCTATAGCACCCAATTCACCGAACTTAGTCAGAAGTCCTAAATTTGGC
Organism: Pollenia amentaria; assembly: GCA_943735925.1. NCBI lineage: Eukaryota > Metazoa > Arthropoda > Insecta > Diptera > Polleniidae > Pollenia > Pollenia amentaria. Next base: position 101,916,269 of record OX031007.1, read on the forward strand.
CCCAGGGTCAAATGAGTAAATAGAGTGAATTGGCTAGAAATAGTTTTTTGAAAGTTTTGTTCCACAAAAAACTAGCGCCCAAAATGAAATATATATTAAATTGTAGCTAAGGTAGACTGCTATAACATCCAATTCACCGAACTTAGTCAGAAGCCCTAAATTTGGCCCCAGGGTCAAATGAGTAAATTGAGTGAATTGGCTAGAAATAGTTTTTTGAAAGCTTTGTTCCACAAAAAACTAGCGCCCAAAATGAAATATATATCAAATTGTAGCTAAGATAGACTGCTATAACACACAATTCACCGAAATTAGTCAGAAGTCCTAAATTTGTAAAAACGGTTTTTTTAAAAACTTTTTTCTTCCAAAAACTAGGGTCAAAAATGAAATGTTTATTAAAATTTTAAAAACACAGTATATACATATGTATATTCATTTAAAATTTAAATGTGTTGGTTTTAATTTTTGTTTATAAAATTAATTAAGATTGATAAATATACTTTGTTATCTTCACGGTGTTCTAAAAATCGCCATATCCCGTTGTTCTAAAAACAAGGAAACTTGGTAGCACCCATGTTAAATGAAAAACACTCATTAATTTTACTTTGTTTTTATCGGTGAGAGAGGATTTTTTTTTACTCTCTTCAAATTGAGTAAAAAAAAAATAGGTTGTTATCAGCTATGGGCACCACTACATTGAAAGCTTTGCATGTGTGGCATTGTATTGGTTTGTTTATGTTTGCATTTGTTGGTTTTATGTTTTTTTGCTCTTTGCATTGAAAAAAATGTACATTTGTAAGCTTTGTTTTTTTCTCATTTCATGACATGCGACGCACGTCTGCTTCGTTCGAAATGTTCTGCTAGACTAAGCACAATTTCTTTTCTCTGCTTCGCTTATCAATTTTGTGTATGTACACATCGTCCGCTCTTTTTGAACTTTGATTTTGAATTTGCCCATAGCTGGTTGTTATCTACATTGTTATGTTCACGGTGATGTAAGAAACATACTATTTTTACATGCAAAAAGTGCAATATATATTTACATACAAGCTGTTTTTATGAATTCCATGCAAATTTGTAATAAATTCATTTGATAAAGCCCAAGGCAATATTTTTTCTTTCAAAAATATCAAATAATTTTGTTTAGATTTTTTTTTTTTACTGTTTTCGGCCAGTGGTCGGTTTGTCGATCAGTACATTTAAAGAAAACTATATATCGGGAGGGAAAATTTTGCAAAAAATATTCGTCATTGGGGCATTAATAACACCCTCCTGCAAGGGATTAAAAAATTCCCACGCTTTAGGGTAGCGGCCAATAATGGGTTAAAAACGTAAATGTTAGTATATTCATTTAATTTATACAATCCTTACACATAAAAACAAATTTTTATTGTTATTTAATTAATGTTAATGTAACTAAATTGATTAAATTTTTACAACCCTTATAGTTCAACAAAGCCTTATTTTAATACATATGTATGTACGTACTATATAAAATAAAAAGAAAACAAATCTATCTTTATTCTGCTTTGTTACATTTTACTTATGTATTTTTATTAATTATAAAACAAAAAATGTAGTTGAACTACATATGTATGTAAATCCGATGCATTACTTTTTATATTTTTTAATTGTCTATCTTTATTTTGCTTTGTTTACATTATACTTATGTATTTTATTAATTAAAAAAAATTAATAATTTTTTCATGAATTACATACTTAAAATTTTAAGTTTATCTCTTGTTTTTTTTTTATTTAAATATTTTAATTGTTATTTAATTAATGTTAATGTAACTAAATTAATTAAATTGTTACCAACCTCATAGTTCAAAAATTAGTATTTTATTAATTTAAAAAAAAAAATTATTAATTTTTTCATGAATTACATACAAAACGTTTTAAGTTTAGCTCTTGTTTTTTTCTATTTCAATATTTCAAATAAATGAAATTATAAAAATTAAATGCCAAAAATATATTCTGTTATGTGATGGAAAACGATTTAAAAAATAAAACGATGTGAAAGCGATAATACCGTTGTCAGTATCTTTAAAAATTGATTTCTAAGATATTTTCCTCTTTTTACTGTATTTATTCAATTAAATTTTTTTATTATATACATATTGTTACCTATCTTACATTTTGAAATTTTTACAGGAGAAGCAAAAACCAATTTAAAATGATAAATTGTTAAGTCGTCTTAAACCGTTTATAAATTATTTGTCTTCTATTTTTCATGTAAAGCCTACCAGTTGTTTGGATGATGTTGCATATTATGCAAACTGTAAGTTAGATCCTTTAGCGTTTATTATTCAATCCTTTGTAGATGTAGCCGTTTGTTTTTTGTTCATATAATCGCTTATTTTGGTCGAAAGATTCCCGTTTTAGGTAACGATATGTTATTTTAGCTATAATTAATTTCGGAAATGGATTTGAAAATCTAGAAATTAATCCACCTTCTAAAAACGAAACCTGCAAATCGATCGATTTTCAACACATACCTGATTACTTTTATTATGTATACACTGTGTATATGTATGTATAAGTTAGCATAAGTTAGCTTAAAGTACTGTCAAAAATTAACGAAAAGTCTGTCAAATGCATAAGAAAATTAAGAGACTTAAAGGTGGCCATAATGTACTTACATAAACTTAAGATCCATGTTGCATATTTGTGCAATATTTTGAATTCTTGCGAGTACTTCAAGTAAAGAAGTACCAAAAATTACAGCCCTGTATTTGCTTATTTTATGTTTAATTTAATTTGCCAGCAACGTTACAAAAAAAAATATTGGTGATTGTTGTACATACTTATAAATAAAAAATGGATAAAAAATTTAAATATGTAAAATTCCTCTTTATTTAGAAGTTCTTGTTTTTCTTTATCCATTTCAATTTATTTTATTTTTTGTAACAACGCACAAACAGCTGATTCCGTACGGAATGTGCGTTCAGTTTGGCACTTTGCTTAAGCAATGACATTTGACGAAACTTAACGAAAAGTTTCATTAAGTACATTATAGTTGGCCATATATGTTTTATATGTATTCGCAAAGTTGCATAAGTTGACTTAAGCGGCCTAATGCATATTATAGTTGGGCCTTTAGTGTTTACGGTCCAAAATGTCAACCATTCCTAATAGGGCATTAACATTACATCGAAATCTAGTAGATTTCATTTTAAATCTTCCTCCAAATCTAGTTCGTTTACATTATACTTGTTTGACATTAGCGAGATTTGGTTTTCACAACAAAAACCGCCGACTGAAAGTTTTTTGTGTAACACATACTTACATATAAAGAAATAGGCATTTAAATTTGCATTACATTTTCTTTATAACCAACTTCATTTATCTTAACAATATTATTTGTCATTTGCATTTTTTTACTATTTTACAAAATTTTTTAATTGTTTTTAACAATTTTAACAAGCAGCTATTATTGATTTTGTTTTGTTTTTTGTTAAAATGTCATCTTTTTCTTGTGGAGGGAAGTAGTTTTTAGTGCTATATGGGAAAAAACATAGTTGCATCAATAAGTACTTCTAGATTTCGAATAGATTTCGTCAAAATCTAGTTACGGAGTAGATTTGGTTTTGTACGGGAAATCTAGCCAAAAACAACTAGATTTGGCTCGAAATCTCGAAAGTACTAGATTTCGTTGTAGTGTAAATTGGCTATAACAAAACACTAACAAATCAAAACAAAGTAGCTCGAACTGGCAAAATCAGATGGCGTTTCGACACCACCTGTAGTTGAATTCGCCTTGTATGTATATGTACATATGAGGGGCTTAAAGCACAAGGGGTTCAAGTGACTTTTGTTAAATAATGAGAAAAAAGCGGCTAAAGTTAATTTGCAATAAACATTGTAATATGCTATCTGGAATATTACTTTTTGATTAATAGTGGCCCTGAGATATATTTTAATCTTACAAGATTTCAAAATACCGGGTTTTGCATGTTCAAATACCCAAAAATTACCTTTGAAGTAAGGATAGTCGCACTTATACCCCTTGTGCTTTTACTTTTTGTAAATTTTCTAAACAAAGGAACTTGTACCTCAAAAAATGTTAGTTATACCTAATAAGAAGCCTACATAGACAAAATTTTTTAATTAACTTTTTATTAAGAAAGGCTTTTATGGTTTTTTCGGACATTTTTAGTCGTCATAATCAGATTCCATTACATCATCAAGCTCATCTTCATCATCACCTTGACTTTCAATTCTTTTCGGAATTTCTTTCATTCTTTCGTGAGGAAGTGCTTTAAACCATTCATGGTAAATTGGTGGTATATAGCAAAGAAGATCCTGTAGGTTCTTAAATTTCTCAAACTTTATTGGTTTGACGCTGTTTTTCGGAGGAAGTTGTGGGAGGTACTGCACGGCTCGGCCAACATTTCGGGCTTTCAAGTTTACTGTGGTAAAGTTTTCTTGCTCATTCATAAGATCATCTTTGTATGAGAGGATCCAAGGGTCATCCTTCTCAAAGTGTAACCATTGCAATTTTCGGATGCCCGGTATACTATTTCTAAAAAGTCTTTGGATGGGCTCTAGAGTTATAAAGTCCTCATTTTGTATTGATATTACTTGAGTTTTTTCCTTTAGTTTGCCACAAGCTTCTCCCAATGTTGAGGTACATAAATTTGACAGTTTTTTTTTTGTAATTTCTATAATTCCAAAATATTGGTCACTCTCCATGAATGAGTGCGCAGAGAGTAAAAATTTGTGATTTACATCTTGAATGTGTGTATTTCGAATAACATACAACCAAAATTTAACAACGTAGTGACTCTTATTTTGGCCACCACAGTTGGTTGTCGGTATATGCTGTAATGTGAGTCACATTCTGAGGCAAAGAGTTAATGAATTTCAACAGGCAAGAACTAATTTCTTGGCAGCCACGTGCAGCTTGGCTTTTAATCCACATATACATATTGGCATCTCCCGTTGATAAGTTGTGTACACAAAAGTTGTATGTCCAAAGTTGACGGGAGTAGTATACTTGAGTGCATGTCAGTACAGAAATTGGCAACATTTTTTGCAAGTCGAAACAAATTGCGACGTGGGTGTTAGTACTATCATTTTTTACAAACTCTTTAACCCTGTCTTTGTCCAGTTTTGCTGCTTCAGCTTTTTTCAAATGCAATTGTTTTGCTTCGTTGGCCGCCTTTTTAACAGCATCTGTTTCACCGTGCTCAATTGTAATTTGCAACTTATTACAAGTAACACATGTGTCTGTTTGGGGTTTGTGAAAACTGATGTTAAAACATGTGTTAAAAATATATCTGTAGTAGCTTTCACGCACTGGTTCTGTTTCCATTTCTATGCAAAATTCCCTGTAAAGTGCATACATCTTTGAAACATTAAGACTGCTGGATAAATACTTCCTATTGGGGGCATAGTTTCTAGAATAATGACTTGAATACTTGGGAAATGATCTAATGTGTTCTTTTACTAATTGTACTGATGCATCAGGAATTTTATTGCCAGGGACCTTCTTTCCCCTTTTGTCTTTTTCAAGAATGTCTGTTCCTGATAATCTCTTTTTTTGAACAACATTATACACCCTCTTTGTTGACACATCTAGTGTTTTCAGAAAAAACGTTTTACAGACTCTAAATCCTACCAGTTCATAAGCCACACTTAAAGCTTTATACTTTGAACTTTGCGTTTTAACTTTAATTGGAGCAGAAACAGTGATTGCTGAGCCTAGAAAAGAAGATTGCAAGTTGTGATCTTGAAGGCCCCAATAGTCTATAAAAATTGTATTCCGTGTTTCCTCAGATATGTTTTCATTGCACTTGAATCTGCATGTATGGTTGTATGATTTAAGGCATTTCTTCTGGTGAAGTTTCCTCTTTCTATCTAAATATTCCTTACCAGAGTTCCGCTTAACTTGACGTTTATTTCTTATCCAGGCATTTTCTCTTCTCACTTTCTTTCTTGCTGGTTGCCTAGACGAATCCATCTCATCCAAACTACTTTCATGATCCGTTAAAGCTTCTTCAGCTTGCTCAAGTTGACCATTCACTAAAGTTGTCTCAGGAATTTCCCATGTTGGATCAATATCACTGTCATCTACAATAGTTTTTACAAGTGATAAGTCCAGTTTCAAAAATAAGTAATAAAAGGTTAACTATTTTTAAATTACCAGCATTAAAAAAACTTTCAGAGAATTCGTCAATATTTTTTTCAGATTCACTCATTTTTAATGATTTTACGTAACCAAAATAACAGACAATCAACAATTATTAATATACTCGATTGCATTATTTTATTTTACTTTTTCTTTTTTGGCAAATAAACCACAAAGTGCATTAAGGTATTTTGAAACAGGTGCTTTGATAACAAGTGATAAGATTACTCGTTTGATTAAACATCAGCACTTATCTGAATTTACTCACTCAGTCCATGTGAAAAATTAATTTTAATATTTGCTTAGAGCACAAGGGGTTTAAGTGCTCATATACCCCTTGTGCTCCAAGCGAAACAGGTATTTTAATAACATGTGCTATATTTGGCTACCATATCTCGCTAACGGATGAGAATCCCACATTCATCTCTTGTGCTCTGAAATTCTCTGAACTTCACCTACTAATGCCATATGTAAGCTCAATTTTAGAAAAAAGGCACTTAAACCCCTTGTGCTCTAAGCCCCTCATATATAAATTCAGTTGCCTGTGAATACATAGTGTATACTGAAATTAGTACTCCATGCGGTAGCGAAATAGAGTACTTCCAAAACTAGTCTTTGTGGGTGGTCCATGGAGTAGTGAAAAATACTAGTTTCGAAACGAACCTCTATGTGTGCTCTATAGTGTAGCGACATGGAGTCGTTTTAGGAGTACGCAAATGTAATGCATAGCTGGGTTATGTGGTCCAGCCCTAGGACATCGCAATGTGAATTGGAGTATGTTTTTCCATACATTTGGGTTAGGTATTGGAGTAGTCCTACTCCTTAACGGAGTAGTCCATACACGCATGAATAGATTAGTCTTGTTTTTTGTAGGGAAACCTTTCACAATCGCCAAATTAATAGACAGACAGAAGTTATTCGTTCTTTTTTCGCTGTTGACGTAGATGAACATTTTACAGGCATTGAAACTTAAATTACATTGGTGTGAGAAAAATTATATGAAGCAACACAAACAAACATGAAAATGGCGAACAGTGAAAGAGAAAGACAAAAAATGTCTAGTACAGACAGCCATGTACCACACATTCTACCTCTTTAACCCCTTGCCATCAAACTTCGTTTGTCTACCTTTCAATTTCAACATTGTAAAAGAGGGCTAAACAGAACTGTAAGAAGTGACGAGTGAAAAGGCCCAAATCAGTTGCGAGGGAAGCTTTCGAAGAAAGAGAAAATCGGTGTTTTTTGGTAGTGAAGTGGCAATGTGCAAATCCAGTACCTCGTTTCTGTATTTCTCGCATTGCAAAATTTCCCGCATAAAACAAGTGAATTGGGACAAAACAGTGCAATATGAAACAAAAAATGGTTTTTCTCACATAAGTGTTTCTGTACGTTTACTTTGCGAGAATTGTCTGTCATTTAAATTATTTGACAGCAATTATTGGAAGGATGTGAGAAAAAATGTTTCTGTAACAATATTTTGTAAAAAATTTCTCACATGAACTGTCAAAATAAGTCACGTTTCAAATCGGTGCGAGGAAAGCTGCATTTAAAAAAAATATATTAAATATTGTATAAAATAATAATGGAGAACAAATCTGCGGAAAAAGTCAGTAGCAAAAAGGTTAATAATGTATGTATATACATACATGTGTATGTATATATACACAAGAATGTGTTTTTAAATTTTTTTTTAATTTAAATAGAAAATTGAAAGAATTTCGAAGCAGCAGAAGCAGAAGCTAGTGGACCACATGTCCTCACATTTAGAGTTTGCTAGAGGTCAGTTTGACAAAATGAATGCAAATTCAAATATTAAGGAGCAATGGGAGTCTCTGAAAGTTTCTTTAAACTCTTTGGGTGGCAGTGAAAAGAGTGTAGATCAATGGAAAAAGGTAAGATTCTTTTTATGTACATATCCAGCTAGCATTTTCAATCGTATAAGTCTCCTGGGAGTCTCACGAAGAGCGTCTCACGAGCGCATTTTTTAATCGTAGAAGATTCCTCGCACGGAATTCTTACTAGCTTTTCGAGTGGTAGCCTTTTCTATTTAAATAGCATCCCTCAACTTCTCGTTTTGGTTTTTTAATGCGGACGTGTGTGCAGTCTATGGCCCCTATCACTCCAGGAAAACCAGTCTCTTCATAGAATCTGGAAAGCGTTATAAAAATTTTAATTGTACAGTTAATGCCCTCTCAAGTGCGATATGTTGGTCAAACGCAATGTGTGCTTTTGTATGTATGTAGAAAAAACAAAACAATACAAGTCAATGGATGTAGCTCCAAATAAAAAAAGTACATAGGTTGATCGAAAATTTAAAAATAAGAGGAAAATATATGCGTTTGCAAGACTTTTATCATTTATAGTTTCTTATATTTTTCATTTTCTATCACGTACATATGTACTTCTTTTATTTTGAGGTGCGTCTATAAACTATATTAAAGCCGAAAATACTTACTTTTGTTTTATAGCTTCATATTCAGAAACTGCTGGAAACTTAATCCATTTCGGCATTAATTTTTGTTCTAAAATATCTGCTAGCTCGTGAACAGAGCGGCAGACAACACTTTTGCTTCCAGAAGCTGTAAAATCCTGTCCAATGTCTCTGTAGTAGGAACCAGTTGATAAAATATGAAATGCTGTGCAATTCGAATTGGTTGTGGTATAAATGTTTTTTTGATTCCCTTCAACATGTAGGGACTCAAATCATTGAAAAGGACAAGAGCTGCGTCTCTGCTCAAACGATAAAGGTCCCTGAATCGCTGCTCGGGAATGCTGAATGGGTCCGTTGTATCCCTTAGTTATTGGCGATGACGACGCAACATATTTCGCTGATCAAGCTGTTTAGCAGTTATTAATGCCGCACTATACATTTGACTTTTCACTTAATAAAAAAAAAAATAAAGCACAATTGTTATTTAAAAATTTGTTTTGTCACTTTAGAGTTATATTTTAATATTATTAATGTCTTTTTAATTTCACAGTTTTGTTTTGTTTTTATTATTTATTAACTTTGTTGACGTTTCGTATGCATTTGACACTTTATTACTGGAAATATTCCAGTTAGAACAGAATCAATGTTGTCTGTTTTCGCATTCAAATACAGAAACACTTTTTTCTCACAAATCGAGAAACGATGGAATTTTTTGTTTCACACTACATGTGAGAAATTTTACGATGCGAGAAATACAGAACCGAGGTACAGGCCACATCAAACGCGTGTGCACAAATCAATACAGAAATCATCCGCAAATAAGCCGCACTCATTAAAATTTTTTTTGTTTTGACCACATGCTATTATTATTGTTTTGAAAACAACAGCACGTGCGTGACAAACAATGACAATACATGCAAAAATATATCAGAAAACATTACGAGCACTATATTATTCATAAAAAAGTCGAAAATTAATGAAAATATGAAAAAATCTTTAAATTTAGCAGCTTAAAATGTTTGACATATTATGCAAAAAAGTTGTTATATGAATAAAATCTACAAATTTGCCTTTTTATAAAATCTGATAACTGATTTTGATAGCACGTAACTAGGGCTATGAAGGCCGCCATTTTAAAAATTAGAATTAAAAAAGAATTATTAGCTAATTGATTCCACTGGTGCACCAAATGAAAAAAATAAACTTTTCTCTTTTCAAGTTTAAGCTTAAGGGCAAAGTAAACCACAGAAATTGGCAGACATGTTGGATATTTGCCAAACTTTTTGTAGTGTCTATTGCTAAATTAAATAATTTTAGTGAACACTTTGCAAAGTGAAGACGTTGCAGATGAAGCATTAAATTTATTTTCAGTCGTAAATTCTAAATTTTTAATTAGCATTTTTTGCCACAAGATAGCTCTTTGCTTAACCCACTCTCCATTCCAAATTATTTTCAATTATTGTATATTTATCCTCCGTTTTAAAAAAATAGTGAGCAAAACTGCCGCAGCACTATCGTCGTCTGCATTCATTGAAAGCAAACCAAAAATTAAATATGAATGTTTGTACGAAATATGATTGTGTTGTTTATTGGCGAAAATAAAACGGAAACCAAGTGTGTGTTTGCCACGCCATTTGTGTGGTTTATTTTGCCCTTTACTAAAGTTCTTTCCGAGCGTGGGCCTGGGACCTACGGTAATCTATGAAGCGATTTCACGAAATTAAGTAAGTAGTGTAAGTGGGTATAAAAATGTGTTATGGTAACAATAAGATTTTAATGGTTAATATAAAGTTCAGTCCCGATTGGCCTCCCTTGTATATACATATATACCAAGGCGACTTTAAAAAGGTAAGTGCAACTCGTCAGCCGTTCATCAGTTGTGTCCACGGCGAACTCAAAACATAATTCCCAAACGTCAAAAAAGTCTTTTGCTTATGTTTTGCACCAAAGTTACCGAAAAAAATTATGGGAAAATTGTCTGCCTGGGGCAGCAAATCTTGACAACAAGCAGTTAAATTGCAAGAACAATATACATGTGGCTTTTTGTAGTTGAAGAGATGTACTTACCTTTTTAAATTCGGCATGCATATATACCTTATGCAAAATGAAATGCTGCAGGCACATCTGCGTTCATTGATTGCCATTTAAAAAAAAATTAAGTCCAGAAAGGCGCACAAAAAATACAAAACGGAATATAAAAAGCGGCAACGTAAGTGGTAAGACATTCAAAAAAGGAGGCAAAATGTGACTTTAGTCGCTTGACTGTAACGGTACCCACAGACGATGCAACATTTGTCGAAACACATGTTACTACTTATGTTTCAGTTTTTACCACAGACGATGATACTAAAAACGAAAAATTAGTATTGCGTGTTTTGTGAGTGTACTACTACAAAACAAAAAAAGTTTTTATTTATTTTGTTCTTATACCTATCATATTTTATGTCCCATAAATTTGAAAAAAATTTATATTCAATTATAATTGGTTTTTCAATTCTTACAATTCGCAATTGTCGCCATTTTCCGAATTCTTTCTCCATATTTTTTTCTCCGAGAGTTGCAAAAGCACATCACACAACAACTGCTCTCAACAATATGAGAAAGAAAAAAACAATCAACATCGCCACACACGATGAAACATTGTGTTTGGAAACATAATATATCAAAAATGTTTGATATTTGAGAAACCAAAAAGGTAACAAGAATTTAAACCAGAAACATCCCCACACACGTAGCAACATTTAGTTAAACATGCCCATGTTTCGACAAATGTTGGCTCGTCTGTGGGTAGCTTAACGCTGGATTTACGGCGAAAATGAAAGTTAATAAGCAAAAACAAAATTTACAGTTTCCGTCATGGTGAAATTACTAGAAGGTGGCAGCACTACGGAATCTATTATTTTTTGCTTATCCATGGTGAAAGATTTATTGTGTCAAAATAATTTGTTTATTCATAACAAGTGTCAAAATATTGATTGCTAACGTTGATTTTCTTCAAAAAATAATTTGTGAGATAAAAAAAAACAATTTGTTCGGTATTGTATTTAAAACAAATAGTTAAAAGCAATTGAAATAAAAAAAAACATAAAAAAGGACGCTTATACAATGCGTCTTGTGAGTTATATTAAAACTAATCGTTTGTAAAAGTTACATTTTGTTGTGAAAGTTTTACAAATAGTTTGAAATATAACTTAAATAAAATACGTATTGTATTATAAAAGTGCTTTTTATTTGTTGCGAAAAGCAACTAGTGTGTTAAATTACAAATTAAAGCCAATCGTTTATAACGTAAATTTTTGCATCGTGGTCGAGGACCAACAAAAAAACTCATTTGCAAAAGAAAACTTTTATTTAAATAAAAATCAAACCTATTTCAATTGTGAAGCCTTTGTGCGTGCTTTTCAAAAATGCGTAAGTGTTTATTATGTGTTAAGGAAGAATTGCCTGGCAGCGGTGTGATTTTAAACCTCCAATAATCGGTACAATGAGTCAAAAGTGCAGGAAGGAATTTAATTCAGCCACAAGAATTGGTTTTACTAAGTATATGTTTATATGGCTTTTATTTTGTAAGGCATTGACGTTTCAATAAGAATAATATTTTGGTGTGGTGAAAATCAATATTTTTGACACACTTAACTTTTTTACACAAACCAATTTGCCTGTTTTTGTTGTATTGTTGTACAACAAATCCTAGTGCTCCCACCTTGTAGTAATTTCACCATGGTTTCCGTCATACCGTGGCAAAACCTGTGAATAGCTAGGCAATTATTCTTTATGTATAACAAACACCAATTCAATAAGCGTTTGAACAAATCAATACCGAAATCAGCCGCAAAAATAAAATTTTTTTTGTTTTGACCACGTGCTATTATTATTGTTTTGAAAACAACAGCACGTGCGTGACAAACAATAACAAAACATCCAAAATTTTATCAGAAAACATAACGAACACCATATTATTCATAAAAAATTAAAAAATTAATGAAAATATGAAAAATCTTTAAATTTAGCAGTTTAAAATGTTTTTGTGCAAAAATTTTGTTATATGAATAAAATCTACAAATTTGCCGGTTTACAAAATTCAATAACTGTTCATTCAAATTCAATAAAATTTTAATAGCACGTTACTAGGGCTATTAAGGCCGCCAATTGTCACTTTCGACAAATCAAAACTTTTGGGGGTATTTCGTATTAAAGAAAAAAATTCAAAAATTTACCCAAATGTTGTTACATGAATAAAATCTACAAATTTGCCGGTTTATAAAATTCAATAACTGATTTTAATAGCAAGTTACTAGGGCTACTAAGGCCGCCAGTTGTCACTTTCGACAAATCAAAACTTTGGCGGGTATTTCATATTAAAGAAAAAAAATTCAAAAATTTACTCAAATGTTGTTACATGAATAAAATCTACAAATTTGCCGTCTAATTGCTTGCACTATGACTTGTTCACTAATATTTCTTAGTCTGTTTAAATTAAAAACTAATTCTGTTTAATTCGGAATTTTTAAGTTAAACAAATATTATAAATTAAACATGAGTTTTCTGGTTTTCACTACACAATTTTTCGTAAACAAACAAAGATGGTATTGCCACACTTCCTATGTAATGCTAAACAAAAGCAAAACCAGAGTTGCCATCTTATGTTATTTCTAACGAAAATTCGTCATTTTTTCAATGTGGAGATGCGACTATTTATTTTATTTTGGTTACTTTTTTTCTTAAAATAATAATACGTATAAATATTTTTTTATTTTTCTTGATAAACTTTTAAATCAGGTTTTTTTAATTTTTAACAAATTTATTAACCTGTTTTTATTAAGTTTTTAGCATAGCACAAATTGTATGCACTCCTAAAAGCCCTGAAATTCGACAAATTAAATTTTCTTAAAAATTTAGTTAAGAAAAAATAGCCATATGTGATTTTTATATTAGAAACGGCCATGTTCTCGAAATCGAAATCAGGTAAAGTGAAAACCAATGGAGGTTTTCTTTTAATTCTTTTTTGTTAATGAGCTTAGTTTTTCCCGATTTTAAGAGTAGTATGAAATGTATTGTCTAAACTCAATATACCAATTGTTTCTTTTAAAATTTATTTAATAATTTAAATTTGAAATTAAAAAGGATATGAATTTAAAACACTAAAATTAAGATTGTATTGTAAAGTATATTTTAAGTAACACTGTAAATTTTCATAATAATATGCCAAATTTGAAGTATTGATTGCATTAATGAGTAGGTTTATAATAAAATTGAATTGGTAACGTTTAGTACTTACGGATTTATTCCAAACCGGTTCGGCTTTTGCTCACGAAGAGGGTTTTAGAAAAAAGGTTTTTGTAGTGAGCTCGTTCATTGTGCCCTTAGCAACAGAAGTGAATAGTTGAACTAAACGTTACCTTTGCATACTTAAATCTACCTTTAAAGTTCTTAACCTAACTTAAAAAGTTTACTTAAAATTAAACATAAAAATAATTTACTTATAATTAAACATAAAAATAATTTACTTGAAATTAAACCTAAAATATAAAATAAATAGTGTACCTACCTACCTACAACTACACCGGCTCATCTGTTTTATTTGGAATCACACCCATCAAATACTTACCCTAATATTCCTTACGTTTACCTACGTTGGAACTCACCTCAGAAAACTACAATTAATTCTAGCCAAATTGGTCTACTTAAAACCAACCCCCATAATTGAAACAGAACCCATTATAACTCTTTTCTTTTATTTCTGTTTACTTCAAATCCCTACAATTATAATCCCTCAAATGAGCGATTATAATTACAATCGCAATTAAAGATTACTCCATATCTTTAGTACCCTGCAGTTCTGGGATCAAACAGAGGCGATTGTTTAGAATTCTTTGTGGAAGCCAAAGCAAAGAATTACAGTATAAAAGCGCTTTTGAATTATAGTCTTACAACCTAATGCAAAAAAAAAAAAAAAAAAAATTAAGTGCACATTTGGTGGATCTAATGTGTTGGTTAAGTAATGTGAACTTTAACTGTTTTTTGCATTAGGGGGTTAATCTTTTCTTCCAAATACAGTTTATATAACATTTTGAATGTAAAATTTAAATGAATATAGGAAGAAAAATTGCAAATGTATAAGAAATCCATTTTAATGGATTAATTCGCGAATTATTTATGCACTGAATTAGCAAATTTTTAATTCATTCTTTTCACACAAAAAAATGAATTGAATGAAATTTGAGTCAATTTAAATGAATTTGGAAAAAATTAATTGCAATTCGTTTCCAATTCAAATGAATTTGTCAAAGTGAATTACAATTCATTCTGAAAATTCTTTTGAATTTGTCAAAGTGAATTGCATTTTATTTCCAATTCGTTTGAATTGAATAGTTTTTGAATTAATTCAAATGAATTAGAAAAAGAATAAGCAATTCATTTCCAACTCATATGAATTGAATTAATTGAAATTTAAATTGCATTACTCTAGTATACTCCAAAGACAAAAAATTATTAGATTTTAAATTCTCATGATATACTGGAATTGTCAGGTAGCGGCAGAATAGGAATTAAATGATTAGGTATCGGCTAAAATCCTATCAAAATGGGAAAATTTCGTTAATTTGTTAAAATAAACTTATATTTTTATTTTTATCAAATAGTGTGTAAATATTATTAAAGGTTTTATGTTAAAATAATCTCATATTTGTATATTGTGGAAATTTTTTTTTTAAATTTTTCAATCGAATTTTAAAGATTAAAGCAACTTTGAATCTCAACATAACATTTTTTGCTGTCAAAGCTGTGTTCGTTTACCCGAAATTCTTACTACTTTTACTACAATTGGAAATTTTTAATAATGTGAACTTTAACTATTTTTTGCATTAGGGGGTTAATCTTTTCTTCCAAATACAGCTTAAGTAACATTTTGAATGTAAAATTTAAATGAATATAGGAAGAAAAAAAGCAAATGTATAAGAACCCCATTTTAATGACACTGAAAACGACATTATCGATTTAAAATCGTTTGTTTTCAAAATCTTTTTCCATCATTTGAATAAAATAAATTTAAGAAGAGTGATAAAATTTGCAAGAAAATGGATAAAATTTGAAAAATGTTATTGTCAATTACACTTCACTTTTACATTATTTATTTATTTTTTGTTTTAAATTTTACAATTTTAATTTTAAAAACACACGGTGGTAAATTTATGATCCATTAAAAGGTGCTGCCAAGTTGTATTACTGTCAAACGCTGTTAAACGATTAATACCATGTTCACACGGACAGCAACATTCTTGATTCGATCTCCCATTCGTTTTGCGCCCCAAACATGATTGAAACAACATGTTCTGCCATACAAAAGTTTGAGAGCAAAACAGGTCGTTTTATTTTGAAACATGCTGCGAAACAGGGGACTAATTCTGGCAGTCGTGATCGAGCACTTTCTCGATTCGAAAGCAATTTTATTACTTATTCTTTCAGTCGATACTGAACGAATCAAAATTATTTTTTCAGTGTTGTAAATCATTTATTTGAGTGTTTACAATGCTGAAAAAATAATTTCGATTCGTTCAGTATCGACGGAGTAAAGGAGAAATAAAATTGCGTTCGAATCGAGAAAGTGCTCGATCACGACTGCCAGAATTAGCCCCCAGGAAAAATTTACTATTATCTCCAATTTTGATAGCAATTATCGTTAGTTTATCGGAACTTGCTCTCAAAAAAAAAATCAAATCAAAGAAAAAACAAAATAAATATTCATGTTAAATAAAATAAAGTGATAATACTTAAATAATAATATTAATTAATAAATTAAGTTATTATTTTAAGACATATGACTTTATGACACCTTGTGAATCCCCCATATGTTTACTCCTTATAATAATTAAGAATTAAAAGTAATAATGAAATAAAATCAAATTCTTATCATTATTTTATTTTACAAAAAATGTTGGGCCATCGAATTTTTTTCTCAGACGTACATACATACACACCAGAGCTGTAAATGAAAAATTTTTTTTGATTTCAATTGGTTACGAATTGGATAACTTTTGAATTAATTCTTTCCACTAAACAAAAGCATTACATAGGAAGTGTGGCAATACCATTTTTGTTTGTTTACGAAAAATTGTGTAGTGAAAACCAGAAAACTCATGTTTAATTTATAATATTTGTTTAACTTAAAAATACCGAATTAAACAGAATTAGTTTTTAATTTAAACAGCCTTTAAGAAATATTAGTGAACAAGTCATAGTGCAAACAATTAGATGGCAAATTTGTAGATTTTATTCATGTAACAACATTTGAGTAAATTTTTGAATTTTTTTTCTTTAATATGAAATTCCCCCCAAAGTTTTGATTTGTCGAAAGTGACAACTGGCGGCCTTAATAGCCCTAGTAACGTGCTATCAAAATCATTTATTGGATTTTATGAACCGGCAAATTTGTAGATTTTATTCATGTAACAACATTTGGGTAAATTTTTGAATTTTTTTTCTTTAATACGAAATACCCCCAAACTTTTGATCTGTCGAAAATGACAACGGGCGGCCTTAATAGCCCTAGTAACGTGCTATCAAAATCAGTTATTGGATTATATAAACCGTCAAATTTGTAGATTTTATTCATATAACAAAATTTTTGCATAATTTTTCCAACATTTTAAACTTCTAAATTTAAAGATTTTTTCATATTTTCAGTAATTTTTTATAAATAATATGGTGTTCGTAATGTTTTCGAATTAATTTTGCATGTTTTGTTATTGTTTTTCACGCACGTGGTGTTGTTTTCAAAATAATAATAAAAGAACGTGGTTAAAACAAAAAGAATATTTTTTGCGGTTGATTTCGGTATTGATTTGTTTACACGTATCAATTCAATTTACAAAATAACTAAAGTTATATTTTATTCTGTGATAAATAAACAATTTTATATACATTATTTATAAATATGTATGTGCTAATAATATTTAAAAATTAAAAACTTTTTGAAAAGAAAATTTTATAATCAAGATTTTCCAAACACTCGCTAATATTGCGGGTTTTTACTCATCCAATGGGAATTACATGGAATATAACAAACATGACAACAACGAGCCTTTAAACAAATATAATGCAATTAAAACCATGTCTTTATCCAAAATTTTCCCTTGTTTTCAATTTCGATTGGAAGACAATATAAATAAATTGGATTACAGTAATAATATTTTGTCTGATGGGTTTCCACATGTTTGGCAGTATGAGAGAACTTTGGAAGAGCTAAACGTAACATCAACAAGGATTGACTACTTACCACCACAGCTTTTTTACTGTCAAGGACTTAAAGTTTTATTAGCTAACAACAACAATTTAGAAAACATTCCAGAAGCCATTGGTTCATTACGCCAGTTGCAAGAGTTAAACTTGAGTAGAAATTTTATTTCAAGTGTTCCCGAAAATGTAAAGTCCTGTAAAAACTTAACGCACTTAGACCTTAGTAGCAATGCTCTGCAAAAATTGCCCGAAGCCATAACATGCCTGATTTCATTGCAAGAATTGATTTTGAATGAAACATATTTGGAGTTTTTGCCAGCAAACTTTGGGCGTTTAGTTAATTTACGTATTGTCGAACTTCGTTCAAATAATTTAGTTTCATTGCCAAGGTCAATACAACGTTTGACTAACTTACAACGTCTTGATATTGGATGCAATGAGTTTTCTAAAATGCCCGAAGTTATAGGAGAATTAAAACAGTTACGTGAACTTTGGTTTGATTTCAACCAAATTGAAACTTTGCCACCTCAAATTGGAAAATTGCGTGAATTAATACACTTGGAAGCAGTTGGAAACTGTTTAGTGGAATTACCAAATGAAATTGGTAACTGTCGAAATTTAGAAATATTATCTGTATCAATG
The DNA here is from genome assembly GCA_943735925.1 of Pollenia amentaria. Taxonomy (NCBI): domain Eukaryota; kingdom Metazoa; phylum Arthropoda; class Insecta; order Diptera; family Polleniidae; genus Pollenia; species Pollenia amentaria. Next base: position 101,934,706 of record OX031007.1, read on the forward strand.
AACAATATGACTACACTTCCGTTCAGCATTGGTTTGCTCCAGTCATTAGTTACCCTTAAAAGTGAATCGAATAAACTACAAGAAATTCCAGGATGTATATCAAATCTGAAAAATTTGGAAGAGCTAGTTTTGAGTCATAATAAACTGCTTTATTTGCCAAGCACAATAGGAATGCTGCGCAAATTACGTTATTTATTTGCCGATGACAATAATTTACAGAAACTACCTGAGGAAATATGCTCTTGTTCTGTCCTAACTGTTTTTAGTGTAAGTCAAAATAAAATATCTGCCTTACCCGATAATATAGGACATTTATCAAACCTCAAGGTGTTAAATATTGTCCAAAATAGCATTATAACATTGCCTGTAACTCTTTTAAGTCTTGTGAACTTAAAGTCATTGTGGATAAGCAGGAATCAATCTCAACCTCTTATTCCTTTGCAATACTCAGAGACATCAAACAAAACACAACTGACTTGTTTTATGCTACCTCAACTGGACAATGAAGGCAAAGTTGAGTATTTTATTAAACATGGGCTAAAAGTGCAGAACAGTATAAATCAAATCGACGATATAGCTACTAGTGTTAATGTGTCTAAACGTAAAATATGTTTTGCAGATGAAACAACAGTTTTAGATACTTGTATACAAACTCATTTGCCGTTATCTACCAATAACACTATATCCAATATTTCATCAGCATGCAGTAAGCACCATGAGTTAACCGGTGATCAAGTGAGTTTAGTTGCTGGATCCAAAGATTTTCTTATGCGATCGCCAACACCATATCCAAAAGAGTTACGTTTAATGGCAAAATATGTGCAGTTAAATCATAAAAAACATATAAATATTGGCTATAACGATAACCAAGCAATTAAATGCAATGAAAATTCTCATAACACCAAAAAAGAAACTGTTCAAAGTGAATCCATATCACAACCTATGAATATTACTTCAAATTATGCGAACATACATCATTATTCTCAACATGAGCAAAGCCGCAGTGCAGAAGTTGATCAAAATAGACAACCACATACATACCTTTCAACAAATTTTTTTCCCCAATATGTTATAGATAACGTATCCAAACCACCTCCATATCATATTGCGCGATGCTTTACAAAAAAGACTGCTGAAGATTTGACAAAGTATGAGTTTACACGAAAACAACAAGAACAGATTCACCATTTTCACAACTCCATGCTTTATACTCAAAACAGCCAATCATCTCATAAAATTAATATTGAGTTAAAAAATAGAAGAATTCCCGACAATTCTGGAGTTAATTTTGATAATCAAAATTTAATGGAAAAACAGCTTGAACAAGCAGACATAACGACGAAATGTCATAAAGAAGCAGAAGAAACAGATTTTAAGACCGTAATTTCTGATGGGCAAAGCAGATTTTTAGATTCTTTTGACGCTCCACAATCATCAAATATCTTATCAAATAAAAAATTTAATAAAACAAGATCAAAATGGCTTTTTGGTGTTCATAAAAATCCTAGAGTGATGCAACTTAATATTTGTTGGCAAAATGGACGAGATTTTGAAATTGATACATTGCCAAATAAGGAAGGAATATTTGTAGTCTCCACAGTTCCAGAATCGAATGCATCAAAAATAATATATCCATATGACAAACTTCTTGAGGTGGAGGGCGTCGACTTCACAAATATTAACTTAAATGAAGCTCGTCAAGTATTATTTAGTTCTCGGCCTTCAATATCGATTATGTTATCACGGAAATAATGTGTGCATTAGGCATATAAATAATTTTTACACCTACTTGGTGGCAAATATTGTACAAGTTATGAATATAACTGTTTTAAATAATTTCTCAAAAAAAGTCAGATTTATTTTAAATATTTTTATTTTGAAATACGCAATTGTTATATTTATTAAGTTGCAAATTTAAAGTATGTGATGAGTTGCACATTAGCAAAATGTCCTGATCAATATTAATTGCACATTCTGTGTAGAGGTTGCTTCGCTGAACTTCCTGAATAGCCGGACAAGGGTTTTGATCAGAAAACCAGACTTCACTCCAACTAGCACATACAAATTTGCAAATAGAAAATAATTGCAATCAATATTCCGGAATAAGTATAAAAGGCAAAAGTGTCAGAATAGCTCTAGAAATCCAACGAGTATTACCGAAAGCTGGCATTGCTGTACATTTATATAAAGAAAATATTTTTTTTTTCAAAGTATTTAAAAGCTTGGAACAATTCATATACATAAGTATTGCATGTCACACTTATATCACTTTTTCCTAAAAAAAAAAAAAAAATACACAAATACAGCCCAATTATGAATAAAAATTCCGCGGTAGTTTTTCCCTTCTCCCATTTTTCCTATTTAAATTCAATTGTGTATTTATAATTAGGCTGATAAAATTTATTGTAATTGCTTAATTGAATGATAAAGCAAATAGCTATATGATCGGATTAAAAAAGTAATTGCGTTTAGTGCGGAAACCTGCAATTTAAAAAAAAAATATATATGTATATATAATAGGTCGTTATACCTTTGTATGCTCTATTAGACCATATTTTATATTTGCAAAATTTTTAAAATGTTATATGCCTAATGTACATACGTAATGTAATTAATTATATAGTTAGAATATTAAAATATAAATATATGTATGTAGATGCAAAAAATATGTATGTATAAGAATTAGTGACTTCCAAAAAATTAACTCCGTGTGTAGGTACGTACCTAGACTATGAAACAATAAAGATTTTAGTAAAATTTAATAATTTTATTGGCTTAAATATGCATACGGGGGTAGTGTTTTTTTTTTACAAAATTTCTTTATCGCATCACGCTATGGGCAATGTTGTATTGATAAAAAAAATAAATTTTTAAGGTAATTTTGGTAAAAATTGGTAAAAAAAATCGTTTAACGAATGCGACTTCTAAAACTCCTCAAAGAATTTATATTTTTTTGAAAACATTTGTTTTTACTTGTTTATCATTAATCGTACTTGATTAACAAGAGGGTATTAACCAGGAGGCTTATTCTGAATTGCGAAAAGGTGGGAAGTCGGTATTCTACATTGCGAAAACAAATGTCAAGGTTAGGCTAGGTAAGAAAGGCTGGTGTGAAGCAAACTTCTCACCCTCACCCAGAGACCAATATGGTCCATTGTGACGCCCTAATTAGTAAAAGAAAGAAGGAAAGAAGAGAAAGAAATATAGTGTGACAGAGAAGGAGAAGTAAATGGTGAAAGCACGGGAAAGAAAGAAAGTTGAAGATAAGAAATCGGACAACACAAGCAAAAACAACCCTACCGAACAGGAAAACTGGCCTACATGTTTCCAGTCCCCAGCCTCCTGCCGCACAGCCAGGTCATTCCCATTACGAATTCCGTCAGATTCTCGAGCCCGCAGCCCGAGACATCTCTCAATTCGTGCAGGAATCTGCTGTTAATAATATTTGTGAACTAATACACACATTATTGCATCACTGTCTCTACTGCGTTCTAATACAACTATGTATGTATGTAATATGAATTTAAATGTACATATACTATTTTTTTCTTATTCTCAATAAAACCATATTTTAAACAACAGGTTATGGGCCCAGTCCCGCGTTTTTTTTTTATACATAAAGGAAAGAAAGAAAGTTTTTTTTGCTGAGATAAAATGAATGTAACAAATGCACAATTTCCTAAATTGTCTAACAAAAATTACCATGTGTGGAAATTCAACATGGAATTGCTTCTGTTGGAAAGGGAGTTGTGGGACGTTGTTGTCGGTAATAATTCTCAAGCAAATGATGCGAAATGGTTGTTGCGAGATGGAAAGGCTAGAGCTGCTATAGGTCTTGCTGTAGAGGAGTCGCAGAAGATTTTAATTAAACATTTGAAAACAGCAAAAGAATTTTGGGAAACTTTGAGGAAACACCACGAAAAAGCAAACATTACCAATAAAGTGAGCCTACTTAGGTTAATGTCATCGAAGAGGTTGGTGAAAGGCCAAAGTATGGATGATCACATTAACGAATTCTTGTCAATTGTGGACCGTTTGCGAGATTTGGGCGAAAATTTAGAGGAGCATAAAACTGTTGCGTTTTTGCTTGGCACACTGCCCGACGACTACAACAATTTGATTTCTTCATTAGAAATGCGTCAGGAAGCTGATCTGACAATAGATTTTGTTAAAGAGAAATTAATCCAGGAATATAAAAGGAAGTCTGGGTGTGAACAGGAGAATGATTTTGCGTTTAAAGTTCAAAAAAAGGGAAAATTTGTTCCAAAATGTTACTCGTGTGGTAAGCCAGGGCATTTGAGAAAAGACTGCACAAATAAAAGAAAAGCTAACAACCGTGCCAATGTAGTAAAAGATGAAAGTGATGTCTGTTTTTGTGTAATGCAACAAAAACTAAATTCAGAATGGTATGTGGATTCTGCAGCAACAAACCACATGTGCTGTGATGAAAAATATTTTACAAATTTGAATGAGATGACAGATACGGTTTATATGGCGAATGGTACTGAGGTTAAAGTATGCGGTGTGGGTGATTGCAAATTATTTTGCGAAAACAAGGAAATTCGTGTTAAAAACGTTCTTTTCATTCCTGAATTAGATGGAAGTCTCTTATCTGTTCGTCGGTTAACTGATACAGGCTTTGAGGTTAAGTTTGATGGCAATGGTTGCAAAATTTCTAAAAATGGAGAAATTCATGCCACAGGTTATCTGAATAATAATTTATTTGTACTAAACCACAAGAAGGAAAAAATCTTTAACGTATCAGAATGTAAGAACGACTGTATACACGTTTGGCATCGTAGATTAGGTCACAGAAATATTCAGGACATAGCTGTAACTGTTTCTAAGGAATTAGTGCAGGGGAAAAAAATAATGAAATGCAAATGTTCATCTGATTGTGAAGTTTGCTTGAAAGGAAAGCTCACACGCAATAAATTTCCAAAGGCGTCAACATCTAAGTCTAATGAAATTTTAGACCTGATACACTGTGACTTATGTGGCCCCATGCAAAATACAACACCTGGTGGTAATAAATATTTCTTAACGCTCATTGACGATTACAGTCGTTACTGTACTGTTTTCTTTCTTGCATCAAAAGATATGGCTTATGAGAAAATAAAACAATTTATTGAGCAGTCAGAGAATCAACTTGGAAAACGACTAAAAATACTTAGAACCGATCGCGGTGGCGAATTTGTTAATAAACGAATGCAGCAATATTTTAAGAAAAAGGAATCATTCACCAGCTTACAGCACCCTACACTCCTGAACAGAATGGCGTAGCAGAGCGGAAAAATAGAAGCTTAATGGAAATGGCCAGGTGCATGCTGTTTGATGCGGATATGAATTTAAAATTTTGGGCTGAGGCTGTTAACAATGCAAATATATTCAAAACAGTATTTTGTCTGCTGCGGTAAATGTAACACCGTTCGAGTTATGGAATGGAAAACCACCAAATTTAAAACATATTCGAATTTTTGGCGCTGTGGCATACGCTCAAATTAATAAACAAAAACGCAGAAAACTAGACGAGGTGTCTATCAAATGCAAATTAGTTGGGTATGCAGAGGAGTCTAAAGCGTTTCGTTTATTGAACATTGGAACAGAAAAAATCATCATAAGCCGAGATGTGAGTTTTTGGAGTCAAATAATGATACTGAAGGAGCTAATTATTCTAGTGGAAATGCTGTTGTTAAAGGTGGAAGTGGCGCTGTTGATGGCGGAAATGTCGTTATTGGTAGTGGTGATAGTGGCAACGAATACGTATATTCTAATAATGTAATGGCTGAAATACCATATGAAGATGGAGTCAATGATATAAGTACTGATGATTTTTATGGTTTTGAGCCTGAAGAAGTTGCATCATCATCCAATTTGCAAACGTCTCCACAAGTTACTATTAGATCGTCTTCGAGGAACAACAAGGGCGTACCTCCCAAAAAGTATGCATATAAAGTTTGCTATGGGAATGATCCAGTAAGTTATGAAGATGCTTTATCTAGACCGGACAACAAATTTTGGGCGGAGGCCATGAAAGAGGAAATAGAAGCACTACAGGACAACAACACGTGGGAATTGGTAGAGGTTTCAAAGGAAAGGAAAAACTGTAAGTTAATAGATTGCAAATGGGTATTTAAGATTAAACACTTAGTAAACGGCGAGAAGAGGTACAAGGCTAGGCTGGTCGCGAGAGGTTTTTCTCAAAAATACGGTGAAAGCTATGACGAGGTATTTGCGCCAGTTGTAAAACCAGCTACATTTAGATGTCTATTGGCAATTGCTAGCTATGATAATATGAAAGTAAGGCACGTTGACATTAAAACTGCATTCCTTTATGGCGATATAGATGCCGAAATATTTATGAAGCAGCCAAAGGGCTACATTACGCCCGGAAAGGAAAATTTCGTTTGCAAACTAAATCATAGCTTATACGGACTCAAACAATCCGCTCGTTGTTGGAATATCCGCATCAATAAAGTATTAATTGATGCGGGATTCAGAAGGGGGAAAACGGAACCTTGTTTGTACGTAAGGGGTAGTGAAGATTCAATCGTTTACGTTCTCATATACGTTGATGATGTTGTCATCGCATCGAAAAATGATGAAGAAGTTGAGGATTTTATTCAAATTTTAAAATCGCAATTTGAAATCACTGATTTAGGTGATTTAAGGCTCTATTTGGGCATTGAGGTGACATTTGAAAGCCGCTACCTAGCCACCTCAGCCTGCTGTTCTGTAGGCTGGGACAGTGGCACAGAAAGTGATCAACTGACTCCAACTCCCCTGGATCCTCACAAAACCTACATATATCCGATAAGCCAGACCCCATTCTCACCGCCATTCTGCATATCATACAGTGGCCCGTGATAATACCTATCATGGTCCTGACGCAGACCCAGCAGCGCGTCCGAATTTGACCTACTAAGCATCGGACACAGCGTGCGCGATACTCGGCAGTCCGTTCGGCCCCGCGAAGCCTAAACCTGATTACTCCCACTCAGAATCCATTCCCTAATTCTCCCAAAGTAGAAGCACATTGGAGGCCTGACCACCTGCAAACTGTCAGGATCCTCCATTTCCGAGCCAAGTCTTGCCAACTCATCAGCTATCTCGTTGCCGGTGATGTTGCAGTGACCCAGTACCCAGCAGAGCCTCACAACATAGTCCCCTAAGATTCTTCCTAGAGCCTTCCTGCAATCGTCCACTAGCCTGGAGTTCACATAACAGCCCATCAAGGCCCTAAGAGCCGCCTGGCTGTCCACATATATAGTTAAATCCGTGCCCTTGGAAATGTTAGCCGCTACCAATTCCACGCCCCTGAGAACACCCAGAACCTCTGCCTGGAATACACTGCAGTCGCCGGGAAGTCTGTATGACCTTCTGATGTCCAGATCCTTAATGTAGACCCCCGCACCCGTGCCCTTCATCTTCGAGCCATCAGTGAAAATCCCCTATACAATCTGCTCTGCCCTGACCAGCGCTCCCTGAAAGGCAATATCAACTCTGGAAAACGCCCAAAATCGACCCAAGTGACCAAATTTGTAGACCCGGGCGAGCCTAGGTGATAACCACTAGTACTAATTTTACTCAAGATCCGCGAGTGACCCTCCGTGAAATTTCCCAACAGTCCTAGCTCCCTCAGCCTAAGAATGCTCCTTGCTGCCATTCCCATCACATACTGCTCTATAGGCAGAAGATGACAAATAACATCCAGAGCCGCCTGAAGGGTACTTCTCAAGGCACCTGCCATGCCGATCGAAGCACACCTCTGCGCCTTTGATAGAAGGTCCCTCCGACTAACTAGTTTCAATGCCTCCCACCAAACACAGCATCCATACGTAAGAATGAGTCTAACCACCGAAGTGTACAGCCATCCCACTACTGACGGACGGAGTCCCCAACTCCTACCTATCGACGATCTGCAGGCATTGATACCCCTCTTAAGTCTCTCCTGAGTATTCCTTCTCCAGGACAGCTTACTGTCCAGAAAAACTCCTAGATACTTAGCACTATCAGATAGCCTAAGCTCTGCTCCCCCTAGTACCGGAAGCCTAAAATTCTCCACCTTGTACCTCCTAGTGAAAAGAACTAATTCTGTCTTCTCCGGATTAACTCCCAAGCCCTTATCAGTCGCCCATGCTGACAGTTCGCCCAGCGCCCCTTGCATGACATCGCTAATTGTCGGCAGAAACTTGCCCGATACCAATATAACTACATCATCCGCGTAGGCGACGACCTTCTGACCTATCCTGTCAAAACGTCCCAGAACGACATTGACAACCAAGAGCCACAATAAGGGAGAGAACTCCCCCCTGTGTGGTCCCCCTAGTCACGAGTTTCCTTAAGCGCTCGTTTCCCCAGTCCGAGTGAATAACTCTGCTGCTAAGCATCAGAGTTATCCATTCGACCAAGAATAACGAAACCCTAAATCACTCAGTGGCTGCTTAATGGCCTCTATTCTCAAATTGTTAAAGGCCCACTCTATATCCAGTAATGCCGGCAAGGTGTATTCCTTGTCTCGCAATCCCCGTTCTATATAACCTACCACATCATGAAGTGCACTCTCAACAGACCTGCCCTTAAGATAGGCATGCTGAGCGCCGCTGATGATGCCCTCGTCAATCTTCGTCCTCAGATGTAGATCAACCAGTCTTTCTAATGTCTTCAAAAGAAAAGACGATAGGCTGAGAGGTCTAAAATCCTTGCGTTTAAAGTGACCGGTTCTACCTGCCTTAGGTATGAAAATAACCCTGACCTCTATCCACCCTGTAGGAATGTAGCCATTTAGCAGACATACCCTAAATAGTTCCACCAGCAATTGGAGTGTTGATCCCTGGATATTCTGTAGCATAGCCGGAAATATACCATCTGGTCCTGCCGATTTGTACGACCCAAAAGTATTATCCGCCCATGTAACCTTCTCCAAGGTGATAATATCTCCCACTGACTCCCTTATCTCACCTCCCGAGCCCGATCCAGAAAAGGGGTTACCACACCCCACTTATTCCCCCGTCCCAGGATCCACACAACCCGGGAAGTGAGTCTCCATAAGCAAACAGTGAGATTCGGAGCTAGATTCCGTCCACGAGTCGTACGGTCTCTGAATAAATCCAGGGACCACAGGGTCCTTGGGTAAAATTCTTCTGAACCTGGACATCTCATTTATATTATAACTTATCCTATAGTTACTCCAATCCTCATCCCTACGCGTATGCTTCGCTCTCTTGAATAACCTTCTGACAGTGGTCCTTTGAATTCTGAACTCACCTGTCCACCATCTCGGTTGCAATTGCCTACCCGAAAAATTCAGCGGACAAGATCGCTCATAGCTACTGGTCCACACCTCCGTAAAGGTACCCACCAGGTGCTCCACACCGGCCAAAGCGACCCCCAATCGTGTATAACTCTAAGGTTACTATTCACCAATCCCGAAAAGGAATCCCAGTTCGTCCTCCTTGGATTCCTATAAGGACGCCTTTGTGACTTTTCGAAATTAAGATTAAAAAATATACGACCATGGTCAGAGAAGGAAAATTCCAAAGCCACCCTCCAATCATCTACTAAGTCTCTTTAGTTCGTCAATGTTACATCTATTACTGCCTCCATATCTCTAGTTCTGTGTAACGCAGTTTACTTTCCCAGCTGAGGTATGACTCAGTCTGTCCAGGGTCAGTTCGAAGGTCTGCTTCCTTTGAAATGAAACACGTGATGTTTTTCGTGTATGATTATATAAAAATATGAACAAAGCTTTATTTACGAAAGCTTAATCTACGTAAAATACTTAAATCTACGACAGCTTTCTGATGATGCGGCGCAGCTGCAGACGGGAACGAGGGCGGAAACGGGTAGACTGGTGTGGTGCGGATTCTGTTGCGGCGTAAGGATCGGGCGGTTGCAGGAGTCGGGCGGCGACGATCAGGTGGTTGGCCTGGGAAAGAGAGTAACGTACTGTCTTGGTTTAAAAAAAAACAAAGGCAACTAGCTACGGTTATTAATGCAGACACCAGCGCAGTTCGTGAGGCGAAGGCGGTCGGCAACTAGCTATGGTTAATAATGCAGACACAAGCGCAATTCGGGAGGCGAAGGCAGTCGGCAGCTAACTACGATTATGACTAATGCTGACACCAGCGCAATTCGGGAGGCGAAGGCTGTCGGCAACTAGTTACGGTTATTAATGCAGACTCCAGCGCAATTCGGAAGGCAGTCGGCAGCTAACTACGATTATGACTAATGCTGACACCAGCGCAATTCGGGAGGCGAAGACTGTCGGCAACTAGCTACGGTTAGTAATGCAGACACCAGCGCAATTCGGGAGGCAAAGGTAGTCGGCAACTAGCTACGATTATAAATAATGCTGACACCAGCGCAATTCGGGAGGCGAAGGCAGTCGGCCACTAACTACGATTATAAATGCAGACACCAGCGCAGTTCGGGAGGCGAAGGCAGTCGGTACTAACTACGATAATAAATACAGGCATAAATACTGCTAGCTACTAAGAGTAAACACAGTGGTTAGTATCAGTTTCTACTCTGTTTGTTCTGAACACACTTTGACTACTTATTTAAAAATAATATAAACTCAATGAGAATTATTAGGTATTAGTAAGAAATAAGAAAACAGTAGGGGTATTCATAGTATCTGGTCACATATTAAGGGTATTCACAGTGTTAGGTTATAATGACTTAACATTACTTGGTAGGGAATTTGTAACGTCACGTTACATCTGAATGTTGGCGTATTCCCACTATTACAGATGTAAAGATTGGTAGCAATAATAAAATCAAACATAGACTCACCCCTTTTGTTGATGTCGGTACTTCCCCATTGATTATGGTGTGCATTAGCGTCACAACCCAGTACCAGTGTCGAGCCCCTTCTGCTCGAGTGCTCAACAACTCACGTACTTTCACACCAGGTGGATCGGTAGCTTCATATGGTAAGTATACCGATGCTAGTGCCAGGACCGTTTTGTCCCTAGCTTCACCTGTCACAACCGTGAGGTCTCCATTGCTGAAAGAATGAGACAACATAAATTTGAGCTCATTTCTTGCCATTATAAAAGTTCGAACCTTCTCATGCGTGTGGGGTACGAACAGTGTATATCCCGTGACCTTAAATCCAACTATCCGATTATTGTTGATTCAGGGCTCTTGGATCAAGGCCACGTCCACGTTGTTATCGATGAGGTGGGCTACTAATTCGGTTGAGGCTGCTTCACAGTGATGCAGGTTTATCTGCACTTTATTCAGCCTTTTAGGGTCCATCATTTTTGGGAAACCTAAATCTGATAGACCCTAACCCAAATATCGCAACCCCACTCATCGACTTCAACTTCCTGAGAGACTCCTGGTCTACTGTGTGTAATTCGTCCCCAGGACTAGCTCTCTTTACCTTGACCAAACTGTCACCATTAAGAGGGCTTGGTAGTGAACTCTTACCCTCCTTCCTTCTACCTTCCTTGTAAGAGGATACGCCAGCAGTCTGGTGAGGATCCTTTGTCTTTACTGACAACATTTGATTCCTTAGCATCCTCTCCTGTATACCCCGCAGGATAGGGAAGCTCTAGGATGACACCGACAGAACCGTGGATTCTTTCGAATCAAGCAGCGTTCTTCCGGTATATCCTCAGCAAATGCCTATACCGCCCATCGTGCAGTGAAGGGTCTTTCTTAGCTATCTTTTCTAGAAAGGCTAAGGAGACTCCCCCACCACTCTTGGCTTTTTCGAGATTCGATCGGCTCTCCGATGTGACCTGTTCAGTCGCATCCTGCCGAACAATGGATTTCTATGTACTCGCCAATTTGCTCTCTGTCTCGAATGTGACCACAGAAGTCGATGGTTCAACCCTCTGGTCCTGACCATGAGCCGAAATCATAGTTATTTCGTGCTCATCATCAGAGTCCAAGGTCAGACCACCGAGTCTTTCCGAGGCCCCAGAACGTGTCAGTGAGTCCATTGGCGAGCCCATCCAGTTGGTCTCTGTCAGTTCTGTCATTAGCTGACTTTCTTGCAGCAGAATATCCCTGTGAACACCCGGCAGATCCGAGTCTGAATCTGACATCGGGCCTGTTGAGTTGTCAGTGATACTCCCTGCACCAACTTCTGTCGCTATGTCCGTTTTTTGTTTTATTTTGAAATTGTCCAGTTTCCAATCCCACGAGTATGCACGTATACAAAGGACCATCTCGCGCAGTGATGGCTTGCACGGACTAGGCTAGAATTACAACTGACCTTTGCCATCAGCGTCAGAGGGAAGCTGTTCGCGACTAGTTTCTTTGACCACTAACTAGCCATCCAGGTCCTCGGCACTGCTATCAACCACCTTGACCTTAAAAGTGGGGGAAGTGGGGATTAAAGGGGGGGGGGGAAGGATTGTAGGTGAAGGGAATAGGATGTGGAATGGATAACCCTTGGTCATGCTGGCCTTAAAGCGTCTGACTTTAAACTTGTTCCGACTCAGCTGTCCGAATTCAAGTTCCAAGACAGACACTACAGCCGACACTTAAGCCACCACATCGCGGCAAGATAGTTATCCAGGTGGTGGAACAAATGTCAAACACACGTCAAATTCGCAAAATTTATTCGACAACAAAATAGCATTCGCAAAAAACAAACATGTGTGAAAGATAATATTTTATTTATTTGTTCATCATATATTTATTATTTTATTCAGGGAAGCAAGCAATAAGACCACCAAACCGCGTCAATTTAAAATAATGATAGAATTGCACTTGATTTCGTAGTATTGCATTTCGAGCTAATATTACAAATGCTTCTTTATATAATCTTAAATTTTTTATACAGGCCTGCTCTGAAAATCACATAAAATCAAAGTGATTTGAAACCACAAGAAAGGTGTTCTGGGCAAATTATTTTGTGATTTCAAAACGTTCAGCTACGTAAACAACTTTTAAAAATCACTTTGTTATTTTTCCGACTGTTGCAAGATGACCGTCATAATAAATTACTTAATAAAATATTCAATGTGTTGTTTATTAATTTTTTTTATGCAATAAGCTGTTTTATTTACAACAAATCACTTAAAATTAAGAAAATTCGAAAACAGTACAAAAATAAAATTTGCTTTTGCGACTTCTGTTGTAATTTCAGGCTTGTTTTTTAGTTGAATAAAACATCGCTAATTTGCTAACAGCGGCATGATAGTAAAGTCTAATATTTATTAAAAATCGTAAAAGCTGTGAAGAATCACAGGAAAGAAATCGCTTCTATCCGCAAACATGGCTAGAATTCACGAAAAATTGCAAACTTGTAAACAAACCCTAAAACTTATTTGAAATCGCTAAATGGCCTATAAAAAACAAAATATCGGAAAATAAAAAAATTTCTTGCAAAAATAGCTAAAATTTGCGAAAATTTTTAATATTGCAAACAAGCCATAAAATTGATTAAAAGTCCCTAAAACTTTAAGGAATGGCAAAAATTCGGTAAAAATTGCTAAATTAGTGGAAATTCGTAAAAATTTGCTAACAGCGGCAAGATAGCAGAGTCTTCCATTTATTATAAATCTTTAAAGCTGTAAAGTATCAGGAAACTTACAGGAACAAATCGCTTCTATCGCAAACATGGCTAAAATTCGCGAAAAATTGCAAAATTTGAAAGAAGCCCTTAACCCAACTTGAGATAGCCAAATCGGTTAAAAAAACAAATTATCGGAAAATAGCATAAAAAGCGTTAAAAAAATGAGCTACGCCTTGTAGAACAAGCAGGTGTAAAAAACTTGTGTTTGCTTGTGCTTTCGACAATTGAAAATCACACCGAAAAACACAAAAACGGTGTGATTTACAGAACACCACAAAATCACATGTGATTTGAAATCACGTGATTTTCAGAACAGGGGTGATAAAGCTGAAAAAAGAAATATTCTGCATAAGTAAACGTTTATTTTTCGCAAGCATCAAAATAAATTACCTTTTTCCATTCAAGCTTAGAATATCGGATTTGATTCTAAGCAATCTTCTCTGTATCCTTTCATTTTGCTCATGCCCTTCTTCGTCGTCGAACCACAGTTCCACAAAATCCATTTTTATTATTTTTTTTTTACAGAATGTCCTAAATAAATTTTATAAACCATTTTCACAGCTAAACACAAACAATTTATTTATCTTTAATTTGACGTTTGTTGACACTGACTTATTTGAGCATCGTTGCCACGATTTGAAATAAATTTTGAATGCGATTGCGAAAGCCTAACAGAATACCAATTTTCTTTCGCATCGCATTTCATTTGCGCATCGCATTTCATTTGCGCATCGCAATTCAGAATTAGCCTCCAGAGTTCAGAAAATTCCTATATGATCGCTCATATTTAACCATTTATGAATTTTTTCATAAATGAGGAATTTAAAACGTGTAATTTTTTTCACAGCCATTAATGAATTGTGAATTTTTCGCCAATGAGGAAAAATAAATTTTTGTATATCTTCAGTCATGAAGAATGAGGAAACAAAATATTTTCGTAACGCTCCTCACCAGTAATGTTGTTGTTGCTCGACCATTAGCATGACCACAGCACGAAATGCCTGTGTGTGTATTTTGTTCTTGTAAAATGTTTTTGGTAAAGGCAACCAGTCAACATGTGTGTTGGATTTTTTTTATATTATTTAAAAAAAATTAAAAGAACTGCACATATCGTCATCTTAAATGCAAATAATATAACATCACAGTTTAAATGAGAAGCAAAAAACGTTTTAGAATGGAAATTAATTGAGATATAAAATCAATTTTAAATATTTAGGATACAAATGCGATAACCGATTTATTTTTGAGGGAAAAATATTATTTGTATTGTTATTTATTTAGTTATTAAGGAATTCGGGTGGGGAGTCGGGATCGGTTTCCTTGAGTGCTCGGTGGTGATGAAATGGCTCGTTCTCAGCAGTTGTAACAATACAACAATTCGTTCTTATGATTAGGTATCTAAATAATATAACTCAACCTTATGTACTAAGCTAACTACTGACTTAACTAGGGAAGAACTGTCAACCGAAGTCGCAGTACAAAAACTGTCAGCCGAAGCCGCTGATAACAAAAACTGGAAATAGAAGTACTGTAGCTGTTGACCGAAGTCACAGTACAAAAACTGTTGAAGTCGCAGTACAAAAACTATTAGCCGAAGCCGCAGTACAAAAACTGTTGACCGAAGTCACAGTACAAAAATTGTCAACCGAAGTCGCAGTACAAAAACTGTCAGCCGAAGTTGCAGTACAAAAACGGTTGACTGAAGTCACAGAACAAAAACTGTCAACCGAAGTCGCAGTACAAAATCTGTCAGCCGAAGCCGCAGTACAAAAACTGTTGTAGTGTATGCATACTTATGCACATCACTGAACTATATGTAACATAAGACCCTAAATGCAGAAATTGTTAAATTTAATTTAAATAAAAGAAATTTATGTTGAGTCAGCAGAAATTGTCGCAACAGAAATATTTGTTAGTATTTAAAGAAAATTAAATTCAATAAATTGTATTTTTAGCTTGAGAATTTGGGTTGATGGCATTGTCGCCAAAAATCAATTTGTTTATGAGAAATGATGACTAATAGAATATTTTAGTATATAAGCCATTATAATTATTCAATAAAATCAGAATTAAATCAACTCTCAATTGATTTGTTTTATTTCTCGAAATTCGTGCATTTTAATGCTCGGTAAAAAGCGGCAGAAGTGCTAAGACAATACTTAAAAATTTTCTTGTTACAAACTACACATTTTATTACATGACTACACACATTTCCATCAATTATCTTTACATGGCGATCCCGCCCAACATAAATTAATTTCTATCAACTCTTTTTGATCCTGCCCAACATAAATGAATTTCTATCAACTCTTTTTGATCCTGCCCAACATAAATTAATTTCTATCAACTCTTTTTGATCCTGCCCAACATAAATTAATTTCTGTCAATTCTCTTTGATCCTGTCCAACTTAAATTAATCCCGCACAGCATAAATTATTTCAAAGCATAAATCTTTTAATGTCCCAAATAGAAATAGATAAAATGTTTAAGAAGTGGGAAGAATTACTGGAATACGTCCCCACTCCAGTATGCAGCAACAATCCTAATCCACCGAAGCATACCCCTCAACCGAAATCTGCTGGTCCTAAACCTATCTCTATAGAAGAGTATAGAGAAAGACAAGTTAAATACAAGAGAGAATTGTGTGTGTCCAAAGAACCACAAAAAGCATATCAGTCTAAGAAAAGAGGAGGAAAGAAAAGGAAATTCCAAAAAGCATGCACTGAATTACAAAGGATAATCAATATAAGCGTTGGAACTCAAAAAACGGAACTAATTAAAAAACTAAAGAAATTAAAAGAAGACGGCTGGAGATGATGAGGTAATGACATTTGAAATATTCAAGATAACTGAAAAGGCAAGACAAGAAATTTTACACGAAAATATAAAAATGGGAATAGCAGATGCAACAGTCCAAGGACAGGCAAATGCCTATGCAATAAATGATAATAAAGTAACTATCAGTTTAGGACTAGTTATAATATTACTTAATATTATTTTATTATTAGGATTATGGAAATTTTTACAAAATTATATAAAAAACACACAGCAATTAATGCTGTAAGAAACTAATAAAAACAAAAAAAAAAAGATTTGCAATGGAAAAAAATATTTGAAGAACTTAAAAAAATAATTATAAATGCAAAGAAATCTAGCGGTAGAAAGTATACAAAAGACACAGTAAAAGAAAAACTTTATTTAATAGATCAGCTTAGTTTGCAGTTTGGAAAATTAGTAAGACATCTTTTCAATCCAAATAGACAGGAAAAGATAATTGAGTATAGAGACTTAAAACATACAGCGATTAGAATATTAATGGAACACTTAGAAAACAGTAAAGAAAATATATCAAGTGCAACAATCATGTCGAATTTTAACAGTAAACAGGCTTCGGATACAATTCCAATATTTGACGGAAAACCTACACACCTCGATATATTTCTATCAATGGTTGAAATGGTTCACGATGAACTTAACGAACAAGGGAAAAATAACTTAATAAAATATATTATTGCCACGAAATTAAGCGATAGGGTTAGAAGTGTTTTAATGACACAAGATATACCAAAACATTTAACGAACTAAAATCAACACTGTCCAATCATTTCAAGTCAACAAAGACAGCCAGTAGTCTTCATTCGGAAATTAGAAATATTAAGCAAAGAGATAATGTGTCAAGTTTTAGAGAAAAAATAAACACATTGATCTCAGAATTAACCATAGTACAATTCAGTGACCTTGAAGACAGTTCAAATGAAATAGCACGATCTACAATTAGAATGTTGAACGAAAAATTAGCACTCGAAACATTCCAAGAAGGTTTACAAGAGAACATAAGAGAACATAAATCGCTAGCACAAGCATTTGAAATAGCTAGCACACAGGAAAGACTATTACAGGCAACAAATACATTAAAGATCTTTCATATAAATGACAGAAATCGACGCAGTAATAACAATTACAACTATAACAATAACAGATACAACAATCAAAGAAGACAAGACTTCAACAGAAATGACAGAAACAACAACAATAATTATAACAACAATAATAGTAGAAATTTTAATAATTATAATGGGAATTCAAATAACACCAACAGTAGATACAACACAAATAATGCTTACAACAGAAATAATAGAAACACCTATAACAATAACAACCATACAAATCAAAGAAATAACAACCCAAACGTACGCACAATACATCGACAGGGAAACGAAGAAGCCCTGCAGACTCAGAACGAATCTCCAGAAGGGGAAAATTACAAATTCACACAATAAATCCCAACACTTCAAACTTTATATATCTTTCTATCAAAAACCTGACTTACAAACTGACTTTCCTAATAGATACTTGTTCTGATATATCCCTTTGCAAGGAAAATATTATACACGGATATAATGTAATTGAACAATATATTCTTAGATTGAATGGCATAACCAAACACTATACAAAGACTATTGGATCGACTGAATTAGAAGCGGTACTTGGAGAACATTGCTTAAATCATAAATTTTACTTAGTAGACAGTGACTTTCCAGTAAACACAGACGGAATTTTAGGAATGGATTTCTTCCATAAATACAACTGTATAATAAACTACGATACACAAACTATAAGTACTTATATAAATGAAGATAGTATCACAATTCCTATAGAAACTAATACAAAACATTTAACAAGCGTCATCATACCACCAAGAAGTGAAAAAATAGGTGAAGATAGTGTAGTATGCAACAAAGAAATAGAAAACGGAGTTTTCATTGCAAACACGATAATACCAAAAAATGGTAATCGCCACATTAAAATTCTAAATACATTAGAAACACCAATACGATTGTCGCAACTTAAACTAGCTACGATACCTTTACAATACTATAACATTTATAGAACCGCTCATCTAGATGACGAACATTATTTAGAAAACAGGTTTCAGAAATTGCTAAAAACAATAAAATTCGAAGATTTTGATAACGAAAAACAGAAAGCCTTATACGAGATATTAAAACAATATCAAGAAATATTTCATCTTGAGGGAGAATCATTAACCACTAATAATTTTTACAAACAAACAATAGAACTAAACGATAAAACCCCAGTATACATAAAAAATTATCGTTTACCACAATCGCAATTGAATGAAACAGACAGACAGGTACAGAAACTATTACAAGAAAATATAATAGAGCCATCAATTAGTCCATACAACTCCTTTATTATTGGTTCCTAAAAAAGGACAAGTTGACATAAAGAAATGGCGTTTAGTTGTAGATTACAGACGTTTGAATGATAATGTAGTAAACGACAAATTCCCCCTAACAAGACTAGAAGATGTTTTAGACAAACTAGGTCGAGCAAAATTTTTCTCAACTCTTGACATGACAAGTTCTTTCCATCAGATAGAACTAGATACAGCATCAAGACCAATTACAGCATTTTCCACTAACACCGGTCACTATCAATATAATAGACTTTTGGACTAAAAATATCATCAAACAGTTTTCAGAGGATGCTAACCATAGCATTGTCTGGTCTGGAATCGGAAGCATTCCTATATATAGATGATATTATAATTTTCGGATGCAGCCTTAACCACCACAATGAAAATCTCATAAAAGTATTTGAAAGACTTAAACAGTACAACTTGAAATTAAATGCAGAAAAATGTTGCTTTTTAAAGCCAGAAGTCTTATATTTAGGTCATCTTATTACAAAACCGATCCAATAAAATATAAAATTATTGAACAATATCCTATTCCAAAAAATTCGGACGAAGTAAGAAGATTCATAGCCTTCTGTAATTACTATAGAAGATTCATTCCGGATTTTGCTAAAACAGCAAACTGCCTAAACAACTTATTGAAGAAGAAAGTCAAATTCGAATGGACAGAAGATTGCCAAAAAGCATTTGACACTTTAAGAAACAGACTTAAGAACCTACCTATATTACAATACCCCGATTTTGAAAAACCATTTGTACTGACCACAGACGCCTCTAACGTAGCTTTAGGAGCAATACTCTCACAAGGTGAAATTGGTAACGACTTTCCTATATCATATGCAAGTAAATCTTTGAATAGACATGAAAGAAATAAGTCAGTTATTGAGAAAGAATTATTAGGAATTCATTGGGGCATACAGTTTTTTAGACCATACCTATATGGCAGAAAATTCACTGTAGTAACAGACCATAGACCGCTCATTGCACTATTTTCGCATAAAAATCCATCCTCAAAACTGACCAGAATTCGACTTGAACTGTCAGACTATGACTTTGATATTACATATAAAAAAGGAGCAAATAACACTAACGCAGACGCGTTATCCCGCATCGAAATTAACTCAAAAATATTAAAAGAAATGATTCCACTCTGTATTGATGAAAAATAAAGAACAACTCTGGCAATAACACGTAGCATGCTTAATAAGAATACTAAAGATAAGGAAGATGAAATTGAAATCAAGAACAAGAAAAAGAATTACATTTCTCAACAGGAGACTGATCACCTCCTTATGTGGGAATGTATATCAATGAATGATATAAAGAAGCTTCAAAGAATACAATTTATATATGAAAATAATGATAATAATAATCTGCAGAATAAAGAAGATGAAATTGAAATCAAGAACAAGAAAAAGAATTACATTTCTCAACAGGAGACTGATCACCTCCATATGTGGGAATGTATATCAATGAATGATATAAAGAAGCTTCAAAGAATACAATTTATATATGAAAATAATGATAATAATAATCTGCAGAATGAATATAATGATAAAATTACACGCGTGATATGCAATAGAAGCGAAAATCCAATGTTTTCAAAAACATTTATGGAGACACTTTTATTGAAAATAAAGAAATTTAAAAATAAAAAGTACGTACTATATGATAATGATGAAATTTTTAAATATATACCGGTAGAGAAATTGAAAGAAGAATACAATAAATTCAAAAACAATGACGTCGATATAATTATATACAGGATGCGAAAAAGAGTAGATAATGCAATAAAACAATACAGACTAATAGAAGAATTACATAGCCCACCCCATAGTGGACATTTCGGAATAAGAAAAACATTAATAAAATTAAAACAGCGATTTATTTGGAAAAATATGAACAAAATGGTTAAAAACTATATAAGAACATGTGAATCGTGCCAAAAGAACAATCAGACTAAACATACGAAAGAACCTTTTACTATAACAAATACACCATCAAGTAGTTTTGACATTGTAGTAATGGACACAGTTGGAGCACTTAGACCGTCAGTAAACTTATATTAAGATATATACTCACAATACAGTGTGAACTGACAAAATATGTTATAGCTTGTCCAATAGAATCAAAAGATGCCAAAACAGTGGCAAAAACGCTAGTAGAAGAAGTTATTTTAAAATACGGTTTAACATTCTCAAAACGGGCAGAGGTACTGAATTTACTAATGAGTTGATGAGAGAGATTTGTGTATTATTAAAAATAAAACAAAATTTCTCGACGCCCTACCATCATGAAACTTTGGGAACAGTAGAACGCAATCACCGTGTTCTAAATGAATATTTTCTAAATCTCGTAGAAGACAACAATTGGCACGAATGGATACCATACTTTGCTTTCGCTTTTAACACAACTCCAAACGTAGATACTAATTATACACCCTTTTAGTTGGTATATGGAAAACTTCCTAGACTACCAAATGACGAATTGAGCGACACTAAAAATATTTACAACTTAGACAATTATTTGAATGAGCTTAAGATTAGACTTCGTTACTCACTACAAAAAGCAAGAGTGAAAAATAAAAGAAAACTAGAATCTGAAAGAAAACAGAACAAAATAGAACTAGTAAATAGTTCTAGTAAAAGCCGAGAATTGGAGAAAACTCGAGCCTCCATATAAAGGTCCATATAAAATACTGGACATAGATGATTTGAATATAATTATAGAAATAGATAAATCAAAAGTTAAAAGTATACATAAAAATAATTTAAAAAAGTTTATTTCATAAGTGCATAAAAAAAAAAAAAAAAAAAAAAAAATTTTAAGTCATAAAAATTTTTATAAACATATAAATACTTCCATAAATACTTACAATAATAAAAATCTTTATACTTATATATCCATTCATACAATAATTCTATATTTTATTTTTATTTTTAATAATACACAAAACAATAAGGGTGAGGGTGTAGTGTATGCATACTTATGCACATCACTGTACTATATGTAACATCAGACCCTAAATGCAGAAATTGTTAAATTTAATTTAAATAAAATAAATTTATGTTGAGTCAGCAGAAATTGTCTCAACAGAAATATTTGTTAGTGTTTAAAGAAAATTAAATGCAATAAATTGTATTTTTAGCGTGAGAATTTGGGTTGATGGCATTGTCGCCAAAAATCAATTTGTTCATGAGAAATGCTGACTAATAGAATATTTTAGTATATAAGCCATTACACATTTCCATCAATTATCTTTACACTGTTAAACGAAGCTACACTACCAAAACTGTTGACCGAAGTCGCAGTACAAAAACTGTCAACCGAAGTCGCAGTACAAAAACTGTTAGCCGAAGCCGCAGTACAAAAACTGTTGACCGAAGTCACAGTACAAAAACTGTCAACCGAAGTCGCAGTACAAAAACTGTCAGCCGAAGCCGCAGTACAAAAACTGTTAACCGAAGTACCAGTACGAAAACTGTTGACCGAGGTCACAGTACTAAAACTGTCAACCGAAGTTGCAGTACAAAAACTGTTGACTGAAGTCACAGTACAAAAACTGTCAACCGAAGCCGCAGTACAAAAACTGTTAACCGAAGTACCAGTACGAAAACTGTTGACCGAGGTCACAGTACTAAAACTGTCAACCGAAGTTGCAGTACAAAAACTGTTGACTGAAGTCACAGTACAAATACTGTCAACCGAAGTCGCAGTACAAAAACTGTCAGCCGAAGCCGCAGTACATAACAACACTTATACTAGTGCAAGTGTTGGTGACCGTCGTGCAGAAGGCGTGGACTAAGTCTACATATAAATAAGTGGCAAGATCTTCGGTGATGAAATGAAATCGCCCCGATTGTAACTAAACCTAAAGTATTAATGTAACATTATAAATTAACTAGATGATAATTATTAAGCGAACTGGTATTAAACTAAATAACATTAGGGGGTTTCATATGTACTTGAAACTGAAATATAGTATTATATTGAAATTAATTATCGTATATGGTATTGTATAAAACTTAAAATAAAGAAAATTAATATAAAACACATATACATATGTTGCGGGGATTTAAAGGAACGTAAATCTTCGTTACATAGTATTAAGTTAAACAAACATTTAAAATATTAAATAATTAAATATTTTTGTTAAATTTCAGGTATAATAGAATATAAAGATAAACAATAAATTTAAATATAGTTAAATGCACCTATACAAATGATAATCACACAATTAATATATAGCAACATAGGTTTGCGTTGACATGATGAAACAAGTTTCATTTCCTGATTCAGCGCAGCCAGTACTGCATTTGAGAACGTAGGGAAATTATATTATTATAGATCTTATGACATATTATGTATAATTTTTTATTGATTCTAATTTCTAATTAGAAGTGGATTAAACTAAGGCGTTCTATAAATTGATTTTAAAACTAAGTTTTCCTATATAAATAAAGTGTATTTAGATCAGTGTTTAAATTGCTTGCTTTAAAATAGCAACAGTCGCACATTTTTGCTTTTTTTAAATTTTTTGCAGCAAATTAAAAAACTGTGTGTCTAAGTGTTTACTTAACTCTTTGATAACGAGTCAGCAAAAGCAAAAAAGCAAAAGCAAAACAAAGAGAGTAAATAATTTGTTTAAACTCGCTATGTGCATGTACTCTGCTAAATCTGTCAGCAAAGAAGCCACTTAAGAAAACAAATTTTCTGTTGCTGTAAGTATTAAGTTTTTGATTGTTTTTTTTTTTGCTTTTGATGCGCTTAAAGTCAGCAAGTTAACTTCTTTGCTGTTGCTGGAACTTAATATATTATGAACGAATTTGTTTCGAATTTTTTTGGTATTTTCCGTTTTTTTTTTTAATAAATACATAGGTACATACATACGTAAATGAAACTACACGTTTTTTTAAACTAATTTGTTTATTTTGTGTTATGTAATTATGTATATATTCTATGAAACTAACGCCTGCAACAGCAAGCAACAGCAATGAAGTCAAAAACAGCAAAGAAGTTAATACTCGCTGAATTTAAGCACATCAATTTACAGTTAAGCCAAAGCAAAAAAAAAAATAAACAAAAACTTATTACTTACAGCAACAGCAATTTTTTTTTTCAAGTGGTTGCTTGGCTGGCTTTTTAAGCTGAGAACATAAACATGGTGAGAATAAATAAATTATTTACTCTCACTTTTTCTGCGTTTGCTTTTGCTTTTTGCTTTTACTGTGTTCTTTTTCTTAAGTTAAGTTAAGCAATTACAAAAACATTAAAAATAGTCAAGCATTTTTAAACACTGATTTAGATCTCCTTAATAATGATAATAATGAATTTTCTCAATTGAATTTTTCTTTACAATAAACAAATTTTGTAAATAAAAATTTTACTCATATACACACATGCATATTTGTCTCCATATAAGGAATTATTTCAAAAAAAGTTCTGTAGCCCATACTTACAACCACAGATTACTACAGGTGTCTCGCGCATTTCCAGACACTCGGCTATATGGGCAACTTGAGGATGCACTTCGAATTCCATTTGAAAATCGTAATGCTCAATATCAGGCGGCTGACTTGCCAATAATTTAAGAGAATCTTTTTCACGTTTATCCAGTTTGTGCATCGAGCTTGGTGGATAGTTGGCTTTGCGTGCCAGAAAGATATTGTGAAAAGCCATATACATATCGCTCATTTCGTGCAAGACCGTCACAACTCAAAATTTGGCATTTTCGAGTTAGTAATGCAGAAATGTTCTTCTCTTAAATCTCTACAAATTGATCTAAGAACGGAGAGAATTATCGAAAAAATAACGGTAATACAGATGCTTTTGACGCTATGACCTCTTGTAACAAACTTGAGCAATTAACATCAACAAGGTCACATTTCAGTTTTTTTGTTGGCATTCCTCTTGTACATGTGGTTTTCTTTGTAGCAAAAAAGAAACATTTGATTTTATAACTGTATATAAAATAAATAATAAAATAAATAATAATAGGTTGGAATCTTAAAAAGGCTCTCCTGTAAAGTTTCAAATTTTGAGTTGTGACGGTCTTGCACGAAATGAGCGATATGTATATTTATTTGTACAAAGCAAAATTTTAATTTAAAAAATATTTTTCACAGATTCTGTGCTATTTTTTTTCAACTAGTTTGGTTTTTGTTTTTTAGTTTTGTTTTGATCACGAAATTTGTGTACAAATTATATCGGCTTGCTTTTACACATTACCCCTTGACTACAAAAAAACTTTTTGTCTCTTTCTTCGAAAGCTGCTCTCGCAACTGATTTGGGCCTTTTTCACACGTCACTTTTTTCACCTCTGTGGTACTCTGTGCTTACAACGCTATGTACAAGTAAATTTTGATTTGGCGATTTCTGAAAAATTAAAATAAGAAGGAAAGAATAGTCCAATTAAGAGTAGTATTAATAGCACCCCCCGTATTCAATAAACAAAAATGTTGAAGAAAGTAGTATTTCTCAAAAAAAAAAAAAATATCGGTATTTAATGAAGCTAAAAATTTAGAATAAATGTCTTTTTGAGGACATTGATTAAGGCCCCCTTGGAAGGATGTGATCTTAACAATAATGGCTGATTATTTAAAATAAAAGTGGAAAAATATGTGTTTTATATTAAATTTATTCTATATATTGTAGAAATTTTCTGATCCCATACAGATTCATTATAGAGAAGTTCGATGGTATTCAAATTTATTAAAAAGAATATACAGTGCTTTTCACAGCCAAATCGTGGACTATATCTCCAATGTGACTATAAGCCTAATACCCATATATGTTCCAATGAGGTATATTAGGGAGTTCGAATATAATCAATTTATGTGAATGAAGAAAATAAAAAAATTCATATTTATTACACGACAGCAGGCTTATTGTTCTGTATAGAAAAAATAAAATTTTTTATCCCTAAGAACTATTTTTTTAGAGTGAACAACTGATGACAAAAATTAAACAATTTAAGTATTAGGTCCTTTATATGGCTTGTTACTTGGAAAACTAAAAGGAACTTGGTACATATTAGTTATGTGACTATAACGCTAATAATTTGCTTTACTTTTGCCTTTACTACCCGCAGATAGATGGGATTTATGTCAAATGTGCTTATGTTGCTAAACGGACTATAACGGAAATACTTTATTTCTAGCTAATTTACTTTTAGTGGCAGAAAATAAAGATTAAGATTAAGATAAAGAGTTGCCATTTATTCTTTGAAATTCTTAGCGTTTGGGAGTGCAGTGAATAAGGCTGCAAAATTTCTAACAGTCCTATGTGAAGAAGCTGATAGTCGTACTTAATAAAGGTTTTGTAAAACTGTTTTTATTTTTACTTGTGCAATAATTTTCAGTTTGATCACTAATTCTACTAACATCGTGGTAACAGTTAAGGCCCAACCATAATGTGCTTAAGTTGGCTTCAGCAAATGTGCGAATACATGTAAATCATATGAGGCAAACCATATTGAACTTAAGGAAACGTTTTGTTAAGTTTTATGAAAATGTCATTTGCTTAAGCAAAGTGCGAAACTGATCGCACATTCCGTACGGAATCAAATGTTTTTTTATTTTGTTTTGGTTTTTTAAAATACATTTGAGAGACTTTTTGTAAATTTTTGACAGTAGTTTAAGCTAGGCTATGCATATTATGGTTGGGCCTTTAACCACAGAGTACGAAACAGAAAACCCAGCCTTAACGTTTGAAAAAATGTATGTGTTCTTAAAATAATATCAAATACTCTGCTAATTTTTTCATGAGTGTAATTATACATTATGTTGTTTACAAAAATTATATACTCGATGATACGTCATTTTGAATTTTGTTAAGAACTTGGGGATTTTTTAAGGTAGAAGTTTAAAAT
The DNA here is from genome assembly GCA_943735925.1 of Pollenia amentaria. Taxonomy (NCBI): domain Eukaryota; kingdom Metazoa; phylum Arthropoda; class Insecta; order Diptera; family Polleniidae; genus Pollenia; species Pollenia amentaria. The sequence continues at coordinate 101,961,337 of OX031007.1, forward strand.
TGTTTAAACATATGTACCGTGCTGTAGTGAATCCAAATCAATAAAAATGTCAATTTCAAATTTATCAATGATACATGGTCTTGCGTTTTAGCTAAAGATACATATGTATTTTGTTATTGTAAAAAATTCTTTGAGGCCAGAATGTACTAATAATACATTGTTCATACATTTTGCTTTAATGATATAAAAAGAGTGAGTTTTTTCCTGGAAAATTATTGAAAAAAATTACTATAAGAACAGAGAACGTGTATTTTGTTATTGTAAAAGTTTTTTGGACTTCTAACCAAAAAGTTGGGTTTTTTTGTTGAGCACACATTTCTTAACTAGGTAAATAGCTGCGTTCGAGAACACAAAAGTTTTTACTATTTTTTTACTGAACTTTACTGCATTTTACTAAATTGCGTTCGCGTACACAAAATACAGTAAATGAGAACACAAATTGAGAGCGTAAAGTGACAGTTCTTGACTGAGTACTTACAAATTTTTAATGCAGAAATTTTTGCAGTAAAACTTAGTAAAACAAAAAAACATATGTTTCAAAAGGTTACCAAACAAAAGTAGCAAACAAAAGGCATACAAAATGTGAAAAAATTGTTTAAAAAAAGAAAAGTTGAAATAAAACTAAAATAAAAACAAAAAATGAATAAATATTAATTAATTAAACTTGTTTGTGATGATTTTATATGGCTAAATACCAACTTTTAAAACTTTGTTTAGTTATTTTAATTTTTTGGAGTTGTAAAAGTGTCAAGTACTTGGGTACTTAGAACAGCCCTTGTTTTTAAAGTTATCAATAGTAAAAAAAAGTATTCGTGTACTATTGATCAAATTTAGACGGACACAAATTAGCAAATTCAAATAAAATAAGAAACAAATAAATATGAAAGATTACATAAAATAATTTGTTTGTATTTTCCAAAAATATTCGTGTTATAAAAAGTATTTCATCGAGTACCGATAAGAAAACGAATTAAGTAGTCAAAAGTGTAAACATTTTTCAACACTTCAATTATTTGCCATCAGCTGTTGCCTTTATTTTACGAATTTTTACAAATTTTGCGTTCGCGTACTTTTTTGGACAACAGCTTTTTGTGAGAGCCAAATTTTCAGTTTACTCATTTACTGCATTTTACTGTAAAAGTACTCAAACGCACCTAATATTTAAAAAAACGCTTAAAATTGCTTGTTTTTATTTACATATGTATTTACCCTACACACAAAATACCGAATGCGCACCTTCCTATGCCTCCATTAATGTATTAAGTTATTATTAAAGGGCAAAATTACGTTAAATGGTAACTATTGTATTTTTATATATTTTTTAAGATTTAGGTCCCTTTTTTAATAAATTAATTAAGGTTCTAATATATCAATATTTTAATTTTTTGAAAATCTGCTTCAGAAATTTTTTTAAAAATAGATACATATGTATATAAAAATATAATATTTAATAGAAAATGGTCGAAGTAATAAGAATATAATTGTTAAATGGAAACCATAAAATGGTTAGGTTAACCCTTTGGACTCCTGAAGCATACAATAATAAGCAATAAAATCCGTTTTATTATAACTTTTTTAGCGTTTTTCAAAAAATGTTACCTACTTAAGAGAACAAAAAACCAACGTTTTGGTTGGTAGTCCAAACAGTTTAACAAAAACAAAATAACGTATATTTTTTTCTAAACCAAAAATCATAAAAATAATTCAATGAAAATAAAATTCAATGAACTTAAGCTTAATAAAAATATCGAAATTTGGATTAAAAACCATTAACAGTTCAATAAAAATAACCACAATACTTATTATTGTTAACAGCTAAGGCACGAACTATGTTTACATTTGTCCTTCAAGTTGTGCTGAAAAAGGTCAACAAGAAAAAAGAAAGACAAAAACATGAAAAACAAAACATGTACTTTGGATTTCAAGAATAATTCTTGACGTACGAAAAACAGAAGTAAGGAAGAACATGTAAATCAATTAAATAGATAATCATTCATTCAAAGCAAATTTCGATCTACCAAGGTAAAATACCATTAACAGTTCAATAAAAATAACCACAATACTAATAACTATAATTAAATTTAATAGAAAGTATTTCCTTTATAGTCCGTTAAGCAACATAAGCACATTTGACATATATCCCATCTATCTGCGGGTAGTAAAGCAAATTATTAGCGTTATAGTCACATAAGCAATATGTACCAAGTTCCTTTTACTTTTCGAATTCACAAACCATATAAAGGACCTAATACTTAAATTGCTTAATTTTTGTCATCAGTTAGGGATGAAATATTTTATTTTTTCTATTCAGAACAATAAGCCTGCTGTCGTGTAATAAATATGATTTTTTTATTTTCTTATCAAATTATTTATTAAAAGATTTTGTTTATTGTGCTTAATGCCCTTTTATTAATGACACTATGGAACATTTTTGGGATTATTGTCTGGGGGGTGAGAAATTCCAAGTCAGGGTGATGGTACTAGGTCAGTATAGTAAAACCCTCAAAGGGTTTGGCGTTCGTATGTGTCAGTTTTTTTTATGACATTTTAAATTTTTTCCTTATCTTGATGTTTTTTCGCTTAGTTGTAACATTTTGGCAAAAACGTAGTTTAACATAACTCGAGAACCACTTGTCCGATTTTGATGAAACAAATTTAGAAAAATGAAGAATTACAATTTCTCTAATCTGTTTCTATACCGTTTACCTATATGTGCAACACTTTCGAAGTTAAAAATGAACGTATGAAGGGAAAAAAGTATTTTTTGCCTAAAAATTTAAATATTTTTTTTTTAAAATTCATAAAAAATCCAAAATGGAAAAAGTGCCAAAACTAATTACTTTCGCGTAAAGTCATGATCAAAAAAAGGCATAGATCATGAAAATCGATGCACGCGTTTCTCATTTATTCACAATTAGGTAAATGTATGAAATTCAAAAATTTGCTCCAGATATGCACAACATTATTTGGAGAAAACATTGACACTCACAAGCCGAACTCTCTCATATTTTTCTACTGTACTAAAAGAGAAATATTGATGTGGCAACACTGGTTCTGTAATGTTCACATAAAACATGCATTGTCATTATACTTCTTCTCTTTCTCACACTGGTTCTGTGATTTTTTTCATTCAACAAGTGCCGACGAACGCGAACAGTAAAAGTGATTTTTCTCCAGTTTTTTAAAAGTGAACAAAAGAGAACAGAATATGGAACTGTGCAAGCCAGATATAAATAGCTTTTGCTACTGCTGTGGTCAATATGTCTCAACACATAAAAAAAGGGGAAATTTCAGTACTGATTTTGTTCAAACATAAGAGATGTACTTCAACCAAAATGTTATAGTGAACGAAAATTGGGTACCAAATATAGTGTGTAAAAGCTGCTACAACCGTCTAATGGATTGGAAAAATAGAAGACGTGAAAGTATGCGATTCGGTATCCCAATGACTTGGACTAATCCTGGCGAAGGTCACAATCCATTGAATTGCTATGCATGTGCGAATAAAGGAGCCGCAAAAAGGATAAGAAAATCGTATAATTACGTTGGTGTTGCAAGTGCCGCAATACCATTGCCTCATTCGGACCACATTCCTGTGCCACAAGCTTCTAACCCAGATATTTTCTCTTCTACGACTGCTCCGACATATCATGCACGTGATGATCCCCCATATGAGCCATCAGTATCCAATGAGCCAATTTTAATAAATCAAAATAAGCTTGATTCAATTGTTCCAACTTGGAATTAACACAGCATAAATCGGAAGAGCTGGCTTCCATTTTGAAATCCAACTATTTGTTGGCACCCGGTGTGAAAGTCACAGCTTATCGAAGTCGTCAGGCAACACTCCAAAGTTTATTCCTTGTGAATGATGAAAAAACTTCTGCATATTGGAAAATTGATGGACGCAATGGAAATAAAATATGAAGCAGATGACTGGAGATTATTTATTGACAGGTCAAAACTCAGCTTGAAGGCGGTTTTACTGCATAAGACCAATAAAAAACCTTCAGTTCCAATCGCCTATAGTACAGAAACGAAAGAAACATATGATGCACTGGAAAATATTTTAAAAATGGTTAACTACGCCAAACATATGTGGCGCACATGCTGCGATTTAAAAGTTGTAGCAATGCTTTGCGGTCTTCAAAGCGGCTATATAAAATATATGTGCGATTGGGACACACGATTTTCCGGTGACCAATATGCATGCCACGGATGGAAACTCAGAGAGCACAGCAGGTTACAAACGGCCAATATTATTCGTGAGCCTCTAGTGCCGAAGGAGAAGATATTGCTGCCTCCACTGCATATTAAACTTGGAATTGTTAAGAATTTTATCAAAACTGTCGCCAAAAGAGATGAAGTTTTCTTGTGTTTGAAACTAATTAACCCGAGACTCAGCGAAAGTAAAATTAAAGAAGGTAAGTTATAATATCACATTCATTTCCCATTATATTCCATCTTAACAAATTAATTTTTTCCAATCAGGCGTACTAAATGGTCCAGATATACGAAAGCTGATTAAAAGTGACGCATTCAACAATATTTTGATTGACGCTGAATTGAATGCATGGCAGGCAATCAAAGAAGTAATAGAAGGCTTGTTGGGAAAGCATCGTTCTAACATCTACGATGTTTCTGTCGCAAGGATGTTAAGAGCATTCTCGGAAATTGGTGTCCACATGTCCTTGAAAATCCATTATTTACATCATCATCTGGACTACTTCAGCAAACAATTGGCTACCGAATCTGATGAACAAGGTGAACGCTATCATCAAGTTGCTATGCCATTTGAAATGAGGTAATACTGATTTTTTATTTTTTCAAACTCATTTTAATAAAACAAAAACTTACAGATATAGAGGCAAAAAGTCGCCGAGTGCAATAATTGCGGAAATTTGCTGGTGGAGTAAGCTTGTGTGGCAAGACAAGGATGATCATGATGATAAAGAAATTTCAGAAGATGCAGAAGGGCCAACAGTGGAGTCACACATTGACATCATGTGTGGTTCAGAAACTGATGATAGCGATGAATGCGATGCCACTAGTCCCGAACAACCTCCATCGAAAAAGTCTAGGCAATATTTATTAAAATAAATAAATAAAATAAAAATAAAAAATTATAAAAATGTTTACTTAATTTTTTTGGTAGTTTATGGCCAAAAGTCTGGAGTTATTGGGGAAAATTTATAAAAAAAGGCGATAAATGACACTTTTTTGAATAAAAACAAATATCAATATTCTTGTCAAAATGGGATACCTTCACTTAATTGTAAATAAAAGCAGAACGCGTTAATCGATTTCTATGATCTGTGTCGCATTTTGTTTATAGGTTATGTGACTTTACATGAAATTAATCCTTTTTTCCGTTTTGGATTTTTTATGAATTTAAAAAAAAAAATTTTAATTTTTAGGCAAAAAAATATTTTTTTTTCTCCACAAATTTATTTTTACCGGCAAAACTGTTGATTATAAAGAAAAACGTTACATGAACGGATTAAAGAAATTGTAATTCTAAATTTGAGTTTGTTTTAGCAAAATCGGACAAGTGGTTCTCGAGTTATGTTAAACTACGTTTTTGCCAAAATGTTACAACTAAGCGAAAAAACATCAAGATAAGGAAAAAATTTAAAATGTCATAAAAAAAAACTGACACATACGAACGCCAAGCCCTTTGGGGGTTTTACTATACTGACCTAGTACCATCACCCTGACTTGGAATTTCTCACCCCCCAGATTGGCTGTTGTACTGCGTAATTGATAAAAAATACTAAATTTATTGTTGGAGGATAAGCTGTTCCTATGCGTATTTCACTGGTTGCTTAGGCCAGATCATCAGGAAACGTTCTCCTAAATAATTTTAGAAAAGCCAAAGCTATCAGCAAACAAAACCACAGAGGGAATGAGAATTGCCTACATACACTCAAAAAGTCTTATTTGCAACGATATCAAAGCTTAAACAAAATACCAAACAATAAAACAGTAATGAGTTTATCTTTTCTTACATTCCCCACTACAATTAGTTGGAGTTCTCCCAACATTAATTGTAGTTGTAAGTGGGTAAAGAAAAAACAAATTAAAAACAAAAAGAAATTGCTTGTATTGTTTTCGCAAGAAATCAAAATAAAAACAATTTGCCAGTTCAGTTTTTTATGCACGTGCACTTGCAAACATTTTATTATCAAAGTTGTTTTTGGGAATACAATTATTTATTAAAAGATTTTGTTCGTTGTGCTTAATCTTAAGATTATTTTTAACATCTGTGATTTAAAGTTACATAATTTCTGAAGTTAGATTTTTTTTTTTTTTGTTGGGACCAGCACTCAGGGGATGACCCCTACTAATGCAATGCATTGTGTTGGAACTAGGAAAATAGGTTATGGGAAGGAGGAAAGAGGGAGTAGTGTTTGTGAACATTCGACTTGAACTTTTTCATATTGTAAGTGAGAGGGAAGACTTCAGCAGGAAGGTTATTCCACATACGAACAGTCCGGCCAAAAAACGAATTTTCCCTGTAATGCTTTGTACGATTCACCGGCCAATCGACCACAAAAGGATGTGCTCTTGAGGAAAAACGGGTATTACGAACAAAGCTATGGGTTTCGGGAACCAAATCCCTAATTTCATCAGAACACATCCCGTTGTAGTAACGATAAAATAGGCAAGTACAACCCACATTGCGACGGTGCTCAAGGGAGTCAATAGAATTGGATACCCTACTGTCGCCAATGAGAACCTTCGCCCTCTCCTGCACGCGGTCGAGAAGCTCCAAAATAGACTTTGAAGCACCGGCCCACACATGAGAGTTGTATTCCATTCGCGGTCGGATATAGGTGGTATAAATAGTAAGGAGATCAGATGGAGTGAAGTATATCTTACACCGTTTCAAAAATCCGAGGCACTTGAATGCTTCTTTCGACACCTTGAATATATGTTCTGTCCATCGGACATCACATTGTATCCTCATGCCCAGAACATCAAGAGATTCTGTTTTCTCAATATTTATACCACCCATACATACGGATGAGGCACCTTGATCCGTCGCGCGCTTATGCGTTAGTACGCAACATTTGGTCTTTCGGGCATTAAATTCGACCCTATTCGCACGACCCCATTCTGAGATTATGTCTAGGTCACTGCCAAGCGTATCATTCATGTTCTGTCTCATAGCACAAACATCGGACACGCCTGGTCTGTAACCAAATGAATACGAATGGCAAAGGTTGCTGTCATCTGCAAAAGAATAGATAGGGTTGGAAGTTTGACAAAAGAGGTCATTTAGAAAAATAAGAAATAGAGTAGGAGAAAGAACGGAGCCTTGCGGTACCCCTGAATTAATCTTGAACTCGTTTGATTAAATCCCATCTATAACAACCCGTATAGTGCGATCTCTGAGAAAGCTCGATATAAATCGAGAGAAATTATCACCGACACCAAATGCAACAAGTTTAGACAAGAGTGCACCATGCCAGACTCTGTCAAACGCCTTGGAAATATCTAAAGCAATTACCTTACTTTCGCCAAAATGGTGAATGGAACGACACCATTTTTCTGATAACAGGGCCAGTAGGTCTCCAGTAGAACGACCTCTACGAAAGCCATACTGGCGGTCGCTTAGTAGGTAATTTGACTCTTAAAATTTTACAAGATGGTGATTTACCATACTCTCCATAACTTTGGAAAGTGCCGAACAAATTGCAATTGGGCGGTAATTTTCAGGGTTATTAGCCACTCCTTTTTTAGGAATTTGCGTTACATTAGCAACTTTCCAGCAGACGGGAAATTCACCAGCATGGTATAGAGTGCTGAAAAGATTTGCTAAGAGACGAGCTAGCGTCGAAGAGCACTGCTTCAAGACCAGTGCATGTATACCATCCGGGCCAGGAGACTTGTTTATCTCGAGATCCGCAAGAACCTTTTTAACAGCTCGAGCCCGAAAAAATATTTTAGGCATAGTTACGGATACTTTTTCGAGTTCGGGTAGTAATTGATTGCTATCTGGTAAGTTAGAATTATTTGCAAATAATTCGGCAAAACAATTAGCCTTATCAACCAGGTTCGTGAATGTTTGGCCATCCTTTAAAAGAGTTGGTATTGAAGAACTAGCATTAACCCTTACTCTTTTAACGAATGACCAGAAGCTTTTACTGCCCCGGGGAGCAGTAAGAACTTCAGCACGAAGACGTTGCTAGATGATATGCTATAGATTCTTTTAGTATCTAATTGATTAACATCGGAGTCTCTGTGCGTGTCGACTCCGTGCCTTGTAAGTGTCCATGCTCTTCCATGTGGTTTATGTTATAATTTCTGTTGTTTGTATTTCGGCTTCCTTGATTGCTGCTGTAGACTCTGTTATTAGAATTTCTGTTATTGCTATTGCTGTTGTTGTTATAGTTTATAGTTCCTGTTAGGCTTTTGTCGTTCATGAATGAATTATTTCAACTGAATGATTCACTTAAGTGAAAGAATAAAATATTTCCGTATTTTCTTTCAATTTCTTTCATCATTCGGTTTCATCTTTTTTTCTTTCATATTTCTTTCATTCTCTGTTTTATGTCAAATACGTTCATGCGTCTTCCTGCCAGTTGTTTTGACAATGTTGCATATTATGCTGTTAATTAAGTCTTCACCATTTATAATATTTTTTTTTCAGTCTTCGACTAGCTCTCTTGTCGCGCGGTTTGACTTTTTGGCGATTGAAGTTCAGTGGTTTTTTTCTTTTTATATATCTTTGCATTCCATTTTTTTTTTAAATACTGTGAACAGCAATAATACTCACTCAGTAGTGCTAAAAATATATATACACATTATTGTGCAGTGACATGTCCGGTCCGCCCAATTAGGGGGACAACCGATTTTCTTTATTAGCGGACGGCCCCCGTTCAAAAAAAAAACACTCTAATCAAAACATCCTAGAAATATTTCCAGAACTTCCATTAATCCAAAAATCCGATCCAAAGTATATTGTAATTTCTGCATCCACTGATGATAAAACCCTTCAACAATATTCCTGTTTCGCAGTTCACCGATCACTAAAATTGATATGCTCCGACATAGTATCAGTCTCTGAATTAAGGGATGGTAATCTCCTAATTCTTGTTAGTAACAAACCAGCAGCTGACAAATTAATTGCCACAAAAACCCTTCCAGGCGTATGTAACATTCAATGTTCATATCACCCCAATTTAATCTTTTCTAAGGGCACTATTTACGCGCCGTACTTAAATAATGTGCCTGACGCTGAAATAGTTGAAGAACTAAAGTCTCAAGGAGTTGTTGAAATCTATAAATATCAAAAAAAAAAAATGTAGAAGGTAAACTGACCCCTTGTGGTGTCGTCATTTTAACATTTGATCGCTATTCTATCCCAGAAAAAATGGATATTTCCTGGCATAAAGTGAAAGTAAGGCAATATATACCAAACACTATGCGTTGCAAATCGTGCCAATTACTTGGACACAAAAAAAAATGGTGCAAAAATAGCCCTCTATGCGAAAACTGTGCGCTAGCCCCCCATACACCAGAAGAGTGTACGCGGATTTTTTGGGTTAACTGTTCAGAAGATCACCCCTCTTCTTCTAGAGACTGCAAAAAATTTAAACAACAAAAAGAAATTCTTAAAATTAAAACAATAGAAAAATTTTCGTTAAAAGTTGCTAAAGAAAAATATCAACAAAAAACACAAACCCCGCTGCTAGTCCAGTCCTTCGCCGACATAACAAACAAAAATAACAATAAAACACTTAACAAAAATATTACTGAAGAAATAAATAACTCTTTTGATAAAAACAATTTAAATTTACCATCAACATCTTCACAATCAAACAAACAACAAACAGAAAAACCAAAAACCACAAGTGACAATTCCAAGGTTACAACAAATAAAACTACAGAAGTACATAAAATACAAAAAAGTCAACAAAAAATAATAACATAAAAACAACATCAACAATTATAACTCGTTCAACAGCTAAGGCTTTAGCTAATAAATCAGCAACAACAATAAACAACAAAAATAGCACATCAACTCTTAATTTAACACAAAATCAAAACCTGGCTTTGCCTGAGTTTACAGCAACAACAAGTAACAATTCTTTTAATGAACAAGAAGATATAATGTTTGTAGGCAACGAATAATCTTTTCCCTACTTTTTCAAAATGGATTTTAAAATTATACAGTGGAATATTAATGGTTTATATAACAACTTCCACGAACTACAACTCATTATTAAGAACCATAACCCAGATATTATTTCTCTTCAGGAAACACATATTCCCTACAACTGCAAAAACGTCAATTACCCCAAACAATACATTGGCTTTTTTCTAAATCTACCACACAACACCACTGCCAAGCAGGGTATAGCAACATTAATCAAGAAAAACCTACCACATAAATTAATTTTTTCAGATTACAGCACAGCTTCTATTGCAATTGAAGTCGATATTGGCCTAAAATTCACCTTTATAAATACGTATATACCGCCACATCAGCCCGTCTCTGAGAGGAATTTGAAACACATTCTTAACAACAGCAACCCTCCCGTTATTTTTACCGGTGACTTGAACTCTTGGAGTACACTCTGGGGTTCCACTGAATCAAACAGACGTGGTAAAATAATTGAAAACTTTATTCTGAACGAGGATCTTGTTATATTAAACAACGGTAACCCTACATATTTCTCCACACACAACACTTTTTCTCATATCGACATATCTCTATGCTCCTCCCAACTTGCCCCTTTATGCTCATGGAAAACTCTTAGCGATTTACACAGCAGCGATCACTATCCTATACTTATAGAAATCGAAAAAAGCAGTCCATATCCTAACACAAAACATAAAGCTAAATATAAAACCAGTTGGCTCTTGTACCAAAAACAATGCGAGATCAATTCTTCCAAAACCAAAACCTTTGGGAATGTAAACCAACAAGCAGCATCCATGGCAAAATGCATAAAATCGGCAGCAAATATAAGCATCCCTCAGACAAAAATAGGGCATCCCACTTCCGGGCCATATGGTGGAACTCTAACCTACAAAAACTTAGAGACCTAAAACAAACCCTTTGGCACAATTACAAAGGAACAAGAAGTGACGCAAATTTAATACTATATAAAAAGTATAAAGCAAAATTTAGAAGGGCTGTCAAAGAAAGTAAAGCGGCTTGCATGCAAACTTTCACCTCTAATATCAATCCGACATCAACACCTCAACGCATATGGAACGATATTAAACACATTACTGGTGGTAAATGTTCTAATTCAATTCAATACTTACAGTCTGGATCCAGCATGCTGTCACTTCCGACGGATATTGCTAATTGTTTCGCCAAGCACTGGTCATCTCTGTCCGCAGATAAAAACTTTTCTCCCAGTTTTCAATACAGAAAATCTATTCTCACAAATCAAACCTATAATCCACAATTTTTAAACACATATGCAACAAAAATAGAAACCCCGATAAATATGATAGAACTAGAAGACGCCTTACATTCAGCAAAGGGTAAAACCCCTGGTGATGATCGTATATCATACCCAATGTTAAAAAATTTACAACATCAGCAAAGAAACACCTCTCTACAATTTACAACAACATATTTTTATCCAGTGTTTACCCACAAGCTTGGAAAATTGCAACTGTTATCCCCATTCCGAAACCAGGCAAAGATCATTATTCAGTTGCTGGATATAGACCAATTTCGTTACTGCCTTGTATAAGCAAAATATTTGAAAAAGTCATTGCTAGAAGATTAATGTGGTTTCTAAAGGCAAACAACTTCATTTCACCTAATCAAGTAGCCTTTATGAAAAAACAAGGTACTGACGATGTCTTACTATATGTTCAACATTTTGTCACCAGAGCACTATCTAATAAAAATCATGTCAACATTCTTTCCACCGATTTCGAAAGAGCCTTTGACCGCATTGGAATTCACGTAATACTGCAACAACTATCAGATTGGCATATCGGAAAAAGAATGTACTCCTTAATTAAAAGCTTTCTAATCAACCGTAAGTTCAAAGTTAGTATAAACAACCAACTCCAATACTTTCCCACTGTACAATGGAATACCTCAAGGATCTCCATTATCAGTCGTATTATTTATCATTGCATTTAACCAATTTAGCAAAATCCTTTCAACACAAAAAAATGTTGAACACGCCATATATGCGGATGACGCAATTATTTTCTCTAAAGTGAAAGATAATAATAAAGTTAAAGAAATGTTTTCAAACGTGTTAAGAAACATTGATAATTGGTGTCTTACATCAGGGGCTAAACTTTCCATTGACAAATGCAGTCTATTACACATCTGCAAAAAACATAACTGTGATATGACCGATTTGGAATATAATAATATAAAAATACAAAATGTCGACCATCTTCGAATACTAGGCGTTATCTTTGATAAGAGTTTCACCTTCAAAGAGCATTGCCTACAGTTAAGAAAAAATCTGAATTCTCGACTAAACATTATAAAATTCCTTACATCAAAAAACTTCGTGATCCATATCTCCACAATGATAAATATCACCCGCAGCATTATCCTCTCCAAAATTTACTACGCTTTGGCAATATACGGATGGTGTGCACCGTCACACATGAAACTTATCAAAGGACCATATCATTCAGCAATTCGCCGTAGCATTGGCGCTTTTCGCACTAGCCCAGTTACAAATATACTAGCTGAAGCAGGCTTACCATCCATTGAAGACCGAACTACACATCTTACTTTGAAGTTAATACCTAAGCTCTTTATCTGTCGTAATAAACTACTGTTTCAAGAAGTAACAAAAGCAACTACTTACAGAAGAATTCCTAGGCTTGAGTCCACCATCGTAAAATGCATAAACTTTTCCCGTAAAACTGAGTTACAACTTAAACCACTTCTTATTAAACAACAACCCGAACCACCTTGGTTGCTGGAAAGATCGTCCTTTATTCTAAACCTGGTTAAACTCTCTAAAACTACTACACCTCCAACAGTTTATATCCAAACTTTTAACAAGATTGTTGATCTATTTGCTGGAAAAAACTGGAAATTTTTGTTTACGGATGGCTCCAAGTCAAGCGGCTCTACAACATTTGCAGTAGTGCAAAGTAATGGCCAACAAATAATAACTGGCTATATTGATAACCTCTGTTCCAACTTTACCGCTGAGGCACTTGCCATACTTTTTGCAGCAGAATTCGCAGTCAAAAATGACATGAAACATATAATATGCACCGACAGTCTTTCCACTATTATCGCCACAAAAAACTCGTTACACGATTCCCCTTTGATAAATCAGATAAGAAATACTCTAAGCCTACACCCCAATAAAATAAAACTAATGTGGGTACCATCTCATGTTGGTATAACTGGCAACGAATATGCTAAACGTAGACCTCTTCTAAAAGTCGCCACCTGGGAGTACCGAGATACTTATAATTCAATCTCAAACTATTTGGAAGATACATACAACCAAAAATGGTCGAATTATCAACACGTGTACAAAAACTTTAACCCTACTGGAAAAAAACAAACATATCCAAAAAAAGCGACAAGGAAAGAAACAAATGCCATAGTACGCCTAAGAATGGGACATTGCCAATTCTCGCATAAGTACCTATTGGAAAAAAACACAGCACCACAATGTACAACTTGCAACACGCTCCTTAATAGTACCCACATTTTAGATGTATGCCCAGCTTACAGCACTTCCAGAACAAAATTATTCGGATCAATTTCACCAACTAAACTCTTAACAAATGTCTGTGATAGTAACATAAGACTTACCTGTAAATTTTTGTCAGAAAATGGACTACTAACTCAAATTTAAATAAACAGTTAACCACGGAGTCGAAAGCCTATGCTGCTAGTACTCTTTTCTCTTTCACATATATTAGTTATATTAATTGTATTATGTAATTAATAAATAATAATAATAATAATATAATATTTTTTTTTTTTTGTAGATGGGCCGTTTGCTTTTTGGTAATAAAATCGCTAATTTTGGTCGAAAGATTTCATAATTTGTTGTAGCAGAAATTTGTGTTGATGCAATATATCAGAATCAATGAAAAAGTAGATTTTTATTTTTTTGTAAGTCTTCTGCGTTTAAGGTAACGATATGTACATTCTAAATGCATGCATAATTTATATTTCTTAAACAACTCTTTAAATTAAAAAGAAAATTTAGGTACATATAATCAATTTATAATAAAAAATCGTTTTTTGTTTTTAAAATAACAATTTAAACATTCATTAAAAAGATAGGCACTTCATTCTGAAAGCTGTGTGTCTTTGAGAAAGGTGAAAGAAAAGAATGAATTAATTCACTTAACCTTTCTGAAAGAGAATGAAAGATTAACATAAATGAAAGATTTTGCCCAATTATTATTGTTGCCGTTGATGTTATAATTTCTGTTATTGTTGTTGCTGTTGCTGTTCTGGCTTCTATTATGGTTATTATTGTTTCTGTTTTTGTAGATTATATTACTATTGTTGTTGTTGCTTGGTCTTTTAGTCAAACAAATTTTTACAAACTGGTTGAATTTTCCACATTTATGACATTTATATTCCGTTTGCGGAGCATTTTCTGCAATTTCTTAATGACGAGTTTTGATTCTGTTGAGCGTTGTGATATAGTATCCGTCGTTGTTCCACACGAGATGAGGTGCTTTCTGCTATCTTTAAAGCTTCAGAGAATGTTATTACCTGGCTGGCGTAGATAGTAGATATTATCTGTGGATCAGTTAATCCGTTCATAAATTCATTAAATGCTATTTTATTATTTGTGTTAACTAGTGTTTCTACAAGATTCGCCTTCTTCTAGCACTTGTATCTCATTCAACTCCGTAATGAGTTTTTAAATTTTTGCAGCAAAACCCCTTAAGTTGTTGTCATTTCATTTAGCAAAGTATTGGATGTCTTAAATGATTTGTAAGTCGTTTTTAATATCGATATTAGCTGTTCTATGGCTTAGGGTACTTGTGATTGTTTAATTCTGTTTTGTACACTTAATTCCAATCTTGATTTAAAAACGAAATTGCAAAAGGAGACATGCTTATCTGATGAAATAGATGCAACGTCCATTTCTAAATTAGATACAAAGCTGTGCAATTCATTAGTTTTACCTGAAAATATTGGTATTAACTTTCTGATGGTTGAAAGTTCATTTAAGTCTAGGGATGCCATGACTAAAAGTACAGTCAGTGATAATTTACAGTGATAATTTATCATTCTTGACTGCGCTGAGATTTGAACCCAGGCGTTCAAATCTCAATTAAAATTTTAATTAATTTCATGTTGTAAAATTCCTGTCTTCATAAAAATAATTTAATGAAAATTAAATTCAATGAACTTAAGCCTAATTAAAAATATCTAAATTTGGATTAAAAAAACCATTAACAGTTCAATAAAATAACCACAATACTAATTATTGTTAACAGCTAAGGCACGAGCTATGTTTACATTTGTCCTTCAAGTTGTGCTGAAAAAGGTCAACAAGAAAAAAGGAAGACAAAAACATCAAAAACAAAAATGTACTTTGGACTTCAAGAAGAATTCTTGACAAAAAGTACGAAAAAACAGAAGTCAGGAAGAACATGTAAATCAATTAATATAGATAATCTTTCATTCAAAATCAAATTTCGATCTACCAAGGTAAAATACCATTTGGTTTAAAGATTGATGTTTGACTATTGACGTCATCCGGCTGCAATAGCCGACTGAGTAAGACGGCAAACCCCACTTAAGAGATTGTGTGGTTACAATCGAAACTAGTCTGGGCAACCTGTCCGTGAACGCCTGGGTTCAAATCTCAGCACAGTCAAGAATGAAAAATTATCAATAAAAAATTTTAATTAATTTCATGTTGTAAAATTCCTGTTTTCATAAAAATAATTTAATGAAAATTAAATTCAATGAACTTAAGCCTAATTAAAAATATCTAAATTTGGATTAAAAAAAAAAGTTATCTAATTGTTGTATAAAACCATTTTTTGAGTAATTACCATTTTAAGATATCAAAAATGGATTACGAAATATAAAAAGAGCACTGAAATCATATATGTATAATCGATTTAAAACTCAACCTTTTCAAAAATCTTTAAGCAATTTTACACGATATGTATTTTGCGGTGGGTTTGTCAGATGCAAAGTCCATATGTTATTTCACATGTCTGTCAAAATTGACAATTACAGAAGGTTAATCATTTTTGCTTTGACACGTTCCTTTTTGGTTTCACCTGACATAACCTAAAAACATTCACATTAGCAAACTATTTACTGATGTATATTTATATTCACTTTTTATTGTATTTTAGTTAATTAAAAGTGTTTTTTAAGCATATGTGTAAATAAATAGATTTTTATATATATTTGCCTCCACAAATAGACGACTTGCAAAACAGCTAATGTCAGATGGCTTGTCAGATCAAAATAGAACACGCTCTAATTGAAAGAAATTCCTCTATATTTTCCGTCATAATTTCTATAATAGTGTTTTGGCAAATGAATTTTTATATTTATATTTTATACATATATATTTTAATATTTTTTTAAGTGTGACCATATGGAAAACATGTTTGCTAATATGTGTGTTTGCCGCTATTTGACATCTGTTCGAGCAAACAAAAATGAGCAAATAAATGTGCGTAGTGTGACCACGAAATAAAACCTACATTGTTTTGAAAAAATTTTTTAAATGCAAACATATTTGGGGCTAATATTTGCCATATGTGACCGTACCTTAAGCCTTCTTTTTGTGTTAATGATTTTCTATCTATATGTACTTTTAATAAATTAAGGGCTTCTTCTCTTAGTTTTTTAAATTCATTCAAGATCTGTATTCCTTCACCTTCTAAATCTTTTAAGTTAACTATTAAATACTTCTCAATTTTCTCTATTTCTAGTTTTTTCTCGTTAACAGTATTTGTAGTAAAAGGTCTACCTTCCAATTTTCTTGCATTGATTATTATCTGATTTATTTGTTCCATGAACTCCATTAAGCATAATCTCTAACGACTAATTTTACAAGTTTTAATATTTTTAAATCCAAACTACGACTAAAGGTGCTTAGATTATTGTTATAACTACCCAACCTATGTATTTATTATAGTATTTCTTTAAATAATTCATTCTAATACATTTTATTTTATACTCGAGCTAATGTACATATTTATATAACTTCTTATTCTACTACAAAAATGCTCCGTTTAAAAAGGTAATATATTTTTTATTGAAAATATTTTATCTATCTGATGTGACATCAAATTTTTAATTTTCTGTACGTTTTCTTCCATTATATTGGTAATACTAATCTTAATCCATAAACCTATTAATGTAACTGCTAACACTAATGTAAATAACTACTATAATGAAAAATTGTTTAATCATGATTAATCAAATATTCTCTTGTAGTGTTTTTCTGCGAATTTTATACAAGGTAGGTAGGTAGGTAGAAAGGCTGGTGTGAAGTCTCCTTCACACCCTCACCCAGAGACCACTACGGTCCATTGTGATGCCTTGTTTATAGATAAGAAGCTGAAAAAGAAGGTGAAGAGAAACAGCAAAAGCATTAGAAAAGATAAGAATAGATAAGAAAAGGAAGTTCTGACCAAACCCGAGAGAAAAGCCTCACTCAACACAACACCAATCCGCCCTATGTGCGGTTAGCTTCCAGTCTCCTGCTACGCAGCCAGGCTATCCCCATCACGAATCCTATTAGACTCTCGAGCCCACAGCTCGGGACGTCCCCTAATTCACCTAGGAATCTGCTGCCCAGCCACCTCAGCCTGCTGCACTGTAGCCTGGGACAGCGGCACAAAATGTGTTCAACCGTCTCCAGCTCCTCCGGGTCCTCACACAAACTCCTCCCAACCTCATCGCCATCCTGCCTATCATGCAATGACCCGTGATGATTCCTATTATGGTCCTCACGCAGACTCTGCTTCTACCCAGCAACAACTCCGAGTCGGACTTCCTAAGCACCGGCCACATCGTCCGTGATACCCGGCAGTGCGTTCGGTTCCCCCAGGCCCTATTGGTCGCGTCCAGAATCCATTCCCTAATCTTCCCAAAGTAGAATCATATTGGAGGCCTAACCGCCTCTATGTGATTAGGATCCTCCATCTCTGAGCCCTGTCTCGCCAACTCATCAGCAATCTCGTTGCCGTTTATTTTGCAGTGACCCGGCACCCAGCACAATCTCAACATATACTCTCCTAAGGCTCCCTCCAAAGCCCTCCTGCAACCGTCAAATAGCTTGGAGTTCACGTAACAGCCCCTTACGGCCATAAGGGCCGCCTGGCTGTCGACGTATATAGTGACCCTCGAGCCCCTATCAATGTTGTCCCTCAGCAGTTCCACGGCCCTCAAGACACCCATAACCTCCGCCTGAAAAACACTGCAGTCGTCAGGAAGCCTATATGACATTCTGATGTCCAGATCCTCAATGTAGACCCCCGCACCCGTGCCTCTCATATTCGAGCCATCAGTGAAAATAGCAAATCCACTAAATAATCTGCTCCCACCTGTCCAACTCTCCCTAGAAGGCGTTACCACCTCCGGCAACCGTCCGAAATCCACCCTGGTGCCCACTAAATCCGTGGAGCCAGGTGATCCCAGGCTGCTCAATGGGCAGAAGATGTAGAATGACATCCAGTGCCGCTTGAGGTGTGCTTCTCATGGCACCTGTCATGCCGATTGAAGCACACCTCTGAGTCTTAGACAGAAGGTTCCTTCGACAAGCCACTCTCAATGACTCCCACCAAACACAGCATCCATACGTAAGAATGGGTCTAACCACCGAAGTGTACAGCCATCCCACTACTGACGGCCGGAGTCCCCAGCTCCTACCTACCGATTATCTGCAAGCATAGTAGGCATTGAGGCCTCTCTTAAGTCTCTCCTGAGTATTCCTTCCCCACGACAGTTTGCTGTCCAGAAAAACTCCTGGATACTTAGCGCTAAGTATCCTAAGCTCTACTCCTCCTAGTACCGGCAGCCTAAAATTCTCAACCCTGTACCTCCTAGTAAAAAGAACCAACTCGGTCTTCTCCGGATTAACTCCCAATCCCTTATCACTCGCCCATGCTGACAGTT
This sequence comes from Pollenia amentaria, assembly GCA_943735925.1. Lineage (NCBI taxonomy): Eukaryota > Metazoa > Arthropoda > Insecta > Diptera > Polleniidae > Pollenia > Pollenia amentaria. Next base: position 101,980,433 of record OX031007.1, read on the forward strand.
CGCCCAGCGCCCCTTGCATGACTTCGCTTATTGTCGGCAGAAACTTGCCCGATACCAATATCACTACATCATCCGCGTAGGCCACAACTTTCCCATTCTGTCAAAAAGTCCCAGAACGACGTTGACAGCTAAGAGCCATAATAAGGGAGAGAGAACTCCCCCCTGTGGGGTTCCCCTAGTCACCAGTTTCTTTAAGCGTCAATCTTCGTCCTCAGATGTAGATCAATCAGTCTTTCCAACGTCTTCAAAAGAAAAGACGATAAGCTGATTGGTCTAAAATCCTTGGGTTTAGAGTGACCGGTTCTTCCCGCCTTGGGTATGAAAACCACCCTGACCTCCCTCCACCCTTTAGGAATGTACCCGTTCAGCACACAGACCCTAAACAGTTCCACCAACAGCAGGAGTGATGATCTCCCGATATTCTGTAACATCGCCGGAAAGATACCGTCTGGTCCTGCCGATTTGTAAGACCCAAAGGTATTCACCGCCTATGTTACTTTATCTAAGGTGATCATGTCCCCCACCGTCTCCCTCTCCTCACCGCCCGAGCCTGACCCAGAGAAGGGGTTACCACATTCAATCTGTTCCCCCACCCCAGGATCCACACATCCCGGAAAGTGAGTCTCCATTAGCAGACAAAGAGATTCAGAGCTAGATTCCGTCCATGAGTTGTCCGGTCTCTGAATAAACCCCGGGACTACAGGGTCCTTGGATAAAATTCTCCTGAACCTGGACATCTCATTTACAGATTCCACTGACTCGCTAAACTTGACCCACGAGTCCCTTTTCGCCCTCCTAATGTCTCCCTTATATCTATTGTAACTCAATCTGAAGTTACTCCAATCTTCTTCCCTACGCGTATACTTCGCTCTATTGAACAACCTTCTGACAGTGGACCTTTGAGTCCTCAACTCGTCTGTCCACCATCTTGGTTGTGTGCGCCTGCCCGGAAAGTTCAAAGGACAGGATCGCTCATAACTACTAGTCAGTACCCCCGTGAAGGTGCTCACCAGTTGCTCTACACCGGTCGAAGTCGACCTCCAGTCGTGTGTAACTCTAAGGTTACTGTGCACCAATCTCGAAAAGTAATCCCAATCCGTCCTTCTCGGATTCCTATACGGACACCTTTTCGACCTCTCAAACATTAGATAAAAGGACAGGCGACTATGATCAGAGAAGGAAAACCCCAGGTCCACCCTCCAATCCTCCACTAATTCCCTACAGTTAGTCAATGTCATGTCTATCACTGCCTCTCTATCCCTAGTTCTGAACGTAGGTGTATTCCCCCTGTTACAGATATAAAGATTGCTGGCAATAATAAAATCAAACATAGACTCACCTCTTTTGTTGATGTCGGCACTTCCCCATTGGGTATGGTGTGCATTGGCGTCACACCCTAGTACCAGCCTCGAGCCACTTCTGCCTGAGTACTCCACCAACTCTCGCACTTTTTCACCAGGTGTTACTGAGGTCTCCATTACTGTAAGAATGAGAAAACATAAATTTATGGTCAGTTCTCGCCAAAATACAAGTTCGTACCTTCTCATCTGTGTGGGGTACGAACAATGTGTACCCCGTGACCCTTAATCCAACTACCCGGTTTTTATTAATCCAGGGCTCTTGGATTAAGGCCACGTCCACGTTGTTATCGATGAGGTGGGTTACTAATTCGGTTGAGGCTGCTTCACAGTGGTGCAGGTTTATACTTTTTTCACCGAAGTGAAGAACAACGAAAAAATAAAACGACTGGGTTTAAGGTTTTATCAACAATCAATCATAATCTTTATTTTCTACTTTCTTAAATACTATTATTTTGCTTTCTGTTACATTTTGGAAATACAAATTAAAAATAAATGTTTGCATAAAAATTCTTAAGAAATTTGTCTGGTGTATTTTGCACTTGAACAAAGTATAACAATTCTTTGGAAAAAATGTATAATGTTGTTAATATTGCATTTTCGTTAGCGGAAATGCACCTGAAAATACAATCAATAAAGTTATTAAAATTCTTTGGAATTAATGTACTTGGACAATACAAATAATAAGGTTATTAAACTTATTTGGGATTAATGTTGCATTTTGTTAACTGTTGCATTTTCGCTAGCGGAAATGTATTTGGACAAACAATTCTTGGGAAAATATAATTAATAAATATATTTTAAAATTCTTTGGAATAAAGTAAAAAGAAATAATTGGTAAAATGCTTAATAAGTTAAAATAGCGTGTGTATATGTATATGACGTTAAGGGAATAGTGGGAGACACTATAACACCCCCACCGTTAGTTTGAGGCTCCGACGAAATTATATTATCTTTACAGGGTTATTTATAGTAGTTTCGTTTTTTAATTGTACGTTTGGAATATATGTTTTTGTATTCTTAAAGAAGTATATAAAAATAATTAAGATACATATTGATATAATAATTAAGATGTCTATGCTAAAACTAAGTATTTTTGTGTTCTTATCTGTATATAGTACTTGTTTGAGTGTTTCTTCGTATTCTATTTGTTTTAGATATAAAGATTCAATTTTTATGTCTGCAAGTGTTGTATTACTATTATCTTTAATTTTTGTTATGAGATTAGGTAAAATAAACTTGTCTTGTATTTTTATTTTAACATTTGTAAAAGTTTTGTTTAACGCGTTTATTTCACAATTTTCGAATTTTATTGAGTAATTTCCAGAAATTTTTAATTTAGCTTTATTGCAATTGTGCGATATGTTACTATTGAATCGTTTGAGAACTAATATGCCTGGAATTATTTCAACTATTTCCTGTTTATTAAATGTTTGCATTTTGCAGTTAGCTTCTTTAAAATTTAATATATTACTTAAGCAATTGTCGTTGATTTTTATGAGATTTCTCTTTAAGTTTTCCTTAATGTACGTGCTATAAATATTGTTTTCTGAATCTATGAGAACATTGGAATGATTAAGCTGTATGGATTTATTATTCTTGTCAGGTATGGGTACGAATGTCACCATGGATAGTGGGTCTTGTGAAAATTGTGGTATAGAGAGAATAATAATGATGTTACCGTCATGAAGTGCAATAGATACTTTGATGTTGGTATAACTGTCAAAGTCTGAGATTAGGTTAAGTTCGGTTTGAGTGAGAATATCTGTGGGAATAATTCCAAGTTTTCCGGAGAAAATAATTTGTCCGATGTCATCTACATGTTGGCGTAAGAGTGAGATGTCATTGTTAATCTGGTATATGTGTTCTATGAATGTTATCTCGTCTTCGATAGTTGAAATTTTATTTCCTATATTTTTGAATTTTGTTAAATAATTTCCAATTGTTTTTTGCTGGTAATTTATATGGTTGGTAATATCCTGAATCTGGGAGTTCATGACATTATTAATATAAGTTAAGTTGTTAATCTTGTTTGTTAAGTTTTCGTCATTTGTGTATAGTAATTTAAGAGTTTTACTTATTTGTTCTTCGTCTTCGCTGTCCATTGTACCTGCGATTATTTTTAATCCTTTACCTATAATATTTAGTAGAGCCCGTTTTCTTCGAAAATGTGGGTTAAGATTTTCTATTTTTGCCCTCAATAGCATGAAATTCTTGTTTACCGTATCAATTAACCTTTTTGATTCGGTGCTTGATGTCTTGAGGATGCCCATGTTGGTCTTGATTATTTCTAAAGTTTGTTCGTATTCTGTTGTGTTTATTATGTGTAGTATTTTGATGTAGTGTCCGACGATTTTGATCTCTCCTGTTTTTATTGGTATATAGCCGTTATTGTATGATAGGTCTTGTACGTCGATGGTTTGGGCCCTGATGGTTAGGACAATTGTTGTCATCGTTATGATCCATTTTATCAAAAAAAAAAATATTTATTTAATTGTTGCTCTGATTTTGGGGTTATTTTTGTCTTGGTATTTCTTAATAGGTCTAACGTGAGTTTTGTAATATTTATGTCCAGTTCCTATCGTCTGTATGTGATCATCGTCTATTTTTTCTGTATTAACTTTCCTATATTTTCTGTGGTTTTTCCCACCTCTTATCTCTCTAATATAATTTAGTCCTCCTTCTAATTCAAAGTCTTTCCGGCTTTCGTTTAATTTCCGGGTATATTTTTCTTTTTTTGCGCTCATAAGATTACGAATTTCTGTATATTTATCTTCATGTATTTTGCCGTTTACAAAATCGATCGGTTTGACGCCGGTCGTGCTGTGTATTGTATTATTATAAAAACCTATAATTCTTGTCATTTTATCTTCCATACTTTCGTCTTTGTTTTCCGTATCGTGTCTTAGTAAGCGTATGTGTTCGTTGATGGTATTGTGTAACCTCTCGATATCGGCATTGGAAGTATGGTTACTATTTGAGGTATAATGAATTTCTATGTTTTCCTTTTTCAAAAATTCCTGCATCGGTATGGCCTTAAATCCTAATTGATTGTCTACGATGATTTTATCCATTTTCCCGTAGGTTTTGATTATTAGTAATAGTTTTGTTTTGAACTCCGTCCAACTTCTTCCGTTTATTTGAAACGCTTAGGCGAATTTTGAAAATTTATCGATTGTTGTCATAAAGAGTATTTATGTGGAGTTTCTGTAATTTTGTAAGGGATTTTTGGAGGTCTTCTATCATACTTTTCTAGGTTGCAGATTTCACAGTTATTTATGAACTGAGTTATCCTTTGTTTCAATTTGGGATTGTAAATTCGCGTAACTAATTCTTTATATACGGCTTGGATTCCCCTATGATTTTTGTTAAGGTGTTCATTTTTAATAATTTCAGTTAACCGGTTTTCATCTTCTATGTCTTCTATCATAAGTGTAGATCTAAGTACCCTAAAATTTGCGTTATTTGAAAATAGTTCTTCATAAACATTTTTAAACATTGTATAAAATTCGTCTTCGATAAAAATAACATTCAGTTGTGTTGGGTTAAAATGATTCTTTAGTATTGTAATTGCTGTTTCCCTGTCCATTTCTTTCATAGAAATTATTCTTCTTTTATTTTTAAAAAGATTTATTTTTTATTCTTAATGATCCAGAAGTTGTTTTTATCATAACTACTTAGGTTAGGTTAGGTTCCATGGGCAGCCATCGAGAGACAGCTCACTTGGGTCCTTTATCGGTCCCTTTGTGATACCCAGCGCCAATGCCCATCCCGAAGAGCAGTTATTCAGATGGCGTCACTGCAAGGTTGAGCCAATTCGTCTTCCTAATGAAGAGAAGAAGCAATCTTAGTTCTATTTTTGATAGATCCTCTAAACAGGAAAACACCGGTTCTCCCAGGTATTTTTCCCTAATGCCCCGTAGCCCAGGGCATTGACAGAGAAAGTGAAGCACAGTTTCCTCTTCTTCCTCATCATGACAACTTCTACAGTAGTCATTGAATACCAGACCCATTCTTCTAGCATGAGTCCCGACAGGCCAGTGTCCAGTTATGACCGACACGATGGTCCTGATTTGGTTCCTATTAAACCTAAGTAGAGATTTGGTTCTCCGTTCATCATATCCAGGCCAAAGTGCCCTGGATGTGGAGCAGGTGGACTCACGGGTCCATCCCTCTTGCGCAATTCTATAGTTCCCGCGCCGCATGAGTAACTTACAGTGAGCCATTGGAAGGCCAATGAATTGATCAATGAATGTTTCATCCATACGACCACCTTCCTTAGCCAGCTCATCTGCTACCTGGTTTCCCGGGCAATTTGAGTGCCCTGGTATCCAAATAAGCGTTAACTCCGAATGTTCAGCAATCTCATTCAAAGACATCCGACATTCCACAGTCAACCTAGATGTCGTATAGACACCCGCAAGAGAGGCAATGGCAGCCTTGCTGTCAGTAAATATACGTATATCTCCCGATACGCGATAATACTTTAGCCAGTTGGCTGCCCGCTTTATAGCCGAGATTTCCGCCTGCAGGACACTACATCCATCCGGCAGACGAAAGGAAACTTTAACGCCCAGTTCCTCTATGTAGAAACCTCCGCCAACTCTTTCCCCCTTCCTTGAACCATCAGTGTATACCCCCAGGGCTGGTTCATGGAAGGTGCTCATAACCGACAGCGCACTTTCGTGCGCTATATGTGTCGCATACCTCGCACCAAAGAAAGGCTCCGGGGTGCAGTAGTCCACTCCTTCAGGGACAATCGAGTGTCCCATTATACTGGAGTGTCCATAGTCACGGTTCGACCAGCTGTGTGCCGCGTTCAACCGTATCGCCGAACAAAGAGCCATATGTCTGGCCGTGATATCCACCGGCAGCCAGTTTAGCATAGTAAACAGCGCCTTGGTGGGAGTGGAGCGCATTGATCCTGTGATCATCAATGCGACCAGTCTGTGAACCTTCTCAAGCATCGCACGGTACCTGCCCTTATCCAGCGCAGTCCACCATACGACAACACCGTAATAAAGAGTCGGCTTTACTACAGCCTCAAAGATCCAATTGACACATCTCGGGCCCATGCCCCAGTTCTTGCCGATTGCACCTCTGCACGCATATATAGCAATAATTGCCTTTTCCATCCTCGTCTGGATGTTCAGCCCCACGACAGTTTACTGTCCAGGATTACGCCCAGATATTTGGCGCTGTTAGAGAACTTAAGTTCAGTCCCATTTAGCCTCGGAAGTCTCATGACCTCAGTCCTATACTTCCTCGTGAAGAGTACCAGTTCCGTCTTAGACGGATTAACACCCAAGCCGCATGATACGCTCCAGGTGCTAAGTACCCTTAATGCAGCCTCCATACACTGAGACATTATGTTCAAATGTTTCCCCGTGATGGCCACTGCAACATCGTCTGCGTACGCCACAGTTTTAATCCTCATGTCGTCCATTTTCGTCAACATGGTGTTCATAGTCAGGTTCCACAATAGTGGGGATAGTACTCCTCCTTGGGGAGTACCCCTGTTAACCAGTCTCTGAACGCTGGTCGTACCTATCGTGGAACAGATGACCCTATTCCTGAGTAGATTATCCACAAATCTACATATGCCGTCATCAACCTCCAGACTCCTCATAGATGCAACAATAGAATCCGGGTTGACATTGTTAAAGGCCCCTTCAATATCGAGGAAGGCCACCAAAGCACACTCCTTAAATTCGAGTGATCTCTCAATAGTTCCAACTAATGAGTGAAGAGCCGTCTCAACAGACCTACCCTTTGTGTAGGCATGCTGAGAGGACGAAAGTAGGCACTTGGGGATGGTCATCCTCAAGTGAATGTCGATAACTCTTTCAAGAGTCTTGAGAAGAAAGGATGCAAGACTGATCGGTCTGTAATCCTTCGCTTCGGTGTGAGAAGTCTTCCCTCCCTTGGGGATGAAGACCACTCTACACAAGGTCCAGCTCATAGGTACATACGAAAGTCTAACGCATCCCCTATATATAGCCATCAGCCAGGGTATAATCACAGTCGAATTCCTCTGCAAGTCCGCCGGAATTATACCATCCATACCCGGAGATTTGTACGGTTCAAAGCTGTCGACAGCCCACTTAATCCTGTCGTAGTCCATTGGGATGGACAGAGGACCGGGCATCGACTCACAAACCTGATCCCGCAAGCTCCCTTGGGAGTTTCCAGGAAAGTGAGTGTCAATTAACACCTCGAGTGTTTCCTGACAAGTAGTAGTCCAGCAACCGTCCGATTTACGGATATAGGTCGGGACAACAGGGCTCGAGGCCATTATCTTACGTAAACGGTTTGTCTCAGAGGATCCTTCCACGCCGCTACAGAAGTTCCTCCAAGCACTCCTTTTCGCCAATCTAACCAAGTTCCTGAATCTATTCAGTGAAGACTTGTACTCCGCCCAATTACCATGGCGCTTAGCCATATTGAACAACCTACGACAGTCTCTTCTTGCCTGCGCAATATCAGGATCCCACCACGGTGGACGATCCCTGCCCCTATGCACCCTTGGCTTGCACGCCAAGGAAGTCGCTAACTGCAGTGAGTCTGTAAGCAGACCCACTGCCGCATCGATCCCCCCTATATCATCAACCCGGGGAGGATCAGATAGAGACCGAACCAGAGAGGATGAATGAATCCCCCAATTCGTTCGTTTCCTATTCAACATAACACTCGATCCTACAGATCTAAGTACCAGACTAAATTCCACATATCTATGATCAGAAAGTGAACAATCATTAGAAACCATCCAATTTTCGATCATGTCAATGTGGTCAATGCTAACCAGCGTGACATCAAGAACTTCACACCTATTTGCTACAACAAACGTTGGCTCACGGCCCCTATTTACTATTCCTAAATTATAATTAATAATAAAGGAAAATAGTGACTCACCTCTAATATTCGTGTTCGTGCTACCCCATATAGTGTGGTGCGCATTAGCATCGGCACAGATTATAATAGGTGTTCCAGTGCCTGCTGCCTTCGTTACTGCATCATGGATGAGCCGATTGGGTGGGTCCTGTCCGTGATCATGCGCCATATATCCCGAGACCATCCAGATTATACCGTCCTGTGTCTCGAGAGCAACTGTTGTGGTGTCTTCATCACTGTAATCAGAGAGAATGAAGATATTCAACGAATTTTTAGCTAAGACACAAGATCTTATGTTACCTGTACCTTTCGCAAACAGTAGCTTATAGCCTTTGAGATTAAGTCCGCAAACCCGATCCTTATGAATCCAGGGTTCTTGGACCATCACGAGCTCCTCCCCTTTTTCTACCACACGGAGGAGCAATGCAGCTGATGCTGCTTTAGAGTGGTGGAGGTTGATTTGCAGGACCTTCACCATTATCCATATTGGCGACCACTGTGATGTTGACGTCCTCCTGGTCTGATTCCAGAAGTACGTCCTCATCAACCATATCACCCAGGTGCCCAAAGACAGACACCAATCCGGAGATAGACTGGGTGTCCTCTTTGTCACCTGAACTTACGGCATCGTCACCAGACAAGCCCTCTTCAGGCTGCTTGGCCTCACTAACCGAAGGAGCCGGATTGCCCTTGTTATCACTTCGGTAGACACGGAGCAAGACCGTACTAAAACCATAGTAGATCTTACCCTGTCTCTCCCTCAGTGGTTCCAAGGATTGCTGGTTTAACACCACAATCGCCGTCCTCGAGGACCCTTCAGCAGCCGAAACCTTTACAACTTTCCAGTCCTGTGTGGGAAGTTGAGGGTTGCAGCACTGAATGATCTTCAAGATCTCCTCAGGTTCCGATGGTTCGGCAGGGATGATGACAGTCGATCTAGGTCTCCGTGGTATCTCATCAACTAATACCACATCGAGCCTAGCACCTTCCCATACCTCTCCTAGCATTTCGATGGCCCGCTTCAGAAGCAGCGCTGAGCGCTCATCTGCACAAGCCATCAACTTCACGTGACCCTGGAACCAGCCAGCATCATCGCATTGAGGAGGTGGCCCTGGATTCTCCCTAAGGATCGTCCAGAACACTCCCATTAGTTTTTGCTTAACCAGGTCCCACTTGGTATGGGAGATGGCACCATTATCCACACCTCTATCGATAACAGCCCGTACAAGGTGACCTTTGGCCACCTCGCTGAAAGACTTATTCATCGATTTCGGCGCAATCTTAGGACGTTTCGTCCCTGGTTGCTGTTTCACGGCTACAGCTTCCTCCTCCGAACGTTGCCGTTTAGGCATTGTCACCTTCGCAGGGACTGAAGGAGTAGCACTTGGCAGCCCAGCTATGTGGGCTCTTGCCCATGCCAGTGAAGCTTTCTGTTCACTGGAAAGCTCTTCAGCTTTTTTGGAGCCTAGAAGCTCAATGAAACGCAAGGCGGCACGCCTTGTGTTTGATGCCCTCTTTGTAGGGTTTTTGTGCCTTGGAGACTTTTTATGGTCGCCGAATTTGGCGTGGGGTGGTGCAACCTTGGGATTGGATGTTTTCATCGCCATCCCTCCTTGCACAATGGGCACATGGGAAACTGCAGTGTTGGACGACTTTGTCATTCCCAACTTAGCAGCACCCGAAGCAGGGGTTTTATCCGTTCCAATGACGGAAAGGGCTGAAGCGGTTTTGGAGGTGCTTGGATTGAAGCACAGAGGCACCCCGCCGCAATTTTCAGAGCAGCCGCCTTCTGGTCGAGCTGCCTTACCACTTCCAATCAGCCTAGGCCGATCTTCTTTGGTCGCCGGGACTGTTGCAGTCCCTGGCTTTACCGTATTTCCGTCCATCGTTGTCCTCGTTCTCGCCTGTCCGTCATCATTATCCGTTAATTGTTTTTGTTTTTGTTTGTCTTTAGAGTTGTTCATTAAAATTTTGGTCCCACGAGTGTAGGGGAGTTGAAAGGTCCGCCACGTCATAGCCCCCAGTAACGTGGTAAGGGCGTGGTCTATTTGCTGAGGTGCCCAGGTATCAGCAAAGCTCCGTGATAATACAGTCGGTAACCCCTGACTGCAAACCAGACCGATAGGCACGGGTCGCATGACACCTCGGTTTAGGGGTGGATAACCTTTCGTCGTCAAGGCTTTTAGGTTCCGTATCTCAAACTCAGGCGCCGCTTGTGACGTTGCCTGTACTTGAAATACAAACCACAGCCTAGACTCAGCCACCACATCGCTGCAAGATCGTTATCCAAGGTGGTGGATCATAACTACTTGGTTTTTAAACATATTAATTGGTGAATTAGTACTTTTTATCGTTACATTGTCGCATTCTAGTGTATTAATGTTGGGTTCAGTTTCAATTCTCGACAAAGCGTCGGCATTACCGTTCTTTGTTCCTTTCTTGTACTTGATTTCATAATCGTATTCAGATAGTCGTAATCTCCACCTAACAAGTTTGGAATTGGGTTCCTTTATAGAAAAGAGCCATGTTAATGGTTTATGATCCGTTTCTATTATAAATTTGCGACCAAAAAGACAGGGCCTAAAGTATTTCGTAGCCCATATGATGGCCAATAATTCTTTCTCTATTGTTCTATAATTTATTTCGTGTGTGTTAAGGGTGCGACTTGCATAACATATTGGGTGATTATCTTGCGAAAGTACTGCTCCCAAGACGTAATTATTCGCGTCTGTTGTTAATGTAAATGTTCTGTAAAAAGTCTGGGTATGCTAATATTGGATCATGTGTTAATAGGGTCTTGAGGGTGTTGAAACTTTTTTCGTACTCTGGGTCATTTATGGTTATCTTTGAATCTTTCTTTAAGCATTTAGTCATTGGTTTAGCGATAGATGAGTAGTCTTTTATGAACTTCCTGTAGTAGCCTGTGAGCCCTAAGAATTGCTTGATCTGCTTTGTCTTTTTGGGTATTGGGAAGTTAACAACGCATTCTATCTTTTTAGGATTGGGCTTGACTCCCTCCGTTGTTATTATGTGCCCAAGGAACTCTGTTTTTTTTTTTAAAATTCTGATTTATCCAATTGGATTTTTAGGTTTGCCACCTGTAATCTTGCGAATATAAGTCTGATAGAGTTCATGTGTTCTTGTAAGGATGTTGAAAATATGATTATATCATCCAGGTATACCAGGCAGATTTTATTGATATAATCTTGGAGAAGATTATTTATCAATCTCTGGAATGTTGCAGGGGCTGTTTTAAGTCCGAAAGGCATTCGCAGAAATTCATAGTGTCCTCCTTTGACACTAAATGCGGTTTTGTGGATGTCTTCTTTCTCTATCTCGATTTGGTGGAAACCCTTCGCCAGATCGAGTGTAGTGAAGTACTGGCTTCTTCCGAGTTTTTCGAGAATCTCGTCTATGTTTGGGATGGGGAACTTGTCGTCGATCGTAACTTCGTTCAGTTTACGATAATCGATTACATGTCTCCACTTAGGTTTCCCACTGGCATCGGCCTTCTTTGGCACGATCCAAATTGGGGCTGAATAGGGAGAATTACTATTCCTAATTCTCTTATTTTCCAACATCTCTTGGATTTGATCCGTAACTTCCTTTTTATGTACGTATGGGTATCTGTACGATTTGGAAAATATGGGTATATTGTATGTCATTCTAATTCTATGTTTTATTGCGGAAGTAAACGAGAGTCTATCACTTTCTTGGTAAAAAATATTATGATACCTGTTTATAATTTGTAATAGTTGTGATCTTTCTTCGGGGTTTAAGTGTCCTATTCTAATTTGGTCATTCAATGATTTAAATTCTTTATTCTCTATTATATTAAAATTTTCGTGATCTACCTTCTGCGTAGTCACGCGGTTAGTTTCAGATAGTAAGTTTATCTCTACTTCTCCATTTTCTACATTTAAAATTCCTTCTCTTACAATATTTCCGTCGTTTTCTTCCTTATAATATACTAGGTCAGAATCTTCTGGTGCTATTATCTTTTTTTTATTTAAGTTTTCGTTTTCGAAGCGCATGGGGAGTGTCTTGTTACCGATGGTTATTTCCTTCTTTCTATAATCAATACAGGCATTTAGTGGTCTCAAGATATCATTACCTATTAGACCGTCAAAAAAATTATGAAATCTTATTATATAAAATTCTAGTGTTTTATTTGTTTCAATGTCGCCGAATTCTTTGAACATAGGTACTATGGCTTTTTCGTCAACGTAAATTTGATGTTGGAGAGTTTTAATTAAAAGTGGGCTAGTTGTATGAATTCTTTTGGGGTCGCAGATCCCCAGATTTAAAATAGAGTTTGTTGCGCCCGTGTCTATTATAAGTTTTATAAAACCTATCCTTGTCGTTATTATTATAAATGGTAATTTATTCCTGAGGCTGATTCCTGAAAATTTTCAGCCACTTCAATTTTCCCTATGTCCATAGGTTCTACTTGGGTTCTAATATTTGGTCTCTGGGATGATTGATTTTGAGGACTGGAGTTTTGTGAGTTTGTTTGTTGGTATGGTTGGTGTTGTTGGAATGGTTGTTGGTGTGGTCGGTGTTGTTGGAATGGTTGTTGATATGGTCGGTGTTGCTGGAATGGTTGTTGGTATGGTTGGTGTTGTTGGAATGGTTGTTGGTGTGGTCGGTGTTGTTGGAATGGTTGTTGGTATGGTCGGTGTTGTTGGAATGGTTGTTAGTATGGTTGGTGTTGATGGTATGGCTGTTGGTATGGTTGGGGGTTCCCGTATTGTGTTCTATTCCTAATATCTTTTTTATTGTACTGTGTATTGTTTCTATAGTTATTATTTCTATTACCTGAATGAGTCTTAAATTCTGGGTCATTCCCGGTATTGTTCCCAACATGTGCGTATCCGGCTTGGAACAGTATGTCCATAGCCTGTTCTAAGTCTTGTGGGTTCCTACAGAATAGGATGGATTTCATCGGTTCAGGGATCTTGTTTTTAAAGATGTTGAGGGCAGTGCGTTTATTGTTCATCGCACTTTGTCTAGTTGCTTCGGTTTCTCCTAAAATAACTACTAATTTGTTATTTAATTTGTGTAACCTGGTTTTCATGTCGTTATAGAAATCTAAGGTGTTTGTTTTAAAGGTCACGCTTCGTAATTCGTCAAAGAGTTCTTCGCAGGAACGTCTATCCCCAAAATTATTCTGAAGTATATTCTTAATCTCTGTCCATGAAGTCGCGTGGCAGTTTATTTCTATTGCCTGTCTTGCCCTTCCTTTGAGTTTTGATTTTATTACGTCCGAAAAAAGTAGTTGGGACAGTTCGTCGTATGTTTGTAGGTGTGGGTGTATTCGGTCAATAAGTGTGGTGAACGTCTGCAAGTCTCCTGAGTCGCCACAGAATTCAGGTAAGTTGTTTAGGTATTTCAAAGGGTTTATAGTTAAACTGTTAATTGGATTTTCGACCTGTACCGCCATTTTTAGTTTGAATGGATTTAGGAAAGGAAAAAGAAATTCTCACTTATACACGAATGCGTTTTTTTCTTTTATTCTTATGTTTTAAATAATTTTTCTTTGCTTTGATTTTTATTAAAGTTATTCTATATAGGAATTCCTGTAACTTTTTGGTTTCTAGTTCTCCGGACGTATACAGTAATTTTCTTTCGATTTCTGACTCTATGCTTATTTTTTCAGTTACATATATTTAATAATATTAATAAATAAATATAATATAGTTAATCTAATTCTTACTTTCTGATGTTATTGTATCTTGGCTCTTGTTTCCACTGCTGAGGGTTTAAAGCTGATTAGGATGTTTCTATATATTTGGTTCTATCGGGTCACTTTGGATGTATATTGATGAGGGTAAATCTTCTTATCCTCTTTTTCACCTTATTTTTTCTCCGTGTTTTTTTTCTATGTTAAAATATTCGTTTTTTTTTTTTTTTTTTTTTTTTTAAATTTCGAATGTCACTTTCACACGGAAAAAAAAATTTGTGATTTCTTTTAAAAATTCTGATTTATCCAATTGGATTTTTAGGTTTGCCACCTGTAATCTTGCGAATATAAGTCTGATAGAGTTCATGTGTTCTTGTAAGGATGTTGAAAATATGATTATATCATCCAGGTATACCAGGCAGATTTTATTGATATAATCTTGGAGAAGATTATTTATCAATCTCTGGAATGTTGCAGGGGCTGTTTTAAGTCCGAAAGGCATTCGCAGAAATTCATAGTGTCCTCCTTTGACACTAAATGCGGTTTTGTGGATGTCTTCTTTCTCTATCTCGATTTGGTGGAAACCCTTCGCCAGATCGAGTGTAGTGAAGTACTGGCTTCTTCCGAGTTTTTCGAGAATCTCGTCTATGTTTGGGATGGGGAACTTGTCGTCGATCGTAACTTCGTTCAGTTTACGATAATCGATTACATGTCTCCACTTAGGTTTCCCACTGGCATCGGCCTTCTTTGGCACGATCCAAATTGGGGCTGAATAGGGAGAATTACTATTCCTAATTCTCTTATTTTCCAACATCTCTTGGATTTGATCCGTAACTTCCTTTTTATGTACGTATGGGTATCTGTACGATTTGGAAAATATGGGTATATTGTATGTCATTCTAATTCTATGTTTTATTGCGGAAGTAAACGAGAGTCTATCACTTTCTTGGTAAAAAATATTATGATACCTGTTTATAATTTGTAATAGTTGTGATCTTTCTTCGGGGTTTAAGTGTCCTATTCTAATTTGGTCATTCAATGATTTAAATTCTTTATTCTCTATTATATTAAAATTTTCGTGATCTACCATCTGCGTAGTCACGCGGTTAGTTTCAGATAGTAAGTTTATCTCTACTTCTCCATTTTCTACATTTAAAATTCCTTCTCTTACAATATTTCCGTCGTTTTCTTCCTTATAATATACTAGGTCAGAATCTTCTGGTGCTATTATCTTTTTTTTATTTAAGTTTTCGTTTTCGAAGCGCATGGGGAGTGTCTTGTTACCGATGGTTATTTCCTTCTTTCTATAATCAATACAGGCATTTAGTGGTCTCAAGATATCATTACCTATTAGACCGTCAAAAAAATTATGAAATCTTATTATATAAAATTCTAGTGTTTTATTTGTTTCAATGTCGCCGAATTCTTTGAACATAGGTACTATGGCTTTTTCGTCAACGTAAATTTGATGTTGGAGAGTTTTAATTAAAAGTGGGCTAGTTGTATGAATTCTTTTGGGGTCGCAGATCCCCAGATTTAAAATAGAGTTTGTTGCGCCCGTGTCTATTATAAGTTTTATAAAACCTATCCTTGTCGTTATTATTATAAATGGTAATTTATTCCTGAGGCTGATTCCTGAAAATTTTCAGCCACTTCAATTTTCCCTATGTCCATAGGTTCTACTTGGGTTCTAATATTTGGTCTCTGGGATGATTGATTTTGAGGACTGGAGTTTTGTGAGTTTGTTTGTTGGTATGGTTGGTGTTGTTGGAATGGTTGTTGGTGTGGTCGGTGTTGTTGGAATGGTTGTTGATATGGTCGGTGTTGCTGGAATGGTTGTTGGTATGGTTGGTGTTGTTGGAATGGTTGTTGGTGTGGTCGGTGTTGTTGGAATGGTTGTTGGTATGGTCGGTGTTGTTGGAATGGTTGTTAGTATGGTTGGTGTTGATGGTATGGCTGTTGGTATGGTTGGGGGTTCCCGTATTGTGTTCTATTCCTAATATCTTTTTTATTGTACTGTGTATTGTTTCTATAGTTATTATTTCTATTACCTGAATGAGTCTTAAATTCTGGGTCATTCCCGGTATTGTTCCCAACATGTGCGTATCCGGCTTGGAACAGTATGTCCATAGCCTGTTCTAAGTCTTGTGGGTTCCTACAGAATAGGATGGATTTCATCGGTTCAGGGATCTTGTTTTTAAAGATGTTGAGGGCAGTGCGTTTATTGTTCATCGCACTTTGTCTAGTTGCTTCGGTTTCTCCTAAAATAACTACTAATTTGTTATTTAATTTGTGTAACCTGGTTTTCATGTCGTTATAGAAATCTAAGGTGTTTGTTTTAAAGGTCACGCTTCGTAATTCGTCAAAGAGTTCTTCGCAGGAACGTCTATCCCCAAAATTATTCTGAAGTATATTCTTAATCTCTTTCCATGAAGTCGCGTGGCAGTTTATTTCTATTGCCTGTCTTGCCCTTTCTTTGAGTTTTGATTTTATTACGTCCGAAAAAAGTAGTTGGGACAGTTCGTCGTATGTTTGTAGGTGTGGGTGTATTCGGTCAATAAGTGTGGTGAACGTCTGCAAGTCTCCTGAGTCGCCACAGAATTCAGGTAAGTTGTTTAGGTATTTCAAAGGGTTTATAGTTAAACTGTTAATTGGATTTTCGACCTGTACCGCCATTTTTAGTTTGAATGGATTTGGGAAAGGAAAAAGAAATTCTCACTTATACACGAATGCGTTTTTTTCTTTTATTCTTATGTTTTAAATAATTTTTCTTTGCTTTGATTTTTATTAAAGTTATTCTATATAGGAATTCCTGTAACTTTTTGGTTTCTAGTTCTCCGGACGTATACAGTAATTTTCTTTCGATTTCTGACTCTATGCTTATTTTTTCAGTTACATATATTTAATAATATTAATAAATAAATATAATATAGTTAATCTAATTCTTACTTTCTGATGTTATTGTATCTTGGCTCTTGTTTCCACTGCTGAGGGTTTAAAGCTGATTAGGATGTTTCTATATATTTGGTTCTATCGGGTCACTTTGGATGTATATTGATGAGGGTAAATCTTCTTATCCTCTTTTTCACCTTATTTTTTCTCCGTGTTTTTTTTCTATGTTAAAATATTCGTTTTTTTTTTTTTTTTTTTTTTTTTTTTAAATTTCGAATGTCACTTTCACACGGAAAAAAAAATTTGTGATTTTTATTTTTTTTTTTAAGGATTCGTTATTCACAAAATTTTGTATGTCCGCGTTAAATAAAAAGTTCTTTTCTTTTAATCTTTTAAAAGAATCACTATTACTCTCAGTCCTTCGATCTTTTGAAAGGATGTATATTTTGTTAGATACCGCGTTAATTTATTAAAATAAAAAGTTCTTTTCTTTTAATCTTTTAAAAGAATCACTCGCGGTATCCTACCGACTGCGCCACTTTTTTCACCGAAGTGAAGAACAACGAAAAAATTAAACGACTGGGTTTAAGGTTTTATCAATAATCACTCATAATCTTTATTTTCTACTTTCTTAAATCCTATTATTTTGCTTTCTGTTACATTTTGGAAATACAAATTAAAAATAAATGTTTGCATAAAAATTCTTAAGAAATTTGTCTGGCGTATTTTGCACTTGAACAAAGTATAACAATTCTTTGGAAAAAATGTATAATGTTGTTAATATTGCATTTTCGTTAGCGGAAATGCACCTGAAAATACAATCAATAAAGTTATTAAAATTCTTTGGAATTAATGTACTTGGACAATACAAATAATAAGGTTATTAAACTTATTTGGGATTAATGTTGCATTTTGTTAAATGTTGCATTTTCGCTAGCGGAAATGTATTTGGACAAACAATTCTTGGGAAAATATAATTAATAAATATATTTTAAAATTCTTTGGAATAAAGTAAAAAGAAATAATTGGTAAAATGCTTAATAAGTTAAAATAGCGTGTGTATATGTATATGACGTTAAGGGAATAGTGGGAGACACTATAACAGTTTATCTGCACCACTTTCAACCTCTTAGGGTCTATCATTTTTAGGAAACCTAAATTTGATAGACCCCAACCCGAATATTGCAACCCCTCCTATCGATTCCAGCTTTTTAAAAGACTCCCGGTCCACTGCGAACCTGAAGTCTCTTCCCTGGTTCTCTTTACAACCCAGTGAAGCTACCAACTTCCACTGGCTTGTATTGAGTCCCTTGTTCTGGTTGGCCAGTACCCCCAGTATGACCTCCACCGGTTTTATAGGTGGAGGTATCCATACCGTGACTACCGGCCTTAATGGAAACTCAGACGCTAGTATAACGTCCAGACTAGCTTCAGGACAGGAGCTGCCACACTTACCAATTGCAGCCTTTAAAAACTCAAAGGTTTTCTGATTGCCGCAACTGACAGTTTTGATACCTCTTGCCCAGTCAGCCCCTTTGAACGATACTTCGTCCGGCCTTCCTTTGGCACTAAATATTTCGTCGAGTTGTTTGTTCTCTAGCACCTGCCATCTCTCGACACTGATCCTTCCATCGGGATCCCTACGATCAATGACAGCCGCTAGAATACCGTCCTTACTCGACGACTTCTTTAGTTTTTTTGACGTGGAGGGGTGGTCCTCTCTGGAGCCAGTCCTCTTATTAATCTCCTTATGGGGATCTTTAAGAGAACTGACCACAGTCTGACGAGTCCTCTTAGCCGCAGTGGATCTGGTCATCACCAGACCTCACTCGCTTAACTACCCCCTTTTTGGGGCCCCTAGCAGAGCTCTGTCGATGATCACCCGATTTCCTTGCAGATGTTGACTGGTCAGTCCCAGCAACCCTTCCTTTAGTGACTCCTTTTTGGGAGTGACTAACGGAAATTACCGAGACATTTCCAGCCCTCATCGCGCGACTAGTAGTGGGTAAATCTCAGGCCTAGCTCCCTTAACTGTGACCATACTGTCACGATTAAGAGGGCCAGTCGTTGAACCTTTACCCTCCTTTTTCTTATCTTCTGCTTTATTCGAGAATTCATCAACAGGGGGTGCTGGGGATTTGCTGTCTTTACTGACAACATTTGTATCCACAGCAGCCCTTGCTGTGTATCCCGCAGGATAGGGAAGCCCTAGGATGGCACCGACAGAGCCGTGGATTCGTTCGAATCTAGCAACGTTCTTTCGGTGCTTCCTCAGCAGATGCCTATCCCGCCCATCGTGCAGTGAGGAGTCTTTCTTAGCTTTCTTTTTCCAGAAAGGCTAAGGAGGCTCTCACACCACTCTTGGCTTTTTCGTAGCTCGTTCGGCTATCTGACGTGACCTGTTCTGTCGCATCTTGCCGAACAACGAGTTTTGATACACTCGCCAATCCTCTCTCCAACCCGAGTGTGACTCCGGAAGTCGATGGCCCAACCCTATGACCCTCATCATGAGCCGAAATCAGTGTTATTTCGTGCTCATCATCAGAGCCCAGAGTTAGGTCACCGAGTCTTTCCGATGCCCCTGTACGAGACGGAGAGTCGATTGGCGAGTCTATCCTGTCCGTCTCTGTCATGACTGTCAGTTCTGTCATTAACTGACTCTCTTGCAGCAGAATATCTCTGTGAATACCCAGCAAGTCGGAGTCCGAATCTGACCCCGAACCAGCTGAGCTGACAGAGACATTCCCTGCGCCAACACCTTCATTTCGTTTTTTAAAGTTAATATTATCCAGTTTTTGGTCCCACGAGTATGCACGTAAACAAAGAGACCATCGCGCGCAGTGACGGCTTACGCGGACTAGGCTAGAATTACAACTGACCCTTGCCATCGGCGTCAGAGGGAAGCTGTTCACGACCAGTTTCTTTTACCACTAACTAGCCATTCAGGTCCTCGGCACTGCTATCAACCACCTTGACCTTAAAAGTGGGGGATGTAGGGAATCAAAGGGGGAAGTAGGTAGGATTATAGGTAATGAGGATGGGATATGGGATGGATAACCCTTGGTCATGCTGGCTTTAAGGCTTATGCCTTCAAACTTGTTCCGGTTAGACTGTACCGAATCAAGTTCCAAGACATACACTACCGCCGGCATTTAAGCCACCACATCGCGGCAAGACAGTTATCCGGGTGGTGGGAATTTTATACTAAGTTTTATTTCTAATGCACTTAGCTAAGCAGGTTCTTGATAATCCCAGTTTATCGGGTTTTTTGGCCTAATTTTATTTCTTCTCCTATGCATTTAGGTAACGTATTTTATTTTGATTATATTATTGTTTTAGAATAACGTTTCTAATATTAGCATTACTGTCTTAAAGAATAGTAGGAAAATTAATGCACATAGTATAAATTGTATTAGTATCTTTTAAATTTTTATTTTCTTTTTGTCTGTTCTTGTCTTTTTTTCAATTTTTATTTTTTTTCTTAAGTTTCTTTTTCCGTTGTTCTTATTTCTCATATGTTTTTTGGTGTGTTAAAATCCTCAGTTGAATCTTAAGTTTGTTTACTCCTCCTCTTATTTTATTTGTATTCTGTAGAGGGAATATGGGAAAACAGGCTTCTTCTTCCTTCTTTTTTGGCCTTCTCGGTTTTGGTCCTCTGTACAGGATGGCTGGTTAATCTTCTTTGAGTAGACGAGCCCAGCGTTTTTCGGCTGCCTTTAGTCCTGGTGGGATTTCCTCCCACGTCTCGGTCATAAGACGGATCTTTGCTTGGTAATGCGAGAAAAAAAGAAAAAAAATATTGATGTTCCTGATCCAATAGATCCCGACTAAGCGTAAGCTCTGTGGTGCAGGATCTATTACCTTATTTTAATTTAAGCACCAGAGGATAAACAAATTTGCTATGTAGTCCTCTTGGCTTGCTATGTAGAATTAAATTAAGGATCAGGCAGGATCGCCATGTAATATTAAAAACGACGGGATTGTTGTTTTTTCGTTGACTGATCAGAATTGATTGCCCTTTATTAATAAATTTGTTTGGCTTAAATACTACTTATGAAAATAAAGTTTAACCTAATTTTGAGTGACTACAAAAGTTCACTCAATCACTTATTTTGTATTTAGAATTAACTTACATGCAATCATACAGTATTGTATGAGGCAGAACAGTTTGAGTCGTTAATTTGTATTGGTTTTAGTAGTGTATTGTGTAGTCAAGAATTTGCTAGTTTAGCATAACTGTAAAAATTTACGTTGAACTTTTGTTGTCAACATAAGTAAGCGAACGTTGACTGTGGTTTATTTAATAATATCAAATTGCACAAAAGAATTTATGATCGCGACAACATACGATAATTCAATATTCGTACTGACCTGTCTTAATAATATTTGTTTACTTTTTGGTAAGAATGTGTTAATAATAATTTTGTTTATAAATGAAATATTGTATTAACAAATAAAAGAATGTATTATTTAATGAAATGTATATATACACTACAATCCTTGGCTCGTTCTCGACCAGTCTGCCGGCGATTATAGAAGTTTTACTCGAGTTGTGAAAGATACCGGTTGGGTAAAAATAATTTTTCTACCTCTTGTCTAAAAGTTTTCCAGTTGTCGATGGTGCCTCGTTTGACTAGGTACCACTTCAAGGCATTGCCCCTGAGAACACTCAGCACAGAGGGGAGTAAGCGATCAAATGGTATATGATGGATTTCAGCTAACTCCTCATACCGCTCCAGAAATTCCATGAGATTAATTTCTCCTGAATAGGTGAGATTCCAAAGTTAAATAGTTGTCATTATGTAGATATCCGACAGACTGGACCAGAGGGGTTTCGTGGCACTGAAAGACATACATTTGATTCGATGCATTTTTCCGACGTTTGCATCTCTTCCTCTAACTGCCGAAGTAGGTTTTCGGTCGAAGCTCTCAGTCGTTTTGTACGAAGTTAGGTATCGTTCAAAAGTATTCAACCGAGTTTAAAAAGGGGCATGAAAAGGGGATTTTCCAAAAAAAAAGTGGCACAAAAAGGGGAATTCTGAGAAAAAATGGGCAACTATAAAAAGAAAAAAATGTTCAATAAACAAACATATTTATTAACTAATTTTCATTGAAAACTAAACATGACAAAAAATAAACTTCTTATTAAAAAAAAAAACTCATTTTATATATAATACAAATTATATATATATATATATATACATATATATATATATATTGTTAGGAAAGTAATTTTAGTTAAGACTAACTTTAGTTTATTAGTAATTTTATTAGTTTAAAATGTTATTGTATTAGTTACGCATATTTTTAATGTTAAACCACTGTACAGAGTTTTCTAGTACAAATGTAATGTTATGATTGTTATAGATAACTGTATAACATAATAGTGTTAAGTATATAAAGTATAATAAAGTATGCTCTAGTTTATTGATGTATAAATCAATTTAAATTCAGCCACAGTGTTAATGCATAATGATATTAGCTGTAAGATAATAAAAGCTCGATTGGCCCAGAAATGTCGAAAATGTTATAGACATTTCGACGAGTCGAATGCTCCAGAGCAGGGATTTCCAAAAATTTTTTGGTTGTGCAGTATTGAGTACCAGAGAGTAAAAAAATTGAGAGAATGCATTCATTTACAGCCGAAATAAAATGTTAGTAATATATTTTATAAGTTGTATAACACAAATGTACAAAATTAAAAATTTTTTGTGTTGATAAAAAATTTGTAGCAATTCTTTACCAATTTAATGTCGCTGATTTTAAAACTGCACTTTTTTTTTATTCCGAAGTTTTTTGACTCTAAATCAGTTTCAAATATCTTATCAAACAATTGTAAAAAAATTAAAGATTTTTATGTTTTAAAAATTCATAAAAAATAAATACTGCACGCAAATCACAGCTGATAGAAAAAAGTGCAGTTTTAAAATCAGCGACATTGAATTGGTAAAGAACTGCTACAAATTTTCTATCAACACAAAAAATATTTAATTTTTTTTCCCTTGTGTTATACAACTTATAAAATAAAATCTTCTAAATTTATACTTTTATGGCAGTTTCGTAATAGTAGAATGCTTTTCAAATGGGATGAACTTAATTGTTCGCATAGGTAAGTAGTGCCGAATAAAGAGAGGCACTTAAATGAATTTTTTTTTAGTTCAGGATAGAACTCGCCATCCAAATCTTTCCAGAACTCTACAATATTATTTTCGTCTGGAGCATTTACTTCGCTTCGTAGTATGATTAATTCTGACTGAATATCAAATTCGTAGTTGCTTACATCGCAACGAAAAGGGTTTTCTAAAAGATCTAATAGCGGTTGTAAAATTACAAAATCTTGAAACCTATCTTGAAAATTATAGAAAAGTGTTGCAAATATTTCGGCATATTTATATCTTTGTCGATTTCGAGATTTCTATAAACAACTGAAGTTTTTGGAAAATTGGAAAAATCACCAGTTTTAATTTGGGAAAAAATTAGAAAAAGTTTTGTTTTAAAATTGTGAATGATTTTTGACAAGTCGCATATATTGCGTTCCTTTCCTTGCAATTCCAAATTAAGTTCATTTAACATACTTGCCGTATCTGCCAAAAAAGCTAAAGCTGGGATCACACGATTGCCGCAATGCACCCATTTTCACACTTTTTAATACCCCAATTGTGGTACATGAGGGACAATCTAATGCCTCATGTACCAACCGAGGGCAATATTGTGCTTACTTTTACCAATAAAATGCAACCCTGGTGCGGCAATCGTGTGACTACTTGATATGTAAATGCGCGTCAATAAAAATGAAAAAAATGTACCAATATTTATTGATTTTTTGTGCGGCAATTAAACAACACAATACGCGCCAATATTAGCCTTTTTTAATAAATTTACTTTTGTGTGTTTCTTTTAGTAGGAATAAATTTCAAATAAATATTAAATTTATCAAAAATAAAAATTGGGAATAAAAACACTCTGCTACACTCGAAAAGCTCTTCTGAAATGACCTAGTGTGCGTTAAAGGTGTTGGTGAGCATGTTACGAATCCGGGCTTAAAAGTTTCAATATACCTCCAAATTCCCGAGTTATGGACCAAAGTAATTTTTTTGAGGCTGCTACTTTTAAACATTTATAACTTTTTTATTTATTAACCGATTTTTGAAATTAAAACGGTTTTGGAAAGCAAATATATGTACTTCTCGTACAATATTAGCACAAATATGAATAGATTTCTTCAATTATATGGAAAATTTTTCATTTTTTTTTAACTTTTAAAATTTCTACGAGACTTTTTTCCGAATTTAGTTTAAAGACAACAAATATATTAAAGACAATATTTTTCTTAGTAAAATGAGATTTCATTTTTTGAAATCGGTTGAGAAATGAGGAAGTTAAAGTACTTTTTGCGAACAAAAGAGTGGAAACCTGTTTCGATTAGATTAGCATGATTTAATAAAATAACTTTAATCTAATAAAACTTAACGAATTTTATATTTGAATCACGAATTTATACATGAATTTTTTTTAAAAATGTTTACTTATTCATATACGTTAAAATACAAATCATCAGTTTCTCGCTTTAGTGACAAGCAGTAATTAGCTAGCATCCTGATTTGATTTTTTCCTTCAAATCTCTTTTCAATTGTTAATAACTCTTGATGGAAACGTTCGCCTTTTTCGTCACTAAATTGGCCTAGATTTTCTGGAAAAAAATGTAAATGGGAATGCAGAAAATGTATTTTTATAGACATTCTGCACCCCATGTCTTCGTAAGCCTCCAGAAGCTCACTAACAACATGAACGTAGGCAGCGCTTCTCTTATTACCTAACAAATTTTCCGACAATGACATGAAACTAATCTATGCTCTCTTTTCAACTGCATTTAACAATTTCGTAAAATTTTCATCAAGAAACATTTTTCGGATTTGTGGTCCAACCAAAATGCCTAGAGATAAAAATATAAAAAAAAATACTACACTCATATAAAAAACAACAAAAATTGAGCTATTTACAAGTACAATTGACTTGATTCTCTTAAATTTCTTTTGTCATTAGCAAAAATTCGAGTTCTTATTATTTTAGTTTTTTTGTACCTATATATTCAATTTACTTGTTTAAAATAAGCGATTTGTATTGTATTAACAAAAGAAAAAAAAATAGTATTTTTTCAGGAATTTTAATTGTTTTTTTTGTTATAATAGCTCCTCATAAAAAGTACTATAACTTCCTCATTTCTCAACCGATTTCAACAAATGACATCTCATTTTACTCAGAAAAATACTGTCTTTAATATATTTGTTATCTTTAAACTAAATTCTAAAGTCTCGTAGAAATTTCAAGTTTAAAAAAAATTAAAAATTTTCCATATAATTGAAAAAATCTATTCATATTTGTGCTAATATTGTACAAGAAGTATATATATTTAAAAATAACAATTATTTTGCTTTCCAAAACCGTTTGAATTTCAAAAATCGGTTAATAAATAAAAAAGTTAAAAATGTTTAAAAGTAGCAGCCTCAAAAAAATTACTTTGGTCCATAACTCGGGAATTTGGAGGTATATTGACATTTTTAAAACCGGTTTTGTAATACACTCATCTAGACCTATAACATACACTAGAGTGCTTGCAAAAAAGGAAATTTTGTAGCACCGTAAAATTAATAAATAAATTTTGTATTCCCAAAAATTTTTTTTTTAAATTAGTGCAATAGTTGTTGAGGACAATATAAAAGAATATACTATACAGGAAAACGGAGCAAAATGTATTGAAATTTTTTAAAGCGAATTTATTTTTGAATATAAATATTCTCTATTTCTTTATATATTTAAAATAGAATTTTACTTTGTTTTATTTTTGGAATTTCATATATTTAACTTAAAAGATTTTAAATAAAACTATTCAACAAAACTTTGTTTGAATACCTATATGATAGAATTTTCTTTTTTTAATGAACAAGCCAACTAGAACTTTCAAACAAATAAAAAAGCTACCACAACAGCTGTGTTCGCAGTCGACACAAGTAAGAAAAATCGTGCGACAGTGCTGCGGCAATTATTGTACTCATTTCGCTTTGTACCAATTAGCGGCAATTAAATTTGTATAAAACAGGGCAATCGTGTGATTTCAGAATATTTTATTGGGACAATTTCATTATTGTGCGTCAATAAAGCACAATCAATGTTGTCTCATATTGTGCATTTGGGCCAATCGTGTGATCCCAGCTTAAGTCTAAAATAAAATTATTGTCTTTTAAACACTGTACTAAGACTTTTTCTATTTTCTCAGTTTCTAGGAACTGAAGAACTTCTTCTCTTAAATCATAAAGTCTATTCAGGCAATCACCGCGACTTAGCCACCGAACTTCTGTAAACATTTTCAGGTAAGAATTCACAGCATTTTTGTTTTTTAAAAAGGTTACAAATTTTCGGTGGGTAAGCGCTTGATGTCCGCCTCGAATTTTATTTATTATATCCTTTGCTGTCTTCATAGCTGGGTTATCATTTATGAATTTCGCTGTCTACGCATCGAATACAAATAACAAGTACACACAGATCATTTATGTCAGTTCTTTCGTCTAAACAAATTGAAAAAAATTCGCAATTAATTACTTTTTCCCTAATTGCAGATTCTACACATGTTCCTAATTGAACAGTACGACGGCCTACAGTTTGACTGGACAGGGGAAGAGACTCCATAAATTTAGTATTATAATTAAGCCTTTCCCAAAATTTTTTTAGCAATTGCTTGATGAAAACACCATCCCACAATGGTCTTCCTTTCTTACACAGGGTCTCCACCTAAGATAATATCTGATATAATATGTGAGAGAACGTCGGCAGAATGAGAGAGCACATTTCTTCATGTTAATCTTAATTTTAAACAAGGGGAACATCTATCTTATAAGATTTCATAATTTACTGATTTTCGTACAGTAAACTTGTGTCGTTTTTGATTCTTTTTTAGTTTTTTTCTCTGTTTTTAGTGTTTAATATTATTTTTTAAGCACTTTTCACAAGAATTCAACTATTTTCACTTAAAAAATTAAACATTTTAATGATAGCGTCTTATTATTAATTTATGTGTATGTATGTATGTGTATTTTTGACAGCTCATCTTATAAGATAGTTGTTATAAGATTTCTCATAACAACTGTCTCATAACATTTATTATAATATTAATACTAACACTATTTAAGAGTCCACATGTAAGATAATACTCTCTGCGATTGAATTTGACGTTTGCTTATATAAAAATCTTATATGTATCTTATATCAGGTGGAGACCCTGTGTTAACAATTTCCAATATTACTAAACTTGAAATCTCCTTTTTCAATTTGGGAACTGATTTTGGTTCATAAATTTCCTCTTCTAATAACCATTTTTTAAATTTTTCTAAAAAAATTGTTTTATTTTTATAAAACAGGTCTTCTCTTTCCTTATCATTTAAATTATTTATATTATTATGAAAACGATCGCAATGCCGTTTAATAACATATTCCGTTCCTTCCTTAAATGTTGCATAGCATATAAGGCATTGGATGTTACCAAAAGCGTTTTTGACCGCACAATATTTTTTAAGTGCCATCATAAAGTTTTTTCTGTTAACCTGAAACAAAAATATGTATTAGTAGTGGTATACACAATTGTTCAAATAAATGGATTTCCCTGGTCTATTTATTCAAAAATAAAATAAATTACATAAGATTTATAACGTGAAAAAGTTATTTTAGTAAAAAGTTAGGGTATTCATAGTGGTAAGTAAAATAGAAAGGGTATTCACGTCGTTGGGTTACTCACACTTCAAACATCTGTGCACACATTTTAATTCTAGCTAATGGTATATCATAACTTTTTACAAAATACCAAATGCGCACCAGAGCTTGCCTGCAAAAATGTAAAGTCATTATAACAGGTCAAAGTTACGTTAAATAAATACCATAAATTAGTAAGGTTAACTCTTTGGACTCGGTCATATAATTGTAGCAGAAAAAAGTAAGCAATAAAAATAGTGCGAAACAATAAAGTTTCAATAATACATCAATAAAACACATCTTCTTACCCAAAAATTTTACCTGCTGTCACATTTGCTTTTATGTGTATAGGTTTACACATAAATTGTAGGAAAACAAGACTTTTTAACTTATTATACCCTCCACCACCACTGTGGTGAATGAGGGTATACTAAGTTTGTCATTCCGTGTGAAACTTTTTTATTATACATCTTAGACCCCATAAAGTATATATATTCTGGCTCCTTGAGCAATTCTAAGTCGATTTAGCCATGTCCGTCTGTCTTTCTGTCTGTCCGTCTGTTGAAAACACGCTCACTTTTGAAAAATGCAACAGAAAAGAACAAACTTGGTCTCAAATTGCTTGTAGTTATCCTAAGCAGTTTGGGATTGAAATCCAGCAACATCGGTTCATTAGGATCAGAACTATGAATCAAAATTTTGATACAAAAACTAACATAAATGGTTTATTAATGCACGGAATCACATAAAATACTGGTAAATTTCGTGACGATCGGTCCATAATTTACCATAGGCCCCATATAAACTCATCTCGAGGAAAACAGTTTAGTACGCCTAAAACCGCAATAAAAAACGCTAGCATACTTAAATTTGGTACGTCACAGTTTTATAGGACCAGAAATCACACTGTAAAGTTTTTTGAAGATCGGTCCATAATTGACACTAGGTCCCATATAAACCCTACTCCCGGAAAACAGTTTAGTACGCTTAAAACCGTAATAAATGACGCTATCATACTAAAATTTGGTACGTCGTAGTTTTATAGGACCAGAAATCACACTGTAAAATTTTTTTAAGATCGGTCCATAATTTACACTAGGCCCCATTTAACCCTACTTCCGGAAAACAGTTTAGTACGCCTTAAACCGCAATAAATAACGCTAGCATACTTAAATTTGGTACGTCACAGTTTTATAGGACCAGAAATCACACTGTAAAATTTTTTGAAGATCGGTTAATAATTTACACTAGTCCCCATATAAACCCTACTCCCAGAAAACAGTTTAGTACGCTTAAAACCATAATAAATAACGCTAGCATACTTAAATTTGGTACGTCACAGTTTTATACGACCAGAAATCACACTGTAAAATTTTTTGAAGATCGGTTAATAATTTACACTAGTCCCCATATAAACCCTACTCCCAGAAAACAGTTTAGTACGCCTAAAACCGCAATAAAAAACGCTAGCATACTTAAATTTGGTACGTCACAGTTTTATAGGACCAGAAATCACACTGTAAAGTTTTTTGAAGATCGGTCCATAATTGACACTAGGTCCCATATAAACCCTACTCCCGGAAAACAGTTTAGTACGCTTAAAACCGTAATAAATGACGCTATCATACTAAAATTTGGTACGTCGTAGTTTTATAGGACCAGAAATCACACTGTAAAATTTTTTTAAGATCGGTCCATAATTTACACTAGGCCCCATTTAACCCTACTTCCGGAAAACAGTTTAGTACGCCTTAAACCGCAATAAATAACGCTAGCATACTTAAATTTGGTACGTCACAGTTTTATAGGACCAGAAATCACACTGTAAAATTTTTTGAAGATCGGTCAATAATTTACACTAGTCCCCATATAAACCCTACTCCCGGAAAACAGCTTAGTACGCCTAAAACCGTAACAAATAACCATATCATACTAAAATTTGGTACATCACAGTTTTATAGGACCAGAAATCACACTGTAAATTTTTTTGGAGATCGGTTCATAATTTACCCTAGGCCACATATAAACAAAATAAAGCTCACTTTGGGAAAATAATAAAATTCGCCTTAAACCATCACAGATATAGATATTGCGGTAAAATGTCTTACTTAAATTTATATGGCCAGAAAAAATATCATGCAAATTTGTGAAATTTTCTGTTAACGCTAAAACTAATTACACTGCTGTATTGAAATTTATTCTAATTTATTTTTTGTAATACTAGAAATCAGTCTTCAGAATTTTGGGATGAGTGGGCCATAATTTACCATAGCTCCAATACAAATTACCCTCCTAAAAATTATTTTAGTTCGGCTAAAACTTTTACGAATCATGATATTTTACTCAAGCATGTTCAAAGTCCTAACAAGAAACGCATAAAATTTTCTTTTTTAAATATTTTTACTTACTTAAGAAAACTGTTTTCAAAGAAAAAAAAACCCACCGACCCGATTGGTACAGAACAAAAATATTTTTACAAGCACAAAATACCAACAAATTCTTGTGGCTAATTTTTTCTTAATAATTTCTGGCTTCTAATGAGAAGGGAAGTTCAAATCCGGTTGTCCGTCTGTCCGTCCGTTGAAATGGGTTTTCCGAAGACCCCAGATATGATGGAGGCTAGGTTTTTATACATTTATGTCACATATAGTCCGGAATTGTTTGCTATTGAAATTCAGGAAGATCGGTCCATAAATGGTTGAGATATGAGCAAAAAACCACGACTACCTCTAATTTTTCCCATAAATCCCATGTTGTTGTTGTTTTTTAAATTTTTTTTTCTGCATATCTCGAGAGCGGTAAGAGCTACAGCTTCAAATTTAGTACAAACATGTTGCTTGCCAATACACAAACTCACTAAAAAAATGGGCGGGATTGGGAAAGTGGGTGTGGCACCTCCCATACAAAGACGTTATACATTTCTGTATATCTGGAGAACGAAACGAGCTAAAGTTCCCAAATTAGGTACAAACATATCGGTTATCAATACACAGTATCCCACAAAATATGGGCGCGATTGGAAAAGTGGGCGAGGTACCTCCCGTACAAAGACATTATTGAAAATACTCAAAATTTTAAATTTTAGGGCTATAGTATGACATATGAACACGTTTTATATAGCAAAATGTCAGAAATTTTTAGCACCATATATTTCCCGAAACCCCTGAAACCTTTCTCCCAAAAATGGAAGAATAATGCCCAAAATAAAATTTATTCAAAAATAAAATAAATTACATAAGATTTATAACGTGAAAAAGTTATTTTAGTAAAAAGTTAGGGTATTCATAGTGGTAAGTAAAATAGAAAGGGTATTCACGTCGTTGGGTTACTCACACTTCAAACATCTGTGCACACATTTTAATTCTAGCTAATGGTATATCATAACTTTTTACAAAATACCAAATGCGCACCAGAGCTTGCCTGCAAAAATGTAAAGTCATTATAACAGGTCAAAGTTACGTTAAATAAATACCATAAATTAGTAAGGTTAACTCTTTGGACTCGGTCATATAATTGTAGCAGAAAAAAGTAAGCAATAAAAATAGTGCGAAACAATAAAGTTTCATTAATACATCAATAAAACACATCTTCTTACCCAAAAATTTTACCTGCTGTCACATTTGCTTTTATGTGTATAGGTTTACACATAAATTGTAGGAAAACAAGACTTTTTAACTTATTATGGGTTTTCCGAAGACCCCAGATATGATGGAGGCTAGGTTTTTATACATTTATGTCACATATAGTCCGGAATTGTTTGCTATTGAAATTCAGGAAGATCGGTCCATAAATGGTTGAGATATGAGCAAAAAACCACGACTACCTCTAATTTTTCCCATAAATCCCATGTTGTTGTTGTTTTTTAAATTTTTTTTTCTGCATATCTCGAGAGCGGTAAGAGCTACAGCTTCAAATTTAGTACAAACATGTTGCTTGCCAATACACAAACTCACTAAAAAAATGGGCGGGATTGGGAAAGTGGGTGTGGCACCTCCCATACAAAGACGTTATACATTTCTGTATATCTGGAGAACGAAACGAGCTAAAGTTCCCAAATTAGGTACAAACATATCGGTTATCAATACACAGTATCCCACAAAATATGGGCGCGATTGGAAAAGTGGGCGAGGTACCTCCCGTACAAAGACATTATTGAAAATACTCAAAATTTTAAATTTTAGGGCTATAGTATGACATATGAACACGTTTTATATAGCAAAATGTCAGAAATTTTTAGCACCATATATTTCCCGAAACCACTGAAACCTTTCTCCCAAAAATGGAAGAATAATGCCCTAAATAAAATTTTTTTTTTTAAACATACCCATTTTCGGGAACAATAGATCTTCCCGAGTCCAAGTTTTATAGTCTAAGTAAATGGTTTTTTTCTTCTTTAAGACGTGGGTATATAAATCTGCCAAATCGGTTAAGAAATGGTTAAGTTATTAGCAAAATACTCCAAAAATGGGCTAAAAAGCATCAAAATTTTTATAAAAACTAAATTTTTAGAGCTGTTACATGACCTATGGATACGTCTTATATATAAAAAGATCGGAAATTTTTAGTAGAACATATTGGAATTGCTTGTCGTTTCCGATGAAACGACGTCATACGTGTGTGTATTGGGGATCGTCGGAGGTTGTCATATTCGGAAAAAACGGAGTTACAGAAACTGTTGGATGAATATTTGCAAAAGGGGTACATTCTGTCTGTCGCGCTCGTTGAAGATAGACGTGTTTTCTAAGCTCGGCATACGGTTTATTTTTTTTGAACAAATAAAGTATTAAAAAAAGTAAATACAAGTAAAGAAAAAAAAATACATGTATGTACATACATACATAAACACACATTTTTTTATTCTCGGTGTTGATAAACAATAACAAATAAGAAGAGTAAAACTGTAAACAGTAAAAAAAAAAAAAAAAAAAAAAAAAAAACTTTTATGAGTGCAAACAGTAGAAATGCATATATCACAGTGAGTGTTAACGAAACAAATGCAGAAATAAAAAAAAGAATCGATGATAGCAAATACCTAACGGCTAAACCTATTACTCGCACGCGATCCCTTTCACCGTCTGTATTTAATAACACGGTTGATACAAAAACAAATATAAAACCTGCTAGCGTTGCCTCAACAGCAAAAACAATTTTAATAAGTGATGTAAATATTAACCCCCAATCAGGCATAATAGATAACTCAGTATCACCTTCGGTGTCTAATAATACGGTTGATCTTAATACAATAAAAAATATAAAACCTGCAAGCGGTGCCCCAGCGCAAAAACGATTTTAATAAGTGATGAAAATATTACCCCTAAATCAGGCATGATGGAAAACTCAGCTCCACAAGTAAAAAGTGCTCAAAAGCCTCCAGTACAAGTAGGTATTGATAGGTACATAACAGTACTTAAACGGGGTCGCAGCCCAACCTCCTCAGGAGTTGCTTCGGTCTCAAAAGTCTCAAAAGATGGTACAGCTGATAGAACAAGTTCACAAAATCGTTTTGCAATTCTGGATGAGGAATCCCCGGAAGCACAAAACGTTATCAAATCTTCTAAGCCACCGCCGATATATCTTAGAGAGCAAAACTCAAATGAATTAATAAAGAATTTGATATCGGTAATAGGTGAAAATTATTTTTATGTAGCTGCAATAAAGCGGGGTAGTATTAATGAGACAAAAATACAAGTTAATCGTGAAGAAGATTTTCGTAAGGTAATAACTAAATTTGAAGCACTTAATAAGAATTTTTATACATATCAACTGAAGAGCAGTAAAGGTCTTCAGGTAGTGATTAAGGGCATTGACTCATGCGTGGACCCAGGTGAGATAAAAACGTTTTTAGAAGAGAAGGGCTTCAAAATAAAAACTGTAATAAACATTAAAAATAGAGAAAAAAATCACCAGCCACTATTTCGAGTGGAGTTAGAACCCGGCGACATTAAGCTTAAAAAGAACGAAACGCATCCCATTTATAATCTTAAATATATCCTGTATAGAAAAATAACAATAGAGGAGCCGCACAAAAGGAATGGTCCCGTGCAATGTTTAAACTGCCAAGAATTTGGTCACACTAAGGCATATTGTCATTTAACCCCTGTTTGCGTCGTATGTGGAGAATTACATGGTACAGCTCTCTGCGATAAGTCTAAAAACGACCCCAATGTAAAAAAATGTAGCAACTGCGGTGGTAATCACACGGCCAACTATAGAGGATGCCCTGTATACTCTATCGTCAAGCGCTCGGTTGGACCGAAACCTAATCACCCTCAAATGCAGGCAACAAATCAAGTTTACATTAATGACGTTCAGATACCGCAGCCTAGTAATAACAGAACATCCAACGCTAACGTCCTAAAATCAAACCATATGCCAATGCAAGGTGAGTTGCCAAATAATGATGAAACTCCAGTTTCTAACTTAAGTCGTCTAGAGAAAACCATGGAAACATTAGTACAAACAGTAAATAACTTTACAAACACAATGGGTAATATGATGCAGGAAATGTTAAGAATGCAATCGATGTTATTGCAAGCTGTACTAAACAAGCCATGAACTGTTTAAAAATTTGCTTTTGGAACGCAAACGGCATCCGCCAACATAAAAATGAACTAGAATACTTTCTTAAAAATAAACAAATTGATGTTATGATGGTTTCTGAAACCCATCTGACCTCAAGAAACACGTTTAAAGTCAATGGTTATATATTATATGATACTTAGGACCCTCGAGGTAGAGCTTGTGGAGGTTCTGCCATTTTGATAAAAAATCGAGTAAAACACTACCTAATGTGCGATCATCGTGAAGATTATCTCCAAGCAACGAGCATTTGCGTTGAGGAATTATCTCGAAACATAGTAATTTCATCATTATACTCCCCACCTAGATTTTCTATATCAGAAAGCCAATATAATAAATATTTCAAATCATTAGGACCCTGCTTCCTGGCTGCTGGCGATTATAACGCTAAACACACTTTCTGGGGGTCACGACTTATTACACCTAAGGGTCGTGTTTTGTTTAACACAATTTGTAAAATGGACCTAAATGTGGTCGCGAGCGGACAACCAACATATTGGCCTACTGATCAGCAAAAAGTTCCAGATGTCATAGATTTTGGCGTGGTTAATAACATCCCCATAGACACGATTCATGTGGAAGCGTCCCTAGAATTATCTTCAGATCACACACCTACAATTGTTACTATAATGAATCCAAATAGAATCGTATCTCCGTCTGGTTACTTATCGACATCAGCCTCACAAATAAATTGGTTAAAATATAAAAAATATCTGAGTGCCCATTGCACAGAAAATATTCCGCTTAGCACACCGGAGAACGTGGATCTCGCTATTGTTAATTTTGACAGTTATCTCAAACTAGCTGTTCAACATTCCAGCATAACACTCAAAAAAACCAAAAACAAAATCATATATTCTACAGATGTCGAGCGTCTATTGACTGAAAAAAGGAGAGTTCGTAGAGAGTGGCAATTGCACAGATCCCCCCAACT
The DNA here is from genome assembly GCA_943735925.1 of Pollenia amentaria. Lineage (NCBI taxonomy): Eukaryota > Metazoa > Arthropoda > Insecta > Diptera > Polleniidae > Pollenia > Pollenia amentaria. The sequence continues at coordinate 102,015,510 of OX031007.1, forward strand.
TAAGACTTTATTAAAAGAGTGCAGAAAAAGGCTGAGAAAGTTACTGCAGTCTCAGAAAACGGCTTCCCTGGAAAAATATCTCAAGGGAATTGATGCAACTCCACAATCAGATTACTCATTATGGCGTGCAGCCACCAGTTATCTCTAAGCCACCATTGAGAAACTTGAATGGCAAGAAATGATATTGAAAAAGGAAATCTGTTTGCTAATCATCTGAAAAATGTATTTACCCATAATATATTTCACGATATAGCAGTCGATTTACCGTCTGTAAATGTTAGAGCAGCTATTCCCCTAAGATTCGAGTTTAGAGAAATCGAAGAGGCTATTTGTAATTTAAACACCAAGAAGGCATCCGGTATTGATAAGATCAGTAATAAAATGCTTTTGGAGCTACCAAGTACAGCAAAGAAAATTATTCTTTTTATTTTTAATGCTATTTTACGACTTCAATACTACCCTCATAAATGGAAGGTTTCCTTAGTAACCATGATACCAAAGCCAGGAAAGGATCACACAAAAGTTGAGTCATACAGGCCTATTAGCTTATTATCTAATATTTCGAAGCTATTTGAGAAACTACTAGTGGCAAAATTAACGCCGATTTTAAATGAAAATATATGTATTCCTAATCATCAATTTGGGTTTAGAAGAAAGCATAGCACAATTGAACAAACTCATCGAATAGTAAATGTAATAAGAAAAGCTTTTGAAGAAAAAAAATATTGCTCAGCACTCTTCATCGATGTGTCTCAAGCTTTTGATAAAGTCTGGCATGAAGGTTTACTACTGAAATTGCAGCAAAAATACACAAGCTGTTAAACAGCTACTTAGTCGGTCGTCAATTTATTATTAAAGAAGGCGATTTTTTAAGTTCTCCTCAGCCAGTTAACGCTGGAGTCCCACAAGGCAGCATCCTGGGCCCTCTATTGTACTTAATTTATACTTCGGACATGCAAACAAACAGCTACACACAAACCTCAACATTTGCGGATGACACAGCTTTCCTAAGCGTACATGAAAACTGTCAAGAAGCATTTCGTTACTTACAGGATCACATATTTGAACTGGAAAGGTGGTTAAAACAATGGAGGATAAAGATCAATGAGCAAAAATGCGCACATATAACATTCACATTGCGTCGGGAAACATGCCCCCCTATTAAAATCAATAATCAAATAATACCCCAACACTCGCATGTAAAATACCTCGGTATACATCTAGATCGGCGTTTAACGTGGAAATGGCACATAGAAGCAAAATTAACTCAAATGAAACTAAAAGCAATTCAAATTAATTGGCTCATTGGAAGAAATTCTGTTCTTAGTCTCGATTGCAAACTTCTACTTTACAACTCTATCGTAAAGCCAATTTGGTGCTACGATATTCAGTTATGGGGCACTGCCTCGGCTTCTAATATCGAAAAAATTCAAAGGCGCAAAAATAAACTTCTTCGAATAATAACAGCCGCTCCCTGGTATGTCAAAAACTCAAATATCCACAAGGATCTCAATGTGCCATTGGTAAAAACTATGATAACGAAATATGCAGTAAAATATTTAAAAAGGCTGGAACTGCACCCAAATCCAATTTAAAATATTTTAAATTATGGCGGCCACACTCGATTAAGGAGAAGAGACACTGCAGCACTCACCCTATCAGATGAGCGATAAACACCTACATATGTGAACAGAAACCGTGATGACTAAATCTTTTTGTCTGGCACTGGCAGGACATTAAGTAAATATTAGGATAAGATTTGATTAATTATTGTTAGTTCATATTTAATATATGAAGATTCAATAAATAAATACTGCAAAAAAAAAAAAAAATTAGGCAGAGTGAATCGGAGTATGCTTCACCGATCGTTTTGGTTAGGAAGAGGACTGGCGGTTTGAGGATGAGTGTAGACTACAGGACGTTAAATAAATTCACTGTAAAGGACAATTATCCTATTCCCTTGATTGATGATCTGTTAGATAGGCTGTCCGGTCGTAGATTTTATTCAAATTGGATTTGAAGAATGGATTTTTTCATGTTATTGTTATCCTGATTCAATAAAGTATACTACGTTTGTGACTCCAATGGGTCAATTTGAATTTCTGAGGATGCCATTTGGCCTGAAAAATGCGCCTTCGGTATTTCAGAGGTTCATAAATAAGGTTTTCGCTGACATGGTTAGGGATGATAAGGTTATTATTTACTGGGAGGATATTATGGTCGCGACGGTTGATATAGGGAAGAATTTCAATATTTTGAGAGAGGGTTTTGTTAGATTGGTCGATAAAAATTTGGAGTTGAGGACCGACAAGTATGAATTTTTTCAGACATCGGTTCGATATTTAGGCTAAACTATTAATTAGGATGGTATAAGGGCCGACGATAGGTGGTGAAGGCCATTAGGGATTTTCCGGTGCCGGATAAGCGGCATTCAGTGCAGAGTTTTTTGGGATTATGTTAGTATTTTCGAAGATTCGTTAAGAATTTTTCGGTGGTGGCTAAGCCTTTGTATGACCTGACTAGAAATTATAGAAAGTTGGTGTTTGGGAAAAAGGAGCTAGATGCCTTCGAGTTGCTCAAGGGTAAACTGGTGGAATCACCAGTGTTGGCACTATATGACCCCGGGGACGAAACCGAACTCCATTGCGATGCTAGTTCTGCAGGTTTTGGGTCTGTTTTCTTTCAAAAGAAAGAAGAAGAGAACTACGGATGCAGAGTCGAAGTATCATAGCTTCGTGCTGGAAACGTTGGCGATTATTTACGCGCTGAAAAGATTCAGAATATATTTGATATAAGAAGTTTAAAATTTTTAACGATGACTATCAACAGAAGGGAGTTGAATCATAGAATTACGAGATGGTCGTTGGAACTTCAAAATGTTGGGTACGAATTGGAGCATAGGTCAGGTAACCGGATTCAGCACGTTGATGCGCTAAGCAGGTGCACTAGTGTATAAGTGATTGGTTCCAACACGTTCGAGGAGAATTTAATTATTTGCCAGAATAAGAACCGGAGGTTAAGGGAATTGAAGAAAAAGCTTTACAATTCTGAACACGGGTTTTATGAGATGCGAAATGGCGTATTGTATAAAAAAATAATGGCGGTAATTTATTGTTTTACGTCATGACGAAATGGGCCATGTTAACACTGATAAGGTGACTGAGCTCATTTTGAAGCGCTATTGGTTTCAAAAGGTAAGGGCGAAGGCAATTAGGCTTGTGGACAATTGTGTGGATTGTATCGCATATTCTTCAAGGCATGGCAGGGAAGAGGGGTTTTACATAATTTACCCAAACCCGAGACGCCGTTTGATGGTGTGCATATTGATCACTACGGCCCGGTGGATAATGGTAGGGCGATGAAACATATTCTGGTTATAATCAATGCTTGTACTAAGTTTGTTAGACTCTATCCGTCGAGGAGAACGAGCTCAAAGGAGGCTATTGTGACCCTTAGGGATAACTTCAAATCTTATAGCCGGCCTAGATGTATAGTAAGTGATCGTGGGTCCTGTTTTAACTCAGGGGATTTCAAGGATTTTTTGAATGATAGTAAGGTCAGAGATATTTTATTGTCGCTACGGGATCACCCCAAGCTAATGGGCAGGTGGAAAGAGTTAATAGGACGATTGGGCCTATGTTGGTGAAATTATTGGAACCGGAAAGGGGCATATTTTGGTACACGGTACTTGATCGTGTTGAATATAGTTACGATCGAAATAAAATCAACTCGATGGTTTCGTTGTTATTTGTAAATTGAATTCTTTATTTTTATAAATTTTAACTTAAAGCTAAAAGTAAAACTAAATTTCAACTTAATGCAAATGTATTTTGCCTACGATGCAGATTCACACGCTTAAAACAAAGATGTGTTATTCAAATTACAACTTGTAGTTGTACGCCTCTTGTTATGTTGAATCTGCTCGTTGGCTGGAGCATTCAGGTTACAATTTTGAAGAATGTGTTTATTAAACAGAATAGATTTTATTAGGGAGATTCATTTGTTTGTTTTAATTAGGCGGAATTCTTCCATATAACTCCTCCACCCCCAGATTCAACAGTCTCTGTTGAATTTGTGGCAGTAGGGTTAAGTTCAATATTAACATTCAATCCCTTGTTCTTTCTGCAACACTTCTTGTAACCTGCATACGTTATAGTTAGAAATACTATTATCAATATCAAAATTATATGTATGCTATATGACACATTTTTGTGGTATATTAGTTCATCAATTTGTTTTATATTCTCAAATTGGTTAATTTTAATTTCTTCGAAATCAATTTCTTCTTTAAATACTACATCAGTTAAATCACTACTACTATAGATAAATTTTTGGCTAACAATATTTCTTCTATTTACAAAAGTTTTGTTTAATATATTTATTTTGCAGTTATTGAAATTTATAATACCATTTCTATTTATTACAATATTTCTCTTATCGCAATTTTGAGTTAATTTATCATTATTTGCGTTTTTTATTAGTATAAAATCATCGTCAATGGCATCAATATCTGTGACATTGTTATATCTTAATTTACAATTTTTTATAACGACACAATTTTTACTTTCCTTTAAATCACTAAACAGTAGATTTTCTTCGTACGTGTAGGTCATACCATTTACAGTAACTACTAATTCATTTTTTTCGATTATCTCGAGGTTCCTGTCGTTGGGTAATGGAGTAACTAATTTCAATTCTGTCGCGAAAATAACGACCGGAATTTTGATCGCTATAATCAATGAATCATTTTCGTAATTCATAACGCCAATTATTACGAGTTTTAGCTTGAAGTAATCAATTTTGAATCTTTCGATCTCCTTAAGTGTTAGTACCCCTGGGTAGATTATGTTGTTCTTAGCTGATGCTATGTTTTCCTGAATTTGCACTATTTTTTCTCTAAACTCTTCAACTTCATCATCTGATCTGTATAAAGTAGTCGTCTGACTATTTCATTATTTCGCTTTCTAACCTCTTCAAAAGTACTACCTATTTTGAGCCTGTCATCCTCTATTGCCTTACGTATCATTTCAATTGATTCGTTGAAATGTGTATTAATATTTATTTGTTTATTTAGGGTGCCAATAGCGTTATGTGTGTTAATTTCCGCATAGTTTAAATGTTCCAAAATTTCTTCCCTATCACTATCGTCCATTAGTCCGAATAACCACTTATAAATATTTCCTATTCCGTTGATCAGTCCTCTTTTCCCTCTGTTAGAGTGCAAAGGCATAATGGTTTTGACTTTTGCCCTAATATTATTAATTTCTTTCCTTAATATGTCCTTGTTAGCTACATCGATTTGTTCTATGTTGCTTTCTATTTGGGTTATTGTATCTAAAATTTGAATTGGGTATATTATATGTAATACCGTGTTTGTTGTATTGATCAACTCCACCCTTCCTACGTGGAGCATTGTATAGCCATTATTATCGTCGATCCTGTTGACTTGCAGAAGTGCCTGGGCCGTCACCATCAGCAATGACAGGAGTGTGATCTTCATTGTGATTATCCTGTAAAAGATGACTACGTTTAACTTGCGTTTTGTAAACTTTTTTAAATTTGTTGTCCCTAGATACTAAATGATTATCTTCTATTCGGTAATTGGAAATTTTTTTATATTTGGGTTGGGTTTTACTAAATCTATAGTTCTTAATAAATTCATTTTCAAAATTAATATAGTTTTTATCTCCCTGTTTATTTCTTCCCTATGGAGCCTTTCTGAGAATTCTTTAAGATCTTCGCGTGATATTGCGTAATTAATGAAGTCTATCGGTTTTCTATTTTTCGTCCAAACTGCTTTCATTATTCGTATCTGCGTTAAAAAGACGTATGTGTTCGTTAAGGGTCAGATGTAGTCTTTCAACATCCGAGTTCCCTGTTTTATTATAAGTTGTTGTAAAGTGTACATCGATTTTGTTTTCGATAAAAAACTGTTTTACTGCTACTACATCTAATTCGTTATCAGTAATTATTGTCGCTGGTTTGCCTAAATATAGGATGCGGACTTTTATCGCGTTAACTATTGATATCCATGTTCTATCCGGCAGGTAGTGTGCGGTTGCGTATTTTGTAAGTTTGTCGATACTCGTTAAAAACATCACATTTCTTTGCGGGTACCATATATCGAAGTGAACTATTTCATTGTGTCTACTGGGGGTTTTCGTTATGTTTAAAGAAAGTTTGATAGGGCTCCTATCATATTTTGCTTTATTACATATTTCGCAGTTGGTTATATATTTTTGGATCGTTTTTTGTAAATTCGGATAATAGTATTTTTCCTTTATTTCCTTAAAAATTTCATTGATATATGTTCTGCTTCTGTGACTTGGAGAATTCTACCTTCGTCGGTGATATTTTCCAGTAAGATGCTCGTTTTTATGATCTTTAAATTGTTATTCCTGGCAAAGTAGTTCCTGTATAGGTCTTGAAATTTTAAATATAAATTTTTTTCTGAGCAAAATACAACCAACAGACCCTTCTGTGGTAGTTTTTCTCACATAATGTGTAACAAATTGCAATTTTGCAGATTTTAAAATTAATTGCTGTTTAAAAACGTTAAGCGGGCTTGCCGTTATTTGTATGAAATCTGTGATATCTGTTTCGGCACTGTGTACTATATTTATATCGCTGTCTTCATTATCGTCCCTAGAGTTGAACAATTCATTTAGATTTATTAAGGCCCTAATCATGTACAACGCAGCGCAACGCTAAACAATAACATTTAAAGCACAAACAATGTCATAAATATTTTGTAATTTTGTTGTTGCTTTCAACAGAAATTCATGTACCGTTTAAAAATTTTCAACGACACAAGCAATGGAGCGTTTGAAATTTTAAGACGCAATGTGAATTTCTGTAGAAAGCAACAACAAAATTACAAAATATTTATGACATTGTTTGTGCTTTCAATGTTAGTCTTTGGCGTTGCGTTAGTTCTGTGGCGTTGCGCTGCGTTGTACATGATTAGGGCCTAAAGCTACATTTGTGTCGTCTGGTCCCTCATTTTGTCCGCTGTCATGTACTATCCTGCTTAGACCGTCTGCGACCACGTTCTCTTTTCCCTTAATATATTCGACATGAAAATCAGATTCATTAAGTCGGATCTTCCAGCGTTGTAATTTTGAGTTTGGTTCTCTAAGATTACTCAGCCAAACCAAACGTGTGATCAGTTTTGACCTTAAACCTTCTGCCAAATATGTATGGGCGAAAGTATTTCGTTGCCCAAACTATAGCCAAGAGTTCTTTCTCTATAGTGCTATAGTTTTTTTATTTAGTGATCGGCTTGCATACGAAATTATTTTATGGCCTTGCATTAGTGCTGCTCTAAGATCGAAATTGCTGGCATCAGTGACTAGAGTGAATTCCTTTTGAAAGTCCGGGTGTACCAAAATAGGATGGTTTTTTATAAGGAGTTTTAACTTTTCGAAAGCTTCTTTATAATCCCCGTCCTTAAGATTTATTTTCGATCCCTTTTTTTAATATTTTACCATAGGGTATGCCACTTTTGAATAATCTTTTATAAACCGCCTATAATAGCCTGTTGTTCCCAAGAAAGCTTTAATCTCTTTTTGACTCTTAGGAAGTGGAATTTTGTTTATAGCTTCAACCTTTTTGGGGTTTGGTTTTATGCCACTGCGAGTAACCAAATGTCCCAAAAATTCTGTTTCCTGTTTTAAAAAACTGCATTTGGTCAACTCAATCTTCAGATTTGCCTTCTGTAAGCAATTAATAATCTTAATCAGAGACTCTAAGTGTTCCTCTATACTAGTAGAGAATATTAGAATATCGTCCAAGTAGACCAGGCAAATTTTGCCAATATGTTCCCTCAAGACCTCATTCATGAGTCTCTGGAACGTAGAGGTGCGTTTTTCAAACCGAAAGGCATGCGCAAAAATTCGTAATGCCCATTTGCGGTTGAAAACGCTGTCTTATGGATGTCTTCTTCATCCATTTCAATTTGGTGGAAGCCCTGGGCCAAGTCCAGGGTTGTAAAATATTGACATCTTCCTAACTTTTCAAATATATCCTATGTATTTGGAATTGGGAACCTGTCTTCCACGGTGATGCTATTTAACTTCCTGTAGTCGATGACAAGGCGCCATCTTGGGACACATGTAGCAGTCATCTTTTTCGGGACAATCCAAATAGGACTATTGTAAGGGCTGGAAGATTCCCTAATTATTTCCTGTCGCAGCATTTCCTCTACCTGCTTGTTTATTTCTTGTTTATGTACCTCTGGGTACCTATATAATTTTGAGTACACTGGAAGTTCGTGTTGTGTCCTTATTCTGTGCTTGATTTTATTTGTAAAAGTTAGGTCCTCGTTTTCTTTGTAAAATGTCTTATTATATGTTTTGAGTATTGATAATAGTTTGTTCTTATAGACTGTGTTTAAGTGCGGTAACTCTTAGTTAGATAGAAAATCCCCGTTACTAAATTCGATTTCGTTATTGAGGATTTCGACTATGTTTTCGTGGTCACATTTATTTTTGTACTCTTCCTCTTCTTGATTAAGATAAATAGGAATGGAAATGTTTCCAATAATTATTTGCCTAGTTCCGTAATCAACGACACAGTCAAGATCCGACAATATATTGTTACCGATTAGCCCATCAAAGTTTTTATTAAAATTATACTCCTAAAATTCACAAAGGTAGTTGTTGCAACCAAATTCCCTAAAAATTGGAAATTTACAAATTGTTTTTACTTGAAACTCTTTGCTCATCGCTCTAAGTGTGACATCTACATCATGCTTCCATTTTGGGTTGCATAAGTTTTCATTTATGATACTGAACTCTGCTCCAGTATCTATAATGAAACGTAGATTTTTCACTGGGTTATGTATTATTATATAGGGGAGGCGTTTCGGTCGCCCCCATGAAAATTCACATTTGCACTACCGATATCCATTGGTTCGTCTACATTCCTGCGCGAATGTTGTGAGTTAATTGATTAGTTGGGCTGTCTGGTATTGCCCGAGTTCTGATAGGTTCGCGTTTGATCATTCCTACTAAAATTGTGTTCATTGCGATAATTACTACCGCCATTTGTATATCTATAATTCCTATTATATCTATTATTGACATTGCGGGAATTAAAAGTTTCACTATTGCTTTCATTGTTATAGTTACGTCCGTTGTTGATCCTGTGGATCAACATCGGAATTTCGATTCCTAAAGTTATTATTTCTGGAATGAGAGTCACTTGCGCCGTCGCTAAAATTTGTTCTAAATGAGGTACCATGGCTTTTCTTTTGATTATACCCTAAAATAGTGTAATTCTGATGCATTGCTTCTAAGATTATCTTAAATGCTTTGTCCAACGTGTCCGGATTTCTCGCAAAAATCATTGTTTTTGTGGGTTCTGGTAGGTGTTCTTTGAACACATGTAAAGAAATTCTGTTTATTTCTTCGGTTGTAAAACCTCCATCCTGATGCGTCAGTCGTCTATTGTGTAGTCTGTTCCTTAATTTATTTATGTTATAATAATAATTTTCAATAGTGGAGCTTAGCCTCCAAGTTTTAAGTTTGTCCATTAGTTCTTGTCCTGTCTCCTTTTCACCAAAGTTAGACAGAAGGACTTCTTTTAACTGTGTCCAATTGGAAATGGCTCCGTGGCGGTGTAACGCTTCCCTAGTTTTTCCAGTACATCTATTTTTTATGTACCCAAATAAAATGCTTTGGTTAATTTCTTGAAATTCGTCTATAGATGGCAACAATGATTCAACCTGTGAGAAGAAGTCTGGTAGCTGATTTGAACCAGTACCATCGAATGTTGGAATTTCCCTTATACAGCTTAGCATAAGTGTAAGCTGTTGTACTATATTTGCTATCATTCTGTCTTTATTGTTAAATTAATCCCTTTAATGAAATTTTCCCTAAAACCTCTTTCCTAAGTTCCACGGTTTACCCCTTTTTTTATATTTTAAGCTCGTTGAAAGTCTAAGTTGCAAGTAATAAAAACAGTTTCAAGGATAAATGAAAAGCTGACGATCGAACGACAAATGACGTGACCCACTACGCGCGTGAAATAATAAATTAGTTTCCTTGGCTGTGTACTTTAAAGATTCACTAAATAGATATTTGTTTCTTAAATATTAATTTCAAAATTTTCATTTATTTCCGTACAAATTAACAATAGAGGAATTATATATTTAAATACATTTGAACTTACAATTACTGTTGGATTTTTTCTCTTGCACCTTTTTCTTTGTTGATGCTGTTGTTCTATTTATCCTTGGTAGCCAACTCCTTGCAGTCGTGTTCTCACTTTTTCTTCCTTGGCTTTTTTTTTTTAGCTTTTCTATTGTTGTCAATGCTGGGGTGTTTGCTAGCCTTAAGCTCCTTATTTTTCCTTCAGATCCAAACAATGGCACTGTTTGTTTGCTGTTTTCCTTTAGCTTTTAGTTTTTGTCTGATTTTTATTTATTATAATATATTTTTTTGTATATATATTTTATTTTAGTGTTCGGTTAATTATTTCTCTTATTTATTTGGATTGATTGTATTTTTTCCTTGCAGTCTATTTTGTTATTTTGTAGATTAATGTTAAGATCATTTGGCATTCTCACATATCTTTATTTCTTTTCAGCAATATTTTCCTTCCTTTTTATTTAGTTAGAGTTAAGATTATTTGACATTTTCACATTTCATTTTTTCAGCAAATTTGTCGATTTTAATGTCCACTAGAGTTTATCCTCGTCGCCAGTTACGATCGAAATAAAATCAACTCGATGGTTTCGTTGTTATTTCTAAATTGAATTCTTTATTTTTATAAATTTTAACTTAAAGCTAATAGTAAAACTAAATTTCAACTTAATGTAAATTTATTTTGCCTACGAATTATGTTTCAATAACGGCTAAAAACAAAGATGTGTTATTCAAATTACAACTTGTAGTTGTGCGCCTCTTGTTATGTTGAATCTGCTCGTTGGCTGGATCATTCAGGTTACAATTTTGAAGAATGTGTTTATTAAACAGAATAGATTTTATTAGGGATGTTCATTCGTTTGTTTTAATTAGGGGCATTTCTTCCATATAACTATATACACTTAAAAATACCTTGCATATGTCAATCGGACAACACCCGAGTGCGAAGTTGTTTGGTGTAGGGAAACGCGATAAGGCGATGGATTTATTGAGCAATTGTCTGGTGGAGGTAAATAATAGTAGGGTACTGAGGGATCTTTGTATGATAAGGGCTACGGCGGCCGAGAAGCAGAGGAAAGTTCAGGCATAAAATCAGGGTTATTTTGACAAAAGGAGGAAGGTCCCGACCGTGTATAAGGACGGTGAAGAACTTCGACTCGACGGTAGGTGTATCATGTAAATTAGTTCCCAAATATAAAGGTAATTACAAGATATCGAAGGTTCTGAGAAACGATCGGTATGTTATTAAAGATGTGGAGGGATTTCAACAGAGGCGCACGCCTTGTAGTGGTGTTTGGGTGGTTTCCAATATGCGACCGTGGTTTGGGGGACGTACAGGTTCTAGTAAAGGGCATGATATCAGGTGAATTGTAGCAATATTATGATGGCAGATTATTTTTTACAGTGTATTTTAAAATATTGCCTTGGTATATTTCATAAGCTTATAAGTTCTATGTATCACTTTTATATTTTATCCTTTTTATGTATGTACATGTGTATATATTGTTTTGCTTTTTTCATATTTCTTATGTTCCCTTTTTATATGCTTATACAATTCCCAAGTAACGGTATTCATTTTTTGCGAACATCTATGCAGTAAATGATTACACTGTGCAAGAAATTTACACTTTTTTTCGTGACAAGCTGGGCACCTGGCGTTTTAACATAATTCGGGTACGCTGAATCCAGTGGTGCCCGCGGTTTTTTAAGATTGGCTCTGGTTTTCGAGATATATCGTTATTTCGAAAATGGAGGAGGTTGCACAACATATGTTCGCATAACTCAAAAACGCTTTAGCTTATTGAAAAAACTTAAAAAACCGAAATTCCGCAATAAAAGTAAAACCTCTTTCTATTTATTATCCGCAGTCGTTTTAGAAACATAATTTTTTTTTTGGAAAAAATTTCGAAATTTTTGTTTTTTAAAAATTTATAAAAAATTGGAAAATGCAGCTATGCTTCTAATTTTTTGCAGACGTATAAAAACGAAATTCCAAACAATACAATTCAAAAAAAATTATGTTTCAATAACGACTACTCATATTAGAAAAAAAGTCTTACTTTTCTTAAATAAAAAAAAATTTCATCTTTTCTGAAAAAAATCAAAAGTTGTAGACAGACTGTAATCACTTATAGCATATTTTGTTTGAAACTTTGTTTTTTATGCGCGTAGAACCCTAGCCTTAAATTTTGCACCTGCAGCGCCTGACATACCCCTAGACGGGCCAAATGTATGTCCAGCGCAACTTTATTTTCCATTCCCATCAATTGTTTCTAAGGCCTAGGATTCACTCCTAGGAGGATAAAATGTATGACCGACCTCCAATGTTTATTGTTCTTAACATTTTCTTAAAACATTGCCATATATCTCCACCCCTTAGGGAGACTCCCATACAAATATGGCCGTCTAATGAAATTCTTAAATTTGGCCCCTGCAGCGCCTATAATGGCCCTAGATGGGTCAAATGTATGACCAACCCCACTTTATTTTTCATCGCAATCATTTATTTCTAACATGCCTGTGTTATTCATTTGTTGCTTAGTTAAAGACTGTGCTTTATTTAAGTAAGTAAATTAAAGTAAATTAAATAGTAATTGACAATTCATCATATGTTTAATAGGGTTGCCATACTACATGTACATGTATATACAACATCTCCCCTTTAAAAGTACAATTAAATAAAGTAAAGATATTTGTAAACGATTAGAAATTAAGTATGAAATTCATAGATATATAAATAAAATTCATTTACAAAAAAAACATAATACTGAATTAGATTAAGCTGTTCTTTTTCGAATCCACTTAGAGTTTCTACGAAGAATAGCACCGTCCTCCAGTTGTATCCAATATGACCTAGGACTTCCGTGAATGTCGACTATAATAGCTTTGGTCCAACCTTGTTTGTCTTGATACCATATCATCTCTCCTTTTGTGAAATTCTCTTTAAATTTTGCTGATTTATCATAATATTTTTTTAGATTTTAACTGCTTTTTTGTTATGTTATTGGAAATATTTGGAATCACTTTTGGTTCAAGCAATTCGGTTTTAGTTGGTAGTAATGTACGAGTTTTTCTACTCATGAGAAGCTCTGCTGGTGAAGCATTTAACTCTTTAAGTGGTGTGTTTCTATATTCAAGAAGGCCAAGCCATAGATCATCGTTGCTTTCAGACGTTTTTTTGATGAGGTTCTTTGCAATACCTACGAATCTTTCTGCGAACCCATTTGCTTGAGAATATCCAGGACTCGTGGTAGTAAGTCTCGTACCAATTTACTTGCAAAAATTTTTAAATTCATTTGAGTTGAAAGGCATATTGTCGGAGATAATTTCTACTGGAATACCATGATTAGAAAAGCATACTTTTAAATGTTTAATACACTCCTTTGCAGTTTTTGAGAAAATGGGTATTATATCTAAAAATCTCGAATAATAGTCTGAAACAATAAGGTATGGTTTTGAAGAGTACTCACATATATCCATTCCAATTTTGCAAAATGGTAGTGGCGGAACTTCATGGGAAATCATTGGCTCTTTAGTACTAGAATTACGATTTTTCTGACAACTCAGGCACTTTGATATTGTATTTTCGATTTCTACATCTATACGAGGCCAGTATACTAAATTCCGAGCCCTTTTTTTTTTGTTTTTTCGACACCTAAGTGTGCGGAATGCAATTGATTTAAAACATCTCGACGCAGTTCTTGTGGCACAATTACTCTGTTATTTAAAAACAGTAAATCATTATCTATAAATATGCTGTTTCGGTTTTTCCAATAAAATCTTAAATCATCCTGAATAGTGCAAATATTTTTTGGCCACCCGTTCAATACCATATGTTTTAGCTCCACCAGACATTTATCGTTATTTAATGTCTTTTTTATATTTTCGAGTCTCTCATCTGTAATGTTTATGGTATGCACAAATTCGTTTAGATCTTCTATTTCAGCTGATTTGTGTTCTTTATTAAAATAACGGGAGAGCAAATCTGCAACATATAAATATTTACCAGGAATGTAAGCCAATTTTAAACTGTATTTTAATAGCGACAATTTCATTCTTTGAAGTCTAGCAGAAAGTATATTGCAAAACTGTTTTTTCATAATTTCTATCAAGGGCTTATGACCGGTTCTTATAGTTACCTTACGACCGTATATGTAGTAGTGGAGTTTGCGACATGCAAAAACAATTGCTAAAAACTCCTTTTCTATTTGCGCGTAATTTACCTCTGTATCTGTTAGGCTTCTTGATGCAAACGAGACTGGTTTTCCATTTTGCATTAAACAGCACCCGATCTCAAATTTAGAGGCATCGGTTTCAATAGTAATTTCTTTTGTTTCATTAAAAATTGCAAGAGTGGGTGTGTTTGCAATTATTATTTTAATCTGATTAAGACAATTCTCGTGAGGATCTTGCCATTTAAAAATAGCATTATTTTTTAATAAATCTCGTAGTGGCTTAGAAATTTCTGAAAGTTTTGGTACGTAGTCACGAATGTAATTAATCATACCTAGTAGCTTTTGTAAATCTTTCTTAGTTTTAGGTTTGTCTATTTTTGTTATAGCATTTACTCGGTCTGGGTCGCACCTTATACCTTCATATGATATTATTTTACCTAAATATTTAACTTGTGTTACCTTATATTGAATTTTATCGATGTTAAATTTTATATTTAATTTACGTGCGCGCTCTAATACTTGGTGCAAAATTGTGTCATGCTCTTCAGCTGTATCAGCGGCAATTAATATGTCATCAATAAATACCACTACGTTTGAAATCCCCTCAAAATTTCGTTCATTGTATTTTTGAAACACTTCCGGGCCAATTTTAATTCCATATGGCAGACGTTTAAATCGGTAACACCCAAATGGTGTATTAAACGCACAAAGTTCACTGGCCTTAGGGCTCAGCCCAACTTGCCAAAATCCTTCTTTAAGGTCCAAAACCGTGAAATACCTTTTGTTAGCAATCCGTGCCGCAATTGATTCAAAAGAGGGTATTGTGTGATTTTCCAACAGTATGTCAGCGTTTAAATCTTGTGGGTCAATGCATAAACGAAGCTGACCGGATTTTTTCTCAACTATAACCAAATTTGAAGCTCTTTCCACCGGTCCATCCACTCTTTCAATAATACCCTTTTCAATCATCTTTTGCAACTCATCCTTAACGCGACTACCCAATGATAGGGGAATTCTTCTTGCTGGCTTTACAACTGTAATGGAGTCAGATTTAACTTTTATTTCTAGGTTTTCAATAAAGCAACCCAAGCCTTCAAAAACATCTATATTACTCTTTATAAAAATGTCTTTATCCGATGGTTGTACTGTATGAATTCGTTGAACCAATTCTAATTTTTCACAAGCCTCTAATCCCCATAGCGGTTCGAAGGGAGTATCTACCACGTAAAATTTTAATGTAGTAATCTCATTTCTACACATTACCACGCAAGTCAAAATACCTTTAAAATTTAAATCCGTACCACTATAGCTTTTGGGAAACATTGCATTTTTCTCTAAACGTACGTCTGTTATATATTTCAAAAATCTTAATGGCAAAACATTTACATCTGCCCCAGTATCCAATTTAAAATTAATTAAACAATTATTGACACGAATTTTTTCATACCATCTCTTTCTTATGATGTACTTATGTTGTGTAAAACAAAATCATCACTTTTTCCCTCCAAAATGTTTTCTCTTTCCAAACCATATTCTCTTATATCGCGAACTTTCTGAGATAAACAAGCTACACTAAAGTGATTGAGTCTCCCTGCGTGTACTCCTTTAAGCTGGAGGTCCACACCACGCGTTTTAGCCTGCACGCATTGCATGAGTTTTATACCTTACTTGCGTTCTACGTTTCAAGTTACATGCAACGCTTCTGATGCGGCATCACCACAAGTAAAAATAAAATTTTATTTGTCAAAATCAGCTGATTTATTCGAACACTGCTAGTGACGCCTGCAAAAGTAGAAAGTAAACCTACTTTTCGCATTCAACGCCTCAATGCATCCTAGGCTATTGTGCATGAAACTTGTTACATACAACTACACAGATTCTACTTTTATGACAGCTGCGTAGACTGCGAGAAGGCGTGTAACGCGTGGTGTGTAACTCTAGCTTTACAAAATTTACAATTGTTTTTGTTGTTATTTTTTGTTTGCCTAGCTGCAATACTGTTAAATGATTCTGTGTTTAAATTGTTATTGGAAGAAATATTCGTTCTCTGTTCTTTTCCGTTATTCGTTTCGTACTGAACAACGTTCACTGAATTTGAAATGAAATGTTGTTTTTGCATATCATTTGCGTGTTTGTCTGCTAATTCTGAAGCACGAGCAATCTCTATAGTTTTGATTAATGTTAAATCAGATGCTTCTAATAATTTTTTCCTTAATTTACCACAATTTGTACCAATAACAATGTTATCCCGCATCATACGATCTGAGTCTTTATACCCACAACTTTTAACCAGTTTTCTTAAATCCAAGAAATAAGAATCAAAAGACTCACCCTCTTGCTGTCTTCTTGAATTAAATCTAAATGCCTCATATACTTCGTTTTTCTTTGGTGTACAAAAAGTCTCAAAAGCTTCTACCACTGTCTTGAAATTTTTTTTTTGCTCCTCGGTTAAACTAAGTGTGTTATATATTTCGATTGCCTCCGGGCCACACGCTTTGAGAAAAATACCAATTTTTTGTGATTCTTTTCTATCATCCAGCTCAATAGCTATTGAATAAACGTCAAAGTTTTGTTTAAACACTCGCCAGTTTTCCGAAATATTTCCATCAAAGCACAATGGGTCTGGCCTTCGAGCATCAATAGAGTTAAATATATTACCACCAGTAGCCATCTCGTATTCACTGTCACGTTTGTTCTTTCTTTATTTTAACTTTAGCAGAATCTTCCTTTTTCGCTGTTGCTCTTGTCTTAACCATTTATACCGGCTGTGCCATGTGTTATTCATTTGTAGCTTAGTTAAAGACTGTGCTTTATTTAAGTAAGTAAATTAAAGTAAATTAAATAGTAATTGACAATTCATCATATGTTGAGCCCTCAAATGTAATATTGAGATTTAAACACAAATATCAATAAAGTTTCCAATAATTTATTTATTTATTTAACACGAATTATTATTAGGATAAAATTAGATATTTGAATAGTAGTAAAAAGTTCAGGGTAAATTAAATATTAATGCACATCTTCGATATAAGCGGCCGACAACGTAAAGACTGATCAACTTAAAGTTCAACGAGTAATGCACTTGTACTGCTGACCGAGAAACTCTCAATCCCTAACATCTTGGCATCTTTAAACCTGACCCTTTACAAGTATACAATTGCATTATTTTAAGTAACAATGCAATACATACATATCATTTTCAATTTGGTGATGTTTATTTATAGCTACCCTTAGGCCGGTTCTCTACATTCTCTTATCTCTTCTTATGAAGTCGTCTACTCGCTCATATCCAGTTTTGAAGAAGCTGCATAGAGTGTATCCAGTGTTTGTTGTGGATGATCTTTAGGCATTTGTTTTGAATGATCTGAAGTTTCTTTAGATGCGTTTTGGCTGCCTTATACCAAATGGGACTTGCATATGTAAAAGTTGGTCTTATTACACTATTGAATATTAAATTTTTGTTTTGTATGCTGAGCGAAGAGCGTTTATTTAGTAAAGGCCAAAGGGCTCGGATAGTTTTTAGAGTTTTCTTGAAAATTTCGTCAATATCCGAGGTGTAGATGGAGTACAATAAAGGTGATAAAATTGAACCTTGTGGTAAACCAGCTGAAATTGTTTTAGGAGAAGATAATATACCATTAGCTGCAACAACAAAAGTTCTTTCGTGTAGAAAATCTGCAATAAGCATGCACAGATATCTTGGTTTGGCACAACAGCCAAACGGTGTCAAATGCCTTTTCAATGTCAAGAACTATTAGACCTGTTGACTGTTTTAATCGTTCATTAGCTTTGATTATATTTGTAATACGATTTATTTGGTGTACTAAGCTATGTTGCTTTTTGAAGCCAATTTGTTCGTAAGCTATTATTGAGGTATTTTTAACGAAATCACATATACGAATATGAATGAGTTTTACACTCAAGTTTCCCAAATTGCTTAATAAGCTAATGGGCCTGTAATTGTTAGGATTATGCTTATTCTTGTTTGGTTTAAGAATAGCAATAACTTTTAGTAACTGCACAGCTTTGGGGGGTAAATTTTTAATTAATAAGTTCGATACATCATCAGGACCAGGTGATTTTGAAGCAATTAATGAATTCATTTCGTTAAGTGATATGAGAGTCAGGTTTTCAGAAACGATGCCGGCTGACTTGAACCGATTTACTTTGGAGTTTATAGTTTTATCAATTAAATGTGTATATTGGGAAGTAAGATCGTTTAAAGCTAAAAATGTATCAGACAGTAGTTATAATTTTATTGTAGCCTTGGTTGAAAAAAGGAATTTTGTTGTTAAGTTTTCCCCTTAAACGTCTGGTAATTCTCCAGAATTACTTGTCGCCAGGCCTTAATTTTGACAGTGTTTTGTTCCATTTATCATTGCGGTGGGTATTAATTTTGTTGTTGATCACTATAGTTAGAAGTTTAACACTCTGTTCTTACAAATTAGATTCATATGTGTGTAGTCCGTTGACTTTTTCTTTTAAAAGTTCTTCGTGTCCTTATTAGTTTAACGATATCTGAAGGTAGGTTTGTTTTGCCAGAGACACGAAATTGTGGAGCGCAGTAATTTCTTGTTTGCAAAATCAGGCAAACAAACTTCTTGATTTCCCGATCGATTGCAGCTTTTGAGTCGTAAGTTTCAGTTCTTATGACGATTCTATTGCTAATTATATCATCTGTTCTGCTAATATGTTTATTAAATAAAAACAATTTGGGAAAAATGGAAGGTGTAACTGATATTTTAATAGAATTTATTATAGAATTCAGAGAGTAGTAAGCTTTTATTATCAAAAGAATTCGTAATTTTTCATGGTCTAATCGATAAATTTTGTTTATAAAAAATTTGTTATAAAAATTAATTTTAATGTATTTTGTATTTGAAAGTTATTTCAATCTTTATTACGAAGCTTTTTCTTTTATTAAAACCCTTTTTTAATACAAAAAATAGAAAAAGGAATCCACCACACAAACATATTTATCGATAACATTGAAAATAAAATATGATTTGTCATCAATGGCCATCATAAACAGCTGACATTTTTCACCACACAAGCGACGCATACAAAAGTAGAAAGTAAACCATTGGTGTTCAAAAATGTTTTGCATATGTATTCTGAGAGAATTGTTAAACACAATTTTTATTAATATTAAATCACAAGAATTTTTTTTGGTTATATAAAATTTATAATGAGGAAAAAAACCTTTTTATTAGAAATAATTTTTTTTTTTTTTTAATTTAAGGAATGGCTATCAGGGGAAGAAAATATTGAAAATAAATCAGATTTTATATTAAAAAATTTTTCCAAAAAAATCTTTTTATTTCTAATAAAAAGGTTTTTTTTCCTCATCGGTATATCCAGTCATATCGCTATGAAAAGAATCATAATGCCTCTTAATAACATTTTCCCAATGTCCTTTAAATGTTTGATAACATAAAAGACATTGGGCATTACCAAAGACATTTTTTATCATAAAATAGTTTTGCAATTCCATATTATTTAGCAACAAACTTACAAAGCTTCCGCACATGTGCATTCGTCGCTGTCTGACGAGCAACTAAATTAATTTCATTATTATTTATTTTACACACTGTTTTTGAACAAATATCAATGCAGCTATCGTACATGTGCACTTGTTGCTCTCACACGTACGACAAAAATAATGAGCGTAAAAAACAAGGGGGTGGGGCTTCTAAACAATTGTTTGCTGAAGTAAATCTACTTTCATGCGTTGATACGTATGTATATTTTTTTTTTGCTGTGTAACTTGCCACACACCATGACACTGATTCCAATTTTTGAAATATGCATAAAAAGAAACAACGCATAGAATGCAAGGCATGGACCTTCAGCTTTAGTGCCAAGTCAATAACAGAAGTGTTACGGTTTCTTTGGTGTGGGTAAAACGTAGCGCTATTGGTATAGTATATAAAATAATTATTTGTCTGTTGAACATTGTAGCTGTGTTAATTTACTAAACATTTTTACGAATTTGTTACAATTGTTACTGGAAAGTGTTCATTAATCCAAAAAATTTGCAAGTTGAGAGCGTCAAAAGAGAGGAAAAAATTGAGAGACAAAAATTCTTGCTAATTTTTACTGGTAAAAGTTTTACTTGCATTAAAAAAATTATTTTTATCCAAAAAAAAGTATGTTTCTAAAACAACTGCGGATATTAGAAAGAGGTTTTACTTTTCTTAAAGGAAATTTTATTGTGGAATTTTTTAAGTTTTTTCAATTAGCTAAAGCGTTTTGGAGTTACGCGAACATATGTTGTGCAACCTCCTCCATATTCTAAATAACGGTATATCTCGAAAACCGGAGCCAATCTTAAAAAACCGCGGGCACCACTGGACTCAGCTTACCCGAATTATGTTTAAACGCTATGTGCCCGGCTTGTCTTTTTTTTCAACTAGCATAGTGTTATTATATGTATCTGTCTTTGTCTTTCATGCATGTTAAACTTAATTAAATGATTGTATGTAAATGTGATGCCAGGAATTTGGTTGCTGGCCCGTTTGATTTTTATAAACGACATCATTAATAAACTGACTGTGAAACATTAAAGTGTTGTTTAATTAAATGAAAGGATCGCTTACAAATTGTTTTTGGTTTTTTACAAGAACACACGCTTTTATAAGCGATTTGCATTTACTTGTTACATTTTGTTTTGACATTCTATAGAGCTTGTGCCATATCTTATAACAATTGTGATTTTGAATTGAAATGTTTGTTTTAAATGCCAGTGTTTGATATTTTAATTAGTACTAAGTTCATCAAATTAAATTTTCATAAAATTATTTTTATTGAAGAAAGGAATTTACACCATAAAATTAATTAAAATTTTTTGATAATTTTTGACTGAACTCGGGCCCAATTTACATGTTTCGAGAATACACAATCTCATCATCAGAATTCACTGCGTTCTACCGTTTGCGCCACCGCGGCGCCTGCCAGTCTATAGTCAAACATCAATCTATAACCAAAGGTATTATTGGTAGATTGAAATTTGCTGTAATTTTGATTTACATTTTTTTTCCTTACATCTTGTTGTTTTTACTTTTTGCCAAGACTTTGTCGTGAAAACTTAAGTACATTTGTTTTTTATGTTTTTCTTCATAGCATACAAATGGTATGCCGACTCCTTGACAGGTACCTGACTCAAATGTCAAGTACCTATTCAAAGACTATAGATTTATTAAGATATTGCACTGCCATACAAAGTTCATACATTTTTCTGCCTATATTAATTTTTTCTCGTGGATTTAGTCGCCAAATGCTCTTGTGAGAGTAAATTATAGTCTTTCCCCCATATTCATAAAAAATATTTTTGATTAATAAAAGGTTTATTAAACAAATTTTCATAGAAAATTCGTTTCATAAGCCTAAAATATTTTTTATGAATATGAGGGTTTGTTTTTACTCTCAGATAACTTTTAATTTTCATCTATCAGCGTATATGTGCGTGCACGCGTGTGTGTATGTATGTACATGGCAATTAAAAAAATATAAAAAAAACTAAAAGAAGTCTTGTTTTTCTTGTTGAAAACACATTTAAGTAATAAAAGAAGTTTTGTTTGCATGCTATTTAGGTGCAAAAAACCTATGTAAAAGCAAATGTGACCGATTTTTAATTGTAGGGCAATAATAGGTGTCTTATTGTTGTACAGATGAAACTATATCGATTTGCACCGAATTTCAAATGCTGTTATTGTCTAAATTTAAACAATTGTAGGAAAATAAGAAATAATTTTTCTAAAAAAATTAACTGCTTTGTTAATAAAGGATATGTTATGTTTACAAAAGCGACAAATTATTAAATTGTTTTTTTATTTATTATTATAACAAATAATTATTACAAATTATGAAAAATAATCAGGCTTTGGAAGTCTTACTTTTAAAAGTTTGTAAAATTCTTATAAAGGTCTGCAAAAATATTTTTACAAAATACAGCAATGAAAATAAAAAATTTATTGTTATAAACACAAGATAGAGATGTTAAATTTACTAGTCCTTCCTTATATTATGACGGAAGCAATACACATGGGAAACAATTAAATACCTTCAAATCATGGATTACATACTGGAAAAGTTAAAATTTGTAACCATTAAACTTGTAAAGGGTCTATAAGTAAAATTATTACCTAAATACTCATAGTAAATAGTTAGCGCGTGTGTGAAACGGCAGCAAAGTACTATCGTAACAAAGTGTTTCCGTGTGGGGAAAAATTATGTTTCTGCTGTGTGAAATGATATCTTTTAATGAAATAAGGAACAAGGATATATTCAAAATATGGGACTCCGGTAGTATACCACATTTATAGACGAGTCAACGAAATAAACTGCAATTAAATTACAGATGTTAATCCCTTTAGGGATAACAACATGTTGCCAAAATTATATATTTAAAAAAGGTTGACACACCGATATGGTGGGTAAAACTTTTCTTTTGTCCCTAAACTGTTTCCCATTTTAATTATACAAACACATAGCTATGTACGTATTGTAGTCCTATAAGTTAAATTATCAATATTCCTAAAAACACCTTAGATTTTATGATTGTAAATATACTAGTGCACGAACACGGGACAGTGTATGTTATATTAACTACTATTTGTTTGTTTATGGTCTACAATATAAGAACTTTTTTGTAAAATAACGTTGGAAAAAATAATATCATCTTTGACGAAATAGCACGATATAACAGTTATCCCTCTTAATATAGCTATTGCCGATACATTTTTTTTTGGGAATAGACAAACAATTTCGAGGCGAATTTTCACAATAGGGATAAATATAAAAATTCAAGCTGCCTTGTTTCTAAAAATATCTTTTTTCTGCGGTGCCTAGTACAGAGACATATAAATATATTTAAAATAGTTTTATTTCGATGACTGAATAATATCGTCATTAGGAAAAAATCAGCAAATTGGCACTTTGCCAATTTTGGAACAAAAAATCGTCAAAATGACGATAAATCGTCAAATCTGGCAGCCCTATTTTTAGTATACCCTCATTCACCACTAGTGGGGGGTATACTAAGGCCCTAATCATGTACAACGCAGCGCAACGCCAAACAATAACATTGAAAGCACAAACAATGTCATAAATATTTTGTAATTTTGTTGTTGCTTTCAACAGAAATTCATGTACCGTTTTAAAAATTTCAACGACACAAGCAATGGAGCGTTTGAAATTTTAAGACGCAATGTGAATTTCTGTAGAAAGCAACAACAAAATAACAAAATATTTATGACATTGTTTGTGCTTTCAATGTTATTTTTTGGCGTTGCGTTAGTTCTGTGCCGTTTCGCTGCGTTGTACATGATTAGGGCCTAAGTTTGTCATTCCGTGTGAAACTTTTTTATTATACATCTAAGTCTCAATTTTCACGTTTCATATTTTGATGCTCAACTTCTTTTTAATTCCCTTTTGAAGATGCCATTATGTGAACACGCAGCAGTCGGTTTCAACTTTTTTTGCTTCAAAACAACAACACTTTTATACAAAGCGAACCAAAGAAAATAAATAACATGCAGCCATTGTTGAGCATAAACCTACGAATGAGAACACAAAGCGTACTGCCCGAGTACAGGCATCTCCCTCTCCTTAAAACACAAGAGTTGAGCATCAAAAGATGAAACGTATGAGTGTAGACTAAGACCCCATAAAGTATTGTATATTCTGGCTCGTTGAAGTCGATTTAGCCATGTCCGTCTGTCTGTCCGTCTGTTGAAAACACTCTCACTCAAATTGCTTGTAGTTATTCTAAGCAGTTTGGAATTAAAGCCCAGCAAAATCGGATCAGTAGGATCAGAACTATGAATCAAAATGTAGAACCACCAATCAAAAAAAAAATTGATACAAAAACTAACATAAAAGGTGGAAGAATGCACGGAATGATATAACACTTTGCACGAATTAGCTTTATATAACTGCAAATCATACTGGTAAATTTCGTGAAGATCGGTCCATAATTGACCATAGGCCCCATATAAACACTACTCGCGGGAAACAGCTTAAAACGCCCAAAACCATAATAAATAACGCTATCATACTAAAATTTGGTACGTCACAGTTTTATATGACCAAAAATCACAGTGAAAAATTTTTTGAAGATCTGTCCATAATTTACACTAGTCCTCATATAAAAGCGTAATAAATAACGCTATCATACTAAAATTTGATACGTCATAGTTTTATATGACCGCAAATCACACTGTAAAATTTTTTGAAGATCGGTCCATAATTTACACTAGGCCCCATATAAACCCTACTCCCGGAAAATAGTTAAGTACGCTTAAAACTGTAATCAATAACATTAATTTCTTGATTCTTTAATATGGTTTGTAACTTCAAAAACAAACAAAAAACTTAGGCTTATGTGACTATAACGTTAATTATTTGCTTTACTTTTGCCTTTTCTAGCCGCTGATAGATGGAATATATGGTAAATGTGCTTATATCGCTAAATGGACTATAACGTAAATATTTTCTAGTAATCTTCTGTATAGCGGTAAAAATAAAGATTAAATCGCTAACGTGACACAACGGAAATGACTATAAACAAAAACTACTGTTAAAAATATACATTTATTTTATATATACATTTTATTTTATTTTTTTTTTTTGTTTTGAATTCACAAAATTTTTTAAACGTTTTTATTTGACTTTTCAATTAAAATTTTTTATTTGCTGCTTGTAAGAAATTTTGTTGGTTGGTTAAAAAATTCTCCTAGCCCCCAGGACTATTGAAATTTAATTCATTTCAGAAGTGACAACATTTTACTTACAAAAGCACTTTTCTATCGCCTCACATACGCCCTAAGAAAAAAAAACACTTGTTTTATAATACTATGTAAGTATGTACTTATAATATGTGTGTTTAGGGCGCATAGTACTCCTGAAGGGGTTCCCCTATAATTGTAGACAATTTTTTTTCCAATTTTTGTAGTAGGCTATTTTGGGTTCAGTTTTTGAGTGTGTACTTATAGTGACAAGACATACGCATGTGCGTTGGTCTTTATATAAAACAACCCTTTGGTCTATATATAAAACAACCCTTATTATTTTTTCCCACATTAGTTTAAGATTTGTAAAGTTAGTTCTTAAGGACAATTGTCTTATTATTAAGAGAAATTGTACATGGTCCTTCGACAAAAAAAATTTTGAACCAATAAAAACAAATTTAAAAAAAAAGCGTTTATCTCGGCTTAAATAAACAGAGATACAAATTAAAAAAAAAAAAGCGTTTATCTCGGCTTAAATAAAGAGAGATAAAAATTAAAAAAAAAGCGTTTATCTCGGCTTAAATAAACAGAGATAAAAATTAAAAAAAAAATTCATTTGCAAAAGACAAACAATTTAAATAAAGCGTTTATCTCGGCTAAAACAGAGATAATATTAAAAGATATATAGTGACATTGTCTAAAAACACCAACAAAAAATCATCAGTATGGCAAATATTCCCAAAATTTTGGAACATCAAAAAGTTATTGGTGATGAAATAGTATGTATACATACAAATTTGGGCGATCGACCAATTCGTCAACCAAAACTGCATGATTGCAAAAAACGTGTGTTGAAATTAGAAGCTGAATTTAAAACAAATGATAAAGTATTGGCGCAGCATGCAAATAAGTCCGAAGATTATTTCGTACAAGAATATTTTAATAATATTACGAAAATAATAGACGAAGTAAAAGAAATCATCGCAAAATATGAAAAAGCGACTGAAATATCGGCGATTGACATGGAAATAAAAGAAGTACCTTATCTAACACAATCTACACGGGAAAAAACCGAAAATGATGAGGGGTTTTTTAAGATATCAAACTCTGTCAAGGCACTTTGCGAGGAGATAATGACAAATATGGAAACTTTAACCATAGGAAGTCTTCCAATAAAAAAAATGCAGTTGGAAACTAAATATCAGCGCATGCTGAAAGAATTTGATATGGTCGCAGGGTCAAAATACACAAACAAATTGACAGAAACATAGAAGTATTATTTTAATGCGCTGATACTGATAAATAGCAAAGTAGAAGGAGCAACAAATAGCAATTCTGCAAAATCCAACGAATTTCCAGTTCAGCAAACCTGTCAAAAATAAAAATCCCGGAATTTGATGGGAATATAAATGATTGGGCATCTTTCTATGATTTATTTAAAAGCTTAGTTCACGATTGCAGTCAGCTTTCTGAAGTTGAAAAGATGTACCGGCTTACTACATCACTTAAAGGCGAAGCAAAAAAGTTGGTTCAACATTTGAATATAACTTCAAACAATTATGAAGCATCGTTAGAAATCCTAAAGCAAAGATATGAAAATCCTAGATTGCTATTTACTAATCAGGTTGACATTTTGCTGGATCAACCAATGGTGAATAGTGAATCATCATCAAGTCTTAAGCAACTTTTGGATACAACAAATAGTTGCATTTACGCACTTAAAGGGATGAAACTAAAATTAGAAGATGCTGAACCATTTATAGCACGCATAATTATAAGAAAGTTGGATAGAGAAGGATTGCGCCATTATGAACAAACTGTTAAGAAATCCAAAGAAATTCAAAGCCTGGAAGATGTAATTGACTTTCTGGAACAGCAGGTTCAAGCATTAGAAGCAGTTTCAAAAGGGCAGATGAAAAAAGATTTAAAAAGAAATCCTAAAGAAATTGCCAGAACATCTAATTCATTTTTCTCAGTGCAAAAATCATGCCTTTACTGCAATCTAAGCAACCACACCACACCGGAATGCAGAAAGTATTTAGCTTTGTCAACGGCGGAGAGACGAAAATTAGCATACGACAACAGATGGTGTTTCACCTGCATTGAACATAAAAAAACCAACAAATGGCGCTCAAGCAAAATAAAATGCTATCATTGTGGAAAAGGGCACCATAAAACTCTTCACCTTAATGAAGAAAATAAAGAAAAACCACACACATCATCAATGACCACGAAAGGTTCTTCTACAACATCTGTACTTTTAGCAACAGCACAAGTGAAAGTACAGGCGGCAAACGGGGAACACTTAATTTTAAGAGCACTAATTGATCAAGGTTCTCAAATAACCACATTGTCAGAAGAAGCTTCTCAACTTTTACGTCTACCAAAAACAAAATACAAAATACAAAACAAAAATTCATGGACTCGGAGGTGCGGTAGTTGGAGTATCAAGCTCAAAAGCAAAATTGATTTTAAGGCCAAGGTTTTTAAGCAACAACTTTGTGGAAACGGAAGCGCTTATATTGCCTCATCTAACAGGAGCTCAACCGAGTCATTCATTTGAAAATGACATTAAGGAATGGAACAACTTTATTCTTGCGGATCCTTCCTTTAATAATTCGGATAGAATAGATATTGTAATTGGAGGCGATATAATTCCACACATAATTAAAGAAGGTGTCGAAAAGAAAAGAGGCATTTTGGCGCAATCAACAATTTTTGGGTGGATACTTTCGGGTGTCATTAAAAGAAAAACAAAAGCTGAAAAGGTCGTGTCAGCTATCACCAACCTAGAACGATTTTGGGAAATTGAAGAAATACAGTTAGACTCCAATAACCAAGAAGAAGATGAATTCCGCCAAGAACTTTTTAAAACGACAACCAAAATTGATGACTCCAATCGAATTGTGGTTAATCTACCGATTAAGAAAAATGACAATGAACTTGGTGAGTCAAAAAAGCAGGCAATAGCTAGATTGCTTTCGATGGAGAAAAAATTTGGTTCGAGCCCTAAATTAAAAGAAGAATACATAAGTTTTATGGAAGAATACGAACGATTGGGTCATATGAAGTTAGCACCCAATACCAGTGGAAAATACTATCTTCCTCATCATGCAGTTATAAGGGAAAGCAGTGTAACAACAAAGCTCAGGGTAGTGTTCGATGCATCAGCCAAAACAACAAACGGCAAAAGTTTGGATGACATTATGTATACAGGCCCAAAATTACAAAAATATATTTTTGATATCCTATTAAAATGGCGACAGTGGAAATATGTCATGATTGCAGATGTTGAGAAAATGTACAGACAAGTGAGAGTCGCAGACAAATTTCAACCATATCAACATATTCTTTGGCGGAAAAGCAAGGAGGAATCGATGAAAGAGTATAAACTTACAACAGTCACATATGGCACAGCTTCAGCTCCATTTTTAGCTGTAAGAGCTCTTTTTTATATTGCTGACAACACTATAAATGAAAATTTAAAAAAGATTATAAAGGAAGACTTTTACATGGATGATCTCATGACTGGTGCCGATACTATTACTGAATGCCAAAAAATTCATCATGATATTCTATATCAATTAAAAATTTACGGATTCAACTTACGAAAGTGGTTGTCAAATAATAAGAAAATAACTGAAGGTGTTTGCAGTTCAACACAAAACGAGCTACTGCAGATCAAAGATGACGAATCTGTAAAAACTCTGGGGCTACAGTGGGATCCACTTTTGGACATTTTTAAATTTAATATCAACTTTTCAACCAACAATCAAATTACTAAAAGACATGTTCTATCTGAAGTAGCTAAGATTTTTGATCCTTTAGGGTGGTTGTCACCAGTCACAGTTCTTGCAAAGCTGTTCATACAAAAATTGTGGTTGTTGCAGAATCGGTGGGACGAAGTAATATCCGATGATCTAAAGAATTAATGGCAAGATTTCAAAACTAATATACATTGTCTGCAAGAAATTTGTGTGCCTAGATGGGTGCAGTTAACAACTACCTCTAAATATGAGCTTCATGGTTTTGCGGATGCATCTGAAAAAGCATATGCAGCTGTGATTTATATAAAAAAAGAAAGTGTTGTGACACTTCTAACCGCCAAAACAAAAGTAAATCCTATGAAAAATAGAAAAACTTTGCCGAAATTAGAACTGTGCGCTGCACACCTATTAGCAAAATTACTACAAAAGGTATCTAATATTATTGAAGGGCAGCTTACGATGTATGCTTGGAGTGACTCAACAATAACGCTGTCATGGATCAAAAATAAAACAAACAATGATAAGTTCGTGAGAAATCGGGTAACAGAAATAAACAACATTATGCCTAACGCGATATTGAAACACGTTCGAAGCCAAGATAATCCAGCAGATGTTGCCTCACGAGGAATTTGCGCCACACAACTATCATCACATCCATTATGGTGGAATGGTCCAGCATGGCTGGAAAATCATTAGTGTCTTGGCCAAATAAAGAAGAAACATCCGAACTAGTACTCTTATTGTCTACTGCATCAACAACTAGCGAATTTCTTAGAGATTTACTTAACAAATATTCCAGTTATTCTAAACTTCAAAGAGTAGTTGCATTCGTATTAAGGTTCATTAACAAATTGAAAGGCAAATCTAATAATTCACAATATCTTTTAGTAAAGGAATTAGAAGATGCTGAAAAACTGATAATACGATGTCATCAAGAATACGAATTTTTTCAAGATATTAAAGATTTAAGGAAGTATAATACGGTCAATAAAATCAGTAAAATAGCCAACCTTTTTCCTTTCATCGATAAGGATGGCTTACTACGTGTCGGTGGTAGATTACAAAACGCTAATTTATCATTTAATCAACAGCATCCGGTCATCATGAACAAATCACACTTGGTAAATGTTATAATCAATCAGTACCATAATATTACTCTTCATGGTGGTAGTCGTATAATGGAATCTACCTTGCGAAGAAAATATTGGATTAATAATATGAAAAATAATATTAAAAAATGTATACGCCAATGCACTAAATGCATTCGATTTGGTCAGGAAAAGGCTCAACAACTAATGGGGTCTCTTCCAGAATCAAGGGTAACAATTTCAGCTCCATTTAAACACGTTGGAATGGACTATGCTGGTCCTATGCAAAGGTCATACACGAGCTACATTGCTGTATTTGTGTGTATGGCAACTAAAGCAATTCATCTGGAAGCAGTGAGTGAACTTACTTCAGAAGCATTTGTAGCTGCTTTAAAACGATTTTTTTCAAGACGAGGTGTCTGTTCTGATATTTATTCGGATAACGGAACAAACTTCGTTGGAACATCTAGAAAACTAGATAAAGATTTTATTAAAGTAATCCAACATAACAAAACTATAATTCCAATCCTGACTTCTCAAAAAATCCAGTGGCATTTTATTCCTCCGGCAGCCCCTAACTTTGGAGGGATTGGGGAAGCTGGCGTAAAATCTGTAAAATTTCATTTGAAAAGAACCATTGGTGAATCAAAACTTACCTATGAAGAAATGAGTACCTTACTGGTACAGATAGAAGCAATATTAAATTCACGACCTCTAGTGAGTTTAAATGATAATGATCCCGAAAACATCGATGCATTAACTCCAGCACATTTTCTTATTGGAAGGCCAATCACCCAATATCCAGAACATTTTGAAGATAACCCTATTACCTAGCTTAATAGGTGGAAACTAATTCAAAAATTGAGAAAAGAATTTTGGACTCGATGAAGGGATGAATACCTAACTACTCTTCAACAACGCAATAAATGGAAGTTTCCGTCAGAAAATTTAAAAGAAGGCTCCATAGTTTTGATTAAAGATGAAAATACTCAGCCAGCTCGTTGGCCGTTGGCAAGGGTTTCTGAGGTTCATGGCGGAAAGGATGGAAAAGTAAGGGTGGTCACCTTGAAGATAAAAAATACTTAATTGAAAAGACCAATAAATAAATTATGTCCCTTAATAAATTCTGAAAATAGAGAAGATAGATTGCCGCCAGTAACTAGTTGTTTTGCAAAAATAAAAAAGCCCGAAATTAAAAAACTTAACATTTTCCAAGTCATATTTATATTAATAATGTTAATGATTCCCGTCAGAACTCTGCCAGTAAACAAGTCAATCTCAATAAAGGAGCTTTCAAAAAATACCGCAATTTATTTAGACAACGTTGGACAGCTAAACTCAGTAAATTCAAAATGGAATCTTGTGGTGTACTATGATCTGAATTTATACTATGATGAGGTCGACAGAATTGGAAAACTTGTTGTGAAGGTAAAAGAAGAATGTCAGAAATTAAATGTTTTCAAAGAGTCCTGCGAGACGGTTATGACTGCTATACAAAACAAATACGACCGTCTTGTTCAAAACAACCATCTTCTAACGAAAAGCCCGAGAAATAAGAGAGCGCCCTTTGAGTTTGTTGGGTCTATATATAAAATTTTATTTGGAATGATGGATGCAGATGACCGCAAAATAATGGATGACAACTTAAAAAACATATTTGACAATCAGCAAAATCTCAACAAGTTGATTGAACAACAAACTTCACTAATTGATTCAACGGCAAATATAATGAAGAAAACTACCGAAGATGTTAATCTCAATCTTAAAAAAATGTATGAGCAACTGCTGTTATTTCGCGAAGAAGTGACAAATGAAGTAGAGTCACAAAAACTATGATTATTTTTTACAGTCATTACAACTCAATTAAATTTAATGATTGATGAATATACAATCATCTGTAATAAATCTGCTTATCGATGTCAACCATGGCCACATTAATATTAATTTGTTAACACCGTCACAACTAAAAAAGGAGTTAATGGAAATTGAAAGGCTGCTTCCAAAAAAGTTGATTCTTCCAGGTCAGGCCAGTAGGACGGAGTTAACAAAAGTCTACCATGATATGATTGCTAGAGGAACTATTGTGGACGAAAGACTGGTAGTTCATGTAGAAATTCCTCTAATGCAAGAACACAGCTCTGAGGTATATAAAATTATTAAGCTGCCAGTTGAGATAGGAGCAAACATAGTAATTCCGAAGACAGAAGAGGAGTTTATCGGATACAACTTCGCGTCTAATATGTTTTATTTAATGTCACAAGCCCAATTTAATAAATGCAGGAAAAATCTTCAAGGGCAATTTAATTGCATAGGCAATGTACCATGGAGGCCAGCTATTGAAAGATCATGTGAAGTTTCAGCATTAAAACAATACATATGTTCTCTATGTCAAGACTCTTCCTTTGCGTTTATGCCCTATGTTCTTACACTTGTCTGTCGATGAACGATTCGCAACAGCCAAAGATCAGAAGCGTTGCACTAATTGTTTAGCCACCTCTCACGAATTCAAGAAATGCAAAAGTCAATACGTGTGTTCTGTTTGTAAGCAGAAACACCATTCGCTTCTACATCGCCCTACTGATTCGGTATCCGACTCCAGTTCTCTGCCATCTCCCTCACTTCCCCACCAATCTTGCAGTGGAACTACCTCTTTACCCCCCTTTAGCCAAATTTTTAAAGATAAGCGCACCACATCCGCTGAAGCGGCTCGCATTCGGCAGTCCTATTCCACTCGCTTACAGTCCACCACCCCACATTCAATCCTTCTTGGAACAGCTTTGGTTGATATTAATGTAGGAGATGTTTCTTATACCGTTCGAGCACTTATTGACCCTGCGTCTGAGGCATCATTTATAACAAAGGTCATCCAAAGAAAATTATCACTACCCTTTAGAAACTCTCGAACAGATATAATAGGCCTCAGCGGTTCTGTTACAACATCCTCTTCCCAGATGTGTTCAATTGAGATAAAATCAACCTTGGAATGTTTATTCTCAACCTCTATTGATGCGTTTGTCGTTGAAAGCCTTACCGGTCAGTTGCCTTATAGTCCTGTTTCATCTTTTAACACCACAGATTTTTCCGATCTGCCTATGGCCGATGTTAAATACTATACTAGTTCTCATGTCGACTTGCTTCTTGGAGGCGATGTCTACCCAAAAATTATCCGCGATGGCGTACGATGGAATAAAGATCAAACCCTTGTAGCTCAACAAAGCGTGTTTGGGTGGATACTAACCGGGCGCATCACTGATCTGCCGCCGGATCGTGCTGTCTACTCGTTTTTTAATAAAGTTGATATTGACCATCTGCTTCCCGTTTTTGGGAACTTGAAGAAGTCCCTCAGGCCGCTCAGATCTCAGACGATGGCAGATATTGTGAAGACCTTTATAAGAATACCATCGTAACCAGATAGGTCGCTTTGTTGTAACCCTCCCTTATATTCGGAAATTTCCTGAAAATAAGGCCCTTGCTCAATCTCGTAATACTGCACTTTCTCAATACATGGGTAACGAAACTCGATTACTTAAACACCCACAATCTAAATTGAATTATGATAACGTTATAATGGAATACTTAACCCTTAGCCATATGAAAAAGGTTTCCCCGGACTTTTCCATTAACCCCAGCTCGTACTATTTACACCATAATGGTGTCTTGAAACCTGATAGTACCACCACCAAGTTGCGAGTAGTTTTCAATGCTTCATGCCCATCGTCAAATGGCATAAGTCTGAATGATGTTTTATACCCCGGTCCGGTTTTGCAAGCCTATTTACCAACCCTAATTTTGAGATGGCGTCTCTTTAAATATGTATTTAATGCAGATATAGAGAAGATGTACCGCCAAATACTCGTAACCCCCAAACACACCCCTTTTCAACGGATTTTATTCTGCAGTTCGCCCAATGAAGACGTAAGTGACTTCGAATTAAAAAAAGGTCACTTTTGGCGTCAATTGTGCACCCTATTTGGCTATCAGAACTGAGTTGGAACTAGCCAACCATTGCCAAAATGAAAACCCCGATGTTTCTAATATTATAAGAAACTATATGTATGTAGATGACGTACTTTTTGGATTACATGACCCTGACGATGCCATAAAATCTCAGGATAACCTTCTAACCGTTTTAGGTTCTTCTGGCTTCACGTTTAGAAAGTGGACGTCTAACAACTCGTTTATTCTAAAAGATTTACCAACAGAGCATTTGTTAGATACTGAATTTTTGAATCTTTCCGATTGTTGCACTTCGAAAACGTTAGGTTTGCGATGGAACGCTGGAGGTGATTTCTTTTATTTTGTAATTCTTTGGTTTGGCTTCCACAAAGAATTTTAAACAATTGTCGCTTTGGGTTGTACAGAACTGTAGGGCACCTTGAAGCTATGGTAGATGTCTGATGGACAATTGTAATTGTAGCCGCTCATATGAGTGGTTACAATTGTAGGGAGTCGGGTTAAATGGAAAGAAATAAGAAAGAGATAAACTTGACTATTTCTTTGCCACTTAAGAGATAATTTTAACACTTGGTAATTACCTTTAAAGTTGGGGGTTGGTTTCCACCGTGGTTAGATGTAGGGAATCTAGGATACTTATTTGATGGGTTGTACTTCCAAAATAAAAACAGATGAGCCGGTATAGTTGTAGGTATGTAGGTACAATATTTATTTTATATTTTAGCTTTAATTTTAAGGAAGTTATTTTTAGGTGTAACTTTAAGTAAATTATTTTTAGGTTTAATTTTAAGTAAAGTATTTTTAAGTTAGGTTAAGAACTTTAAAGGTAGATTTAAGTATGCAAAAGTAAGG
The DNA here is from genome assembly GCA_943735925.1 of Pollenia amentaria. NCBI lineage: Eukaryota > Metazoa > Arthropoda > Insecta > Diptera > Polleniidae > Pollenia > Pollenia amentaria. The sequence continues at coordinate 102,050,224 of OX031007.1, forward strand.
TTTAGTTTAACTGATCACTTCTGTTGCTAAGGGCACAATGAACGAGCTGACTACAAAATCTTTTTTTCTAAAACCGTCTTCGTGGCGCAAAAGCCGAACCGGTTTTGGAAAAAAGCGGTGTTGAAGTTTAAGCACAAACCGTTAGCCAATGATTTAATAGCCTCTGCCAGCACTCGCCCGTCTGGTTTGACTTGTTGTGTGCTGGCTGGTTGCTGAGTGGGTTGCTGAGATGGTTGTTGGCGCTGGCGTCGTCGACGTAGCTGACGACGTTGTTGACGCTGTTGCTGAAGCTGGTGTTGGTGTTGTTGCTGACGCTGGTGTTGACGTTGTTGATGACTTTGTTGCCGTGGTTGTGGGTGTTGACGCTGTTGTTGCTGCTGCCAAGCAATTAAACAATAGCCCAGATTCTCAACCACTTATATTCTTCACTCTATTGACATCGCATTAAGCCATAGTATCCCTGGTGGACAACTGGACAACTAGGTGGACAACTGCGTTCATGGCTAGAGGTACGACTTCGGCTTGGTACCCTAGTTAGTCTACGATTGAACCTGTGACTAAATGGGAAGAAATAACAAAGACAAACACAATTTTATTAGTAGATGATAAAAATTCTAATGGAGTGTGGACAAGGGTTGCTTTGATTTAACGTTAGCGGAAGGTTTAGAGGTCGGTCCGAGGACTTTGTTGTTATATTAACTGATATTAGCGAATAGTTGGGAATCATTACCCGTCGAACTTTCAAGAGGAAATCTTTCCTCTGTCATATACTACCCATGGGTGTAGACCTCCCCCGCCAAAGAAATAAGGAATTGAGCATAGGTAAAAATTCATAATTGTAGTTACGAGATTTTCTTTTTGGCGCATTTTATTAAGATGCAGTTTTAAGGCAAAGGTTTTATACTGTGGTTCGGATTTTGTTTTACCCTTTTGCCATTCTTTTCTCAAATGGCACCAAGTATTTTGGATATTTAGAGAAGTTTTCTGTTCATGCCATGCTCTAGACTTTGAGCACGCTTTTCGCTTGGGGCCTTCGTTGCATAGTTCGCCTGACGATGTTGACTCTTCATTAGCTATATCTTCTTGAATTTTTAAACTGCTTTTCAGGAGATAGTTGGTAGAGTCTCCACTATTTGGATTTGAGTTTTGTAGTGCAGGGGAGTCATCATCAATTGATAAGGTTTGCTCTTTCGTTTCCCTGAACTTTATAACAGAGTTTTGATCTTTACCTGATCGCGATATGGAGCAAATACTAAATTCGTTAACCTGGCCCTCTACTTTGTATGATTGCGTTAAATTTTCTGAACATTTATGTTCTAGAGCTTTTCGGTGCGTAATTTTGAGAATACTGCTAGATTCTTCAGTAATTGTGTGGGATTGATTACTGGTGTGGGACTCATCCTTAGTTAATGAGTTTTCTTCTCTTATAATAAATTTTGTTTTTCTGGCTTGGGTTGCCGTATCATTCTTTGATGAACACAAATGAAGTGTTTGAGCAACAGGTTGTATAGCTAAGGAATAACGTGTAGTTGTTTTAAAGGACGTGGTTCGAATCATACTTGAAGATGATTTGATTAAATCAAGAATAGTGGCGCTATATTGGTAATAAACTTCTTCATATGCTTTAAAGTTTAACCTAGCAGTTTCTTTGAGGTCGGGATACCCTTCCCTATCTGGGCCCAGCATAACGTCCCTATATGCAGTTTTCAATTCACTCCATCTAGATTCCAAATCTTTTAACACGACTCTTAGGAGTGATTCCGAGTAACGTTCTGCAGGAATTCGATCAAATATGCTACACCACTGCATTAAATGATCGCTGTAAAACATGAAATTTTCGTTTTTGGTTGTTGTCAGATCCATCTTTTATATATAAAGAGACTTTGAACAGTATTTATAAAAAGGGGGGATAATCCTTATTGTTTACGTTTAAAAATTTTTTTTGGAAAGGAAACCATTTATTAGTATGGCTCAACAGCTCACTAATCGAATATTTTATATTCGATTGAACAGTTTCCAACTAGAATTTAGTTAAAATAAATTGAATTCGAATATTCGTATCAGGCGTAATTCGATAAATGGGCTAGATTTGGGTATCTATATTTTCTTATATTTGGGATAAGGGATATCCGTATATAGCTAGAATAGGGCATCTAGTTTAATTATGTTGTTCAACATGTATATTCTCAATGTTTAAAGTTGCAATGCATTCGTATACTTGGGTTCGGGGCTATTTATCTGTATAGCGATAGATATGGGCATCTAGTTTAATTTAATACAACGCAAATATTGAATTTTTCAGTTTCTCTGGCTTTGTTGTGGTCGCATATTAGAGATAGCAGCTATTTGTTTGTGGCGCTAGACATGAGCATCTAGTTTAAATTATATACGAAACACAAGTGTTTTTTAGGGGTTCTGTAGTTTCAGCCACTAATATATGTGCATAGCGTTTGTTTGAGCTTGGGGCTATAGGGGATATAGCACTAGAATTCGAATTCTAGTTTACATATACATATGTGGGTATTTTAAGCAATTTATTGTTTTTGTAATAGCTTAGGGGCTATATGGGGTATAGCACTAGATATGGGCATCTAGTTTACATATACATATGTGTATATTTTAAGCAATTTATTGTTTTTGTAAGAGCTTAGGGGCTATAAATTAGAACTAGACATTGACGATCTAGTTTCAAATAAGCATTTATATAAATTTGTTTTGATTTAGTTTAATGTAGGCGTACTTAAACTTGCCTATTAATCTATTGTAGGGGCTACGAATCGTACTAGATGTATATACTCTAGTTTAATTATAGGATAGGGTTCATACTTTTTTTTTATAGAGCCAAGGGCTAGAGCATACTCTTGTTATGTTGTATAATTTTACTGTAAAATTACAACAATCAATCGAACAAAAAGTATGAAATTAGACTGCAATTCTTCAGTTAATGTTGAAGGCTTCACATTGAAAAAAATAGTAACCCTTGATTACTTTAGGTATAAAAAATTGGCTATTATACATTTGAGATATATGATTTTATCTTAATATGTGAGTATCTAGCTTTAATGTATGAAATTTAAGAAGAAATTTCTTGTTTCGAACAAGTTGGGCTATCTGAGTATAGTACTAGACTTCAAAATCTAGTTTCAAATTCTTCTTAGATATTTCAAGGCTATGAGATTATAGCACCGCTAGTAATTTGTGAGAAAAAAAACTAATTATGAGTTTAATATTAGGTACATATTCAATAGGCCTAATGAATTTAGGGAGTTTTTTTATTTGAATACCGATTTTTTATTTAAAAATAAGAATAATTGTTTTCCGATATTAACTTCCTTAATTATAATTTATTTTGAAACAAATTAATTAATTTTTGAGTAAGTACGGATAATTTATTTTTGTAACGTTATAAATAAATTATTTTTGTAAACTTAGTGAAACACAAAACTACTATTTTTTTCCTTTTTTCTTATTTTTATCTATAGTGTGCCATAAAAAGTGCAAGCCAGTGTATGACAAATCTTAACTTATGGGAATAAAGTTATGTATATTTCATGAAACTTCCCAACAACCGGTCTGTTCGTGTATTAACAATGTAAAATCGACAAAATAATCTTACTGGAACTAAATGTTATGTATATTCCAGGAAACTTCCCAACAACCGGTCTGTTCATATATTATGAATACTCATCGACCAAATAGGCAAAGAAATTTGAGTTTAAAGAGCATTTAATATTAATTAAGTAACAAAAAAAATTAATTGCTTTTTTTTTTGCTTAAAACAAAATAATTTAGCTTGTAGAATTGTTGTTGGGAATTATTTATATTTAATTAGCACATTGGCTTAAATGGCAAAGATTTTTGGTGTATTATTCCTTTTAATTAAAATTGAAAATATCATTTATTCAGAGAAAAAAAAAATATTCACAATTTTAAAATTTTTAGTAATCACTATGCAAATCTACAACTTGTTCGCTTGATATTGTAAATTTGGTTTATCTTTGGGGATAAAAGACAAATTTTAATTTTTCCGGTATTATATTAAACAAAAGGCTTTATTTTAGAAACAATTTTTATTTTATTTTAAATTATTTTATAACTATTTTGATTGTTAGTAAAGAACCAGAGTTATTTCCGCCTTTATGGTCCACAGCTTCTTTATAATTTTATATTTCTCGGGCCTTTTCCTTAGGATTGCTTTTATTTGTGACCGACTGTTCTTTTTCCAATTTTTTCTTCTTTTTGTTTCCAGATGTAATAACTCTTGAGTATGAGTAACGTTTAAGAGAATATTTTGTTCCAATTCTCCTACTTTTTATTCCAGGTTCTATTTATAATTTCTCCTTTTATTCACCGTATTCACGATTTTTAAAGTGTAAAATTTAAACACAAACATCGTTTGATGTTTAAGAGACCGCAATTAACTTTTCTTTATTCTTATTTTATTCACTTCCTTACTTTTTTCTTTTTTTATATTTATTTCCTTTTTTACCAAATAAATAATTTGTTGGTTAAACTTTAAAGAGACCGCACTGACTTTTTACGAGTAATTTAAACAAAGAGTATGCACGCAACAGCTTGAGTGGGAATTTATTGATTTTAGGGGTGGGTTTTTAATTCTTAAAGAGAACGAAATCTACCTATTATCTTTATTTAGCGAATACCCATTTAGAAGTGTGAGTGCGAGTGTAAGAGTTTTTGTACGCAAATGTTTCACTACAATATTACTTTTAAGAGTTGGTTAGTCACTCTGTCTGTCGCGGTCGTTGAAGATAGACGTGTTTTCTAAACTCGGCATACGGTTTATTTTTTTTTGAACAAATAAAGTATAAAAAAAGTAAATACAAGAAAAAGAAACAAAAAAAAAATTACATGTATGTACATACATAAACACACATTTTTTCATTATCGGTGTTGATAAACAATAACAAATAAGAAGAGCACAACTGTAAACAGTAAAAGAAAAAAAAAAACTCTTATGAGTGCAAACAGTAGAAATGCATATATAACAGTGAGTGTTAGCGAAAAAAATACAGAAATAAAAAAAAGAATCGATGATAGCAAATACCTAACGGCTAAACCTATTACTCGTACGCGATCGCTCTCGCCGTCTGTATTTAATAACACGGTTGATACAATAACAAATACAAAACCTGCTAGCGTTGCCTCAACAGCAAAAACAATTTTAATAAGTGATGTAAATATTAACCCCCAATCAGGCATAATAGAAAACTCAGTATCACCTTCGGTGTCTAATAATACGGTTGATATTAATACAATAAAAAATATAAAACCTGCAAGCGGTGCCTCAGCGGCAAAAACGATTTTAATAAGTGATGAAAATATTAACCTCAAATCAGGCATGATGGAAAACTCAGCTCCACAAGTAAAAAGTGGTCAAAAGCCTCAAGTACAAGTTGGTATGGACAGGTACATAACAGTGCTTAAACGGGGTCGCAGCCCTACCTCTGCAGCAGTTGCTTCGGCCTCAAAAGTACCATCTTTTGATAAAATAAATTCTCAAAATCGATTTGCAATTCTGGAGGATGAATCCTCTGAAGCACCAAACGTCATAAAATCGTCCAAGCCTCCCCCGATATATCTTAGGGAGCAAAACTCAAATGAGCTCATAAAGAGTTTGATATCGGTGATAGGTGAAAATTCGTTTTACGTAGCTGCTATCAAGCGTGGTAGTATAAACGAGACAAAAATACAAGTCAATAATGAGAATGATTTTCGCAAAATTATAAACAAATTTGAAGTACTTAAAAAAAACTTTTATACATACCAACTGAAAAGCAGTAAAGGTCTCCAGGTAGTGATTAAGGGAATTGACTCATGTGTGGACCCAGAAGAGGTAAAAACATTCCTCGAAGAAAAAGGCTTCAAAATAAAACATGTAGTAAATATAAAAAATAGAGAAAAAAACCCCCAACCACTTTTTCGAGTGGAGTTTGAACCCGGCGACGTAAAGCTTAAAAAAAATGAAACGCACCCTATTTACAATTTGAAATATATTCTCTATAGAAGAGTAACTATAGAAGAGCCACACAAAAGAAATGGTCCCGTTCAGTGTTTAAGCTGTCAAGAATATGGTCATACTAAGGCATATTGCTATTTACCCCCTGTTTGCGTAGTATGTGGTGAATTACATGGTACAGATCTTTGCAATAAGTCTAAAACCGACCCCAACGTAAAAAAATGTAGCAACTGTGGCGGTAATCACACTGCCAATTATAGAGGATGCCCTGTATATACCATCGTCAAGCAGTCAGTTGGACCGAAAACTAATCCCCCTCAAATGCAGGTAACAAATCAAGTAAGCACTGGTGACATTCAGGCCCCGCAGCCTAGTTATAACAGAACCTCTTATGCTAACGTCGTAAAATCAAACCATGCGCCAACGCAAGGTGCTGCGCCAAGTAATGATGAAACTCCAGTTTCAAATTTAAGTCGTCTGGAAAAAACCATGGAAACATTAGTGCAAACAGTAACTAATTTTACGAACACAATGGGTAATATGATGCAGGAAATTCTTAGAATGCAATCGATGTTATTGCAATCTGTACTTAACAGGCCATGAACTGTTTAAAAATCTGTTTTTGGAACGCGAACGGCATCCGCCAACATAAAAATGAATTAGAATACTTTCTTAAAAATAAACAAATTGATGTCATGATGGTTTCTGAAACTCATTTGACCTCAAGAAATACGTTTAACATCAATGGTTATATACTATATGATACCAAGGACCCTCGAGATAGAGCTTGTGGTGGTTCTGCCATTTTGATAAAAAATCGAGTCAAACACTACCTAATGTGTGATCATCGTGAGGATTATCTCCAAGCAACGAACATTTGTGTTGAAGAGCTGAATCGTAGCATTGTAATCTCATCTTTATACTCTCCACCTAGATTTTCAATATCAGAAAGCCAATATTGTGAATATTATAAATCACTAGGACCCTGTTTCCTGGCCGCTGGCGATTATAACGCTAAACATACCTTCTGGGGGTCACGACTAATAACACCAAAGGGTCGTGTTTTGTTTAATACAATCTCTAAAATGAATTTAAATGTTGTCGCGAGCGGCCAACCAACATATTGGCCTGCTGACCCGCAAAAAATTCCAGATGTCATCGATTTTGGCGTGGTTAAAAACATCCCCACAGAAACGATTCACGTTGAAGCTTCCCTAGAATTATCTTCCGACCACACACCTACAATTGTTACTATAATGAACCCCAATAGAATTGTATCTCCGACTGGTTACCTAGCGACGTCAGCCACACAAATAAATTGGTTAAAATATAAAAAATATCTCAGTGCCCATTGCACAGAAAATATTCCGCTCAGTACACCGGAGTATGTAGATCGCTCTATTGATAATTTTGACAGTTTTCTGAAACTAGCTGTTCAACATTCCAATATTGCCCCCAAAAAAACAAAAACTATTTAAATATATTCCACAGATGTCGAGCGTCTCTTGTCTGAAAAAAGGAGGGCACGAAGAGAGTGGCAATTGCACAGATCTCCTCAACTTAAGAACTTGCTAAAAGAGTGTACAAAAAGATTAAGAAAGTTATTGCAGACTCAGAAAACGGCTTCTCTGGAAAAATATCTTAAGGAACTTGATGCAACTCCACAATCGGACTACTCATTATGGCGTGCAGCTAGAAACCTCAAAAGGCCAGTTGTCTCTAAACCACCATTAAGAAACTTGAATGGAAGTTGGGCAAGAAATGATGTTGAAAAAGGAAATCTGTTTGTAAGTCACTTGAAAAACGTATTTACACCTAATATATCTCACAATATTGCGGTCGATTTACCACCTGTTGCTGCTAGAGCAGCTATTCCCCTAAGATTTGAGATGAGAGAAATCGAAAAGGTTATATGTGACTTAAACACTAAGAAGGCACCTGGCATTGATAAGATCAGCAATAAAATGCTATTAGAGCTACCTCGCGTAGCAAAGAAAATTATTCTTTTTATTTTTAATGCTATTTTACGCCTTGAATACTTTCCTCAAAAATGGAAGGTTTCCTTAGTTACCATGATACCAAAGCCAGGTAAAGATCATACGAAAGTTGAGTCTTATAGGCCTATTAGCTTATTGTCAAATATGTCAAAGCTATTTGAGAAATTATTAGTTTCAAAATTAACACCGATTTTAAGTGAAAATAGATGTATTCCAAACCATCAATTCGGATTTAGAAGAAAACACAGCACAATTGAACAAACTCATCGAATAGTAAATGTCATAAGAAAAACATTTGAAGAAAAAAAATATTGCTCAGCACTCTTCATCGATGTTTCGCAAGCTTTTGACAAAGTCTGGCATGAAGGCTTATTACACAAATTGAAGCAAAATTTACCAGCAAACACACACAAACTGTTAGAAAGCTACTTAGTCGGTCGTCAATTTATTATTAAAGAAGGAAATTTCTTAAGTTCACCTCAGCCGATTGGCGCTGGAGTCCCACAGGGCAGCATCCTGGGCCCTCTATTATACTTAATTTATACTTCGGACATGCCAACAAACAACTACACCCAAACTTCAACATTTGCAGACGACACAGCTTTTCTAAGCGTCCACGAAAACCGTTATGAAGCATCTCGTTACCTACAGCATCATATATTTCAACTAGAAATATGGCTAAGACAATGGAGGATAATGGTCAATGAGCAAAAATGCGTACATATAACATTCACCCTGCGCCGGGAATCTTGCCCCCCTATTACAATCAATAATCAAATTATTCCTCAACATTCGCATGTAAAATATCTCGGTATACATCTGGATCGGCGATTAACGTGGAAATGCCATATAGAGGCAAAATTAACTCAAATGAAACTAAAAGCCATCCAAATTCATTGGCTTATTGGAAGAAATTCTGTTCTTAGACTCGATTGCAAGCTTCTACTTTACAACTCTATCTTAAAGCCTATCTGGTGCTACGGTATTCAACTATGGGGCACTGCCTCGGCCTCTAATATCGAAAAAATTCAAAGGCGCCAAAATAAACTTCTTCGTATAATCACAGCCGCCCCCTGGTATGTTAAAAACTCAAACATTCATAAGGATCTCAACGTGCCATTAGTAAAAACTATGATTACAAAATATGCAGTAAAATATTTAAAAAGACTTGAACAACACCCAAATCCTTTAGCTCGAAATATTTTAAATCATGGCGGCCACACTCGCTTAAGGAGAAGAGACACTGCAGCACTTACCCAACTAGATGAGAGATAAACACCTATATAAGTGAACAGAACCCGTGATGAAGAAAATTTTTGTCTGGCACTGGCAGGACATAAATAAAGTATTAGGTTAAGATTTGATAAATTATTGTTAGTTCATATTAAATATATGAAGATTCAATAAATAAATAACGAAAAGAAAAAAAAAAAAAGAGTTGGTTAGTTTTCAACTTCTCCTTTTTTTCTTCTTCTTCGCGACTTGGAACGTTCTTATTTTTTCTCTCTTTCCAATCACTACTTTTAAATTTACTTGCTCTGTACTTTTTAATAAAGATCACGCAGAACTTGACTTGCATAAAAAATAAGCCAGTTTTGGTTAAAAATTATAATAGAGTTTTTATTAGTTAAAGAAAATTAAATCTTGAATTTGGGGTTTGAAAAAAAATTTTTACAAACTAGCTCAAATCTTTAGAGTAAATGTGAATTCAATTCACTACTTGTGCTTTAAATATAGGGTCATTTAGATATGAATTTATTATGACTTGGCTCACACTTAACTAAAATCAGATCACTTTTGTTTTGATTGTAATTTTGTTTTCTTAGGTTTATTAAAAAATTTCAAGTTTTCTTCCTTCTCAAAATCGACTCAATTTATCTTTATATAACTAATTAAAATTTATTATCAAATTCAATTATTAATATTTTTACTCACGTTGCCTTATTCTTTTGTTGCGGACTGTGCCGGTTTTTATTATTATTTATCAATTTTTCTCTTATGCATTTACTGACGAGTATGTGCGTATGTATTTATAATAAATATGTTTGAGAGGTAAATAGCACAAGCAAAGAGCATTTCACGATTCTTTTTAATTGTCGAAAATAATTTTTTTAATATAGGTATTAATAAGTATACTTAAGAAGTTAAGAGAACACGATCACTCAAATATTTACTTCTTTTTTTTTCTTTATTTAACTTGTAGGTTTTAAAAATAATAATATTCTTTAAATTTCCTCTTTCTCCCTAATTTAATAAAAAGTGAATTTTTCTCTAGCTAGATATGTATGTTAGGTTTTATATCATTTATGTAGGTATTTTTTCCCTTGTGGTTTTCTCTTCACTAGCAAATTTACACCGTTTCCACTTTTTTCCACGAATTACGAAATAGTATTCTGACTTTTTTTTCTTGTTATCAATATCTCATATGGGTAAATATAAATTGGTTACAAGGTTAAACTGTAATTTTTTCCTTTCAATATGTTATATTCATAAGTATAAACTTGACTAGATTTAGGTAGGTATAAGGCTAAACCTTTTTTTTCTCTTGTTTGCCTTTTATTTTTTCCTTTTCTCAATTTTTCTTGCACTTTCTCTCTATTTTCACTCTTAAATTTTGCTTTTTTAATTTTTTCATTAGCAATTTAACACCAGTTTTAATTTTTAAGGCAATCTCCCGTTTTTCTTAACATTAACCTTTTTTTTCTTCAAATTCACTTTTATTATTTTGTTTTTTTTTCAATTATTTTATAATTTTTCTTAATATTTTTTTTTTCAAATCACCGCCGGCTAACACCTTTGCTTGTGCTTTTTGTACTAATTATTAAGAGTTTAAATAAATGCACTTTACCTCATTATTACTTGTTTTTGCTTGTTTTTAATTACTCCGCTCCTGTGTTGTTTTTATTGTAGTGGACAATATTCTTTTAATACGAGGTGAGAACTTTGACTGTTGAGTGTTTTGACTTCTCCTGTGACCACTGGTTGTTTTGACGAAGGACCATGTAATTCTTTGGTTTGGCTTCCACAAAGAATTTTAAACAATTGTCGCTTTGGGTTGTACAGAACTGTAGGGCACCTTGAAGCTATGGTAGATGTCTGATGGACAATTGTAATTGTAGCCGCTCATATGAGTGGTTACAATTGTAGGGAGTCGGGTTAAATGGAAAGAAATAAGAAAGAGATAAACTTGACTATTTCTTTGCCACTTAAGAGATAATTTTAACACTTGGTAATTACCTTTAAAGTTGGGGGTTGGTTTCCACCGTGGTTAGATGTAGGGAATCTAGGATACTTATTTGATGGGTTGTACTTCCAAAATAAAAACAGATGAGCCGGTATAGTTGTAGGTATGTAGGTACAATATTTATTTTATATTTTAGCTTTAATTTTAAGGAAGTTATTTTTAGGTGTAACTTTAAGTAAATTATTTTTAGGTTTAATTTTAAGTAAAGTATTTTTAAGTTAGGTTAAGAACTTTAAAGGTAGATTTAAGTATGCAAAAGTAAGGTTTAGTTTAACTGATCACTTCTGTTGCTAAGGGCACAATGAACGAGCTCACTACAAAATCTTTTTTTCTAAAACCGTCTTCGTGGCGCAAAAGCCGAACCGGTTTTGGAAAAATTCCGTAAGTACTAAACGTTACCAATTCAATTGTATTATAACCTACTCATTAATGCCATCTATAGTTCAAAATGGGCATAATATTATGCAAATTTACAGTGTAACTTAAAATATACTTTACAATACAATCTTAATTTTAGTGTTTTAAATTCATATCTTTTTTAATTCAAATTTAATTCATTAAATACATTTTAAAAGAAACAATTGGTATTAAAAAATATAACTGAAAAAATTAATTAATATTGTCTAAACGTGAGTTTAGATATATTTCAATCCGTTAAAACATTCTAACTCAGACCTCTTTTCGAAAAGGGCTGTAATATCTGATATAGCAAAATTTGTTGATCCCGCCGGTTGGTAAGCCCCAAAATTAATTGTTGCAAAGGTCATAATGCAACAGATATGGAAAGACAATACGGATTGGGATGAAATACTTAAACCCTCAACCCTTAAACAGTGGATAGATTTCCTTGAAGATTACCCTAACATAGGACAGATTAAAGTTCCTCGATTTGTCGACTTTCATCCATCATACTCGGTGGAAATCCACGGATTTTGTGACGCTTCAGAAAAAGCATACGCTCCCGTCAAATACATTACTCTCCCGAGAAAAGAACTCTGTGGCGCTGAGTTGCTTGCAAAAATATTTAAAAATTTTAAAAACCAATTTCAGTTATTGAATTACCGCGTCTATATGTGGACCGATTCAACAATTGTATTGGCATGGCTAGAAAAACCTCCATTTCCTTGGACTACTTTCGTGGCAAATTGTACGGCCTCAATTTCAGAAAAGATAAACGCAGATACCTGGTCGCATGTCGACTCGAAGGAAAATCCTGCGGATATATCGTCTCGCGGATGTTCTGCTCGTGAGCTAATTAACAACGACTTATAGTGGCATGGCCCACCTTGGCTTAGGTTATCACCTAGCAGCTGGCCCTTGCATCTCAACAGGTTTGAAACTAATGAGGAAACTAAACCCATCCGTGTCCACTTAACCAAAGTCTCTTTATCCGACATTCTAGATAGATTTTCGGATCTTCTGGGAGCTATGCGAGTCTTATGTTATGTGTTTCGTTTTTCCCATAAGACCCACAATCGACAAAATTATCAGTTTCTTTTCATTTCGCTACGACAGACGGAAATTGCATTTATTAAATCCCGTCTCATAATCTTGTGCCAACGTTTGCATTTTACCGAATATGATATTTTAGCTCAAGGGTCTTTATTGCCCCGAAGAAGTGCGCTTTTGCGTTTTAACCCCTTTATTGATGACCGCGGTTTCATTCGGGCGAATGGTAGGCTGTCTCAATCTCCTATTTTAACATACGACGAACAATTTTCTAAGATATTGCCTTACGCTGGAATATTTACCCGTTTGTATCTTGAAATGATACATAAGTACTCTATTCATGGTGGAAACTTTGTTTGATCCGAATAATGCGGTCTGAATTCTGGGTACCTAAGCTGAAAAACCTAGTAAAAACCGTCATTCGCAATTGTAAGGTTTGTATGTTATATAAACATTTGCAAGACCGTCAGATAATGGGTGCCCTTCCTACTGAAAGAACTTCTATATCACGGCCTTTTACAGTTACTGGAGTCGATTTTGCCGGCCCTTTTGATATTAAATCGTATGCAGGTCGTGGTTGTAAAATGTCAAAGGGGTACGTACTCGTATTTGTATGTTTCTCCGCTAAAGCCATTGGAACTCACCACGGAAATATCTACTGCTTCTTTTCTGGCAGCATTTGAGCGATTTTTTTCTCGGCGTGGTTGTCCATCCTCAATGTACTCCGATAACGGTACAACCTTCGTGGGAGCCGCCAATATTTTGTTGGAAGATCGTAGACAATTTCTTATCACTGTTCGAAAACAACTTTTATCACAGCATATGTGTCAGAACATTGAATGGCACTTTATTCTTCCAGGTGCCGCACACATGGGAGGGCTATGGGAAGCGGGGGTTAAAAGTTTTAGGTCCCATCTCAAAAAAAATCACTCACTCCCAAAAGTTAACGTATGAGGAAGTTAATACCATGTTAATAAGGATAGAGGCCTGCCTTAATTCCAAACCCCTTTGCCCTATAAATGACAATCCTGCGGAGCTGAATGCTCTAACTCCCGGTCATTTTTAGTAGGATCTCCTCTCTTATCACCTGCAGAGCCCGACTTTTCTGAAAAGACGCTCAGTTGTGTTAATAGGTGGCAGAATCTTAAAATACTTCATCATCACTTTGCCATGATATGGAAACAGGAATATCTTAAGGAAATGCACAAACGTACAAAATGGCAATACCCCGAATGTGATTTTGCTCCCGATGACTTAGTTGTGATACGACGTGAAAACTTACCTCCCAATGGCAATTAGGACGAATAGGAAGAGTTATGCCAGGTGCAGATTCGAGGGTTAGAGTTGCACAAATTCGAACCTCGCGAGGGTTGATAGTTAGACCAATAGCTAAGCTTGTGTTATTGCCTCCTGGTACCACAAATTAAGAACTTTTTTTTCTATTCACAGTTATCATGTCAACTCCACCACGTCGCCTAAAAACCAATCGAGACCATCTGGAAATCGCAGAACTCCAGCCTAAATCCACTGTCCTGAAGCACCAAAGGGAGTATAAAGACTGTCGCTACTGCAACAAAGAGCACCCTTTAAGGAAATGTTTTCGTTTTCGGCGGCTCACCGTGCCAGAACGTCTAGAGGTGGTTTGTCGTTTTGGCTACTGTTTTAATTGCCTGGCCCATTCGCACCTCGTGAAGAACTGTACAAGTCGTGAAAAATGCAAGATCTGTCATGATAAACACCACACGCTAATACATCGTCCATCTAGGAAGACTCGATTACCAAAACCCAACCATCATATCACCACTGACACCTTGCGTGATCGTCTTAATACCATACCACAACCCCACCCTCAGTTCCGCGATGCTCCAACCTACTCAAATGTTTCTGCATCAACTGGCGGCGCACCAACTATCGTCATTAATTTAACATCCAAACATTAGAAAATTGTATTAAAATAATTAACTCATGAATATATTTTTATATTTGTACTTAAAAAAAAAACATCTACTATAACCATATATAAAATTAAGTCTATACCTCTCGCCCCCATCCACTAGTTGAGTGTTGCAACCTTGCAAGGGGTGCGGAATGTTTAGGGCGCATAGTACTCCTGAAGGGGTTTCCCTATAATTGTAGACAATACTGTTCCAACGTACCAACTTAACTAAGTAGCTCTCTCTTCAAGGGGAGATCGGTGAGTTTAATAGGAGGAGCTAGAAAGTTTTTTGCTTAAGTGAAGTCTGATCAGTTGCTCGTAACAATTCATTCAAAGAGGTAATAGATAATCGTACCCTTAAGGACAACATAATAAAAGTGGATGATTTAACATTTATCAATTGTGTTTTATTTGCTCAACGTCTCGTGGATTCTGGAACCCCCCCCCCCCCCCCCCTGTGCCCTCAAGAATGTGTGTATAAATATTATAAGTTCATACATAGTTGAATTGTCTAAACAATTAAATTATAATTCGGTTCGAATCGTTATAATTTTATTTTTACAACAATAAAACACATATTCTTCCCCTACCAATTACACAATCGGTCGCATTTGTTCTTACGTTTGTTATTTGCACATAAATTGCTTGAAAACAAAACAAAATCATTTAAAAAAAATACCGAAAACAGGTTTTATCGAAAAAAAAAACACATACACACACACACTTTGGTTGGTAAAAACAGCAAACATGTATTAATGTATTAATGCATGTGGTTTTTTACTCTCTTCAGTTTTCTGAATGTGAGCACGAAGTGCTTTCCTTGTTACTTCCCCCCTCATCTTGAAGAAGCACACATTTTTTTTTTATTTTTTTTCCATTTCCTGTACAACAAGATTGGGTATTTTATTTATAGTACAGGAACGTATTACCTTACAAAACAAACTTGATACAAATAAATACACCAATATTGATATATAAACAAAATTAAAATTAAAGATCAAAAAATATAAAAAAAAAAATAAAAAAAAAAAATTTTTAAATTAAAATTAAAAATCAAAAATTATTTTTAAAAATTTAATAAAAATGCTCTGAAACTATTAGCATTGCTTTTTAGTTGTTGTCTTTGTGGAAGATTGTTCCAAAGACGAGCAGCATATACATAAAACTGCCATTCAGATACTAGGCAACAATGTCGAGGTATAACAATATTTCGATTTCGGGGTGATTGGAAAAAACGTATTTTATCGAATATATATTTAGGTTTTTGACTGTTTATTATTTTATGTAAAAAAGTAAGTGCGAAATTTTAGAAGACTTTCAAAGGATACTCCATAAAGATTATTGGCAACAGAAGAAACATGATCAAATCGACTTAGTCCATACACATATCTTATTATGTTATTGAACAAGACATTAAATTTTCCCTTACTAACTGAGTCAGCTCCCAAATAATTCGCACCCAAAGATCAGTGAAGAAATCAAGTGCGATTTGGCAAGTAAGGCTTTTATTCTTAAAGGGGTGAATTATTGTGTGGACCAGACAGCTCGTAGCTTTGCATAAGTTTGGCCAACCAGTACGTTTACATGATAACTCCAAGTCAAATTACTATTGAACATTATGCCAAGATTCTTCGAAGTTTGGCCAACCAGTACGTTTACATGATAACTCCAAGTCAAATTACTATTGAACATTATGCCAAGATTCTTCGCTTTGTTAACGATTTCAATTTTCACGCCATTTAAAACAATATCCTCAGATATTAATTATTAATTAAGCTTTTCTTACATATTACAATGCATTTAGATTTTTGCGGATTCAAACAGAGACCGTTTGCACTAGTCCAAAGGAAGATTCTGTTTAAGTCGTCATTTAGGTTGAATATACCCGATATATAATATTTCGAGCTGCACGTCATCGGCGTACAAATGTATGTTACATTTAGTGAGCTGTTGTGACAAATCATTTACATATAAAGAAAATAAAAGTGGACCTAGAATATAACCCTGAGACACTCCCCTAGTCAGTGATAAGCTATTTGACCATACATCGTTTACAAACAACGATTGTGAGCGTTCTGAAAGATAAGACATTATAAGTTTGGTTGACGTGTTCGTAAATCTAAAAATGTGTTTTAGTTTTCTGATGAGTATATCATGGTCAACCGTATCGAAAGCCTTGGAATGGTCAAGAAGCACCAAAAAGTTGATATTTCCATTTTCCAATCCTTGCCGTATATTTTCACTAACTTCCACAAGAGCCGTTACGCAGCTATGATTCTGACGAAAACCAGATTGTGTGCTGGAAAGCAAATTGTGATTATTAATATATGTAATTGTTTGTTTATACAAAAGTTTTTCCAATACTTTCGACAGAAAACACAAGATGACTATAGGTCTGTATTCTCCATTCGACTTAGGTAATGGCACAATTTTAGCATATTTCCAGTTTAACGGGTAAATGCATGACATTATGATAGTATTAAACAAATGAGTAACATATGGTAAAATCAATGGCATAAGTAATCTTATAAATTTTGGGTTTAAGTTATCACTTCCTACTGCGTTTGATTTTATTAAAGAGCACATTGAAAAAACATCATATTGAGTAAGTAAATTGGAAGTGTTCCCCAACTATCCCATTATGTGTATTTAAAGCGTCTGAGGAAAAATTAAAAAAAGAGGGATTTGCTTGGATAACAGGAGCGTTAGTAAATGTTCTGTTAAGCATATTTGCATCCACTTGATAGTCAATATTGTTGTGAGCATTGCCAATTCCTATTTCACGGATAGTATTCTTAGTTTGTTGGGAATTAATTGCAGTACTAAACCGTTTGGAGTAATATTCAGTTTTTGCATATCTGATATATTTATTGACCTTTTTTCTGGCAATGGAATATTGTATTTTAAGCTCAGAAGTCTTAAATCGCTTTCACCTGGCGTATGCCAAATCCATCTGGTATATTGCATTTTAACAGTATCCGAAAACTAGGGTTTTTGCTTACATGTTGTTTTCTTATATTTCAGTGGAACAGTTAAGTCAAAAAGAAGGTGAATATTGTGCTCCAAAAATGAAGATTGCTCGTCCACAGAGGACATGAAATAGATGTCACTCCAGGCAATAGATATTGAATATTCACACAAATTATTAAAATCTAAGTTTTTAAAGTCACGATAAGTGTAACACTGTTTAACTTGCTGTACTTGAAAGTTATAAGTCAAAAATATCAGATCATGTTTAGAAAAACACGGAGCTGATATCTGAAAATACAAAATTATATTCGAAATGTTGGACACAAGGAAAAGGTCAATCAGCGTGCTTGTTGTTGTGTATGATGTGTCGGATTTACCTTATTAACTGGGTAAAGACCAATCGCTAATATATTATCAGGGAGAGTGGTCTCCATTAAGACAATAGAATAAAAATCACCAGTAATAACTATTTTATCATATTCTGGGGCAAGATTTTCAAGTGTAGAATACAGAAAGTATTATTTGGCCTATAAATGCAACCCACTAACAACTTTTTGCCAAATGATGATACTTCAATCAAAATAAACTTAACCACTTGCTCAGCGAAATCATTTGCAGAAGATGAATTGCAGCAAATTTTGCAAGATATACTATTTTTTGCAAATATGGCAACACCACCACCATGACTTCCTCTGTCAGATCTAAAAACTTTGTAGCCATAAGGACATATAAGATTATTGGAGGTTGATGCTACTAGCCATGTTTCCGAAACACAAATAATATCAACGTCTGAGTTTTCAAAGGCTAATTTAAATCCATCGACTTTATTATTTAAGCTTTGGGCATTTATGTGTACAATTTTTAAACCTTTTTTATGCTTAGCCAAGATCCTGACCATATTCATTGTTAAAAGTTTGGATCTTCCACGTTCATCACTGTTAGAAGTCATAAAAACAAATATTAAAGTGTGCAATGCTAATAGAAACAAAATTTGCATAAAAAACGACAATATATAAGAATTCTTTCATAAAATAAAAAAAAATATTCAAAATAGAAAAATGTAAAACAAGCAATATGAAATATTAACATTATATAAAATATTAAGATCATATCAATATTAAAGAATGTCAAAATAATTGAAAAATTATTAAATAAGGACATAGTCAGGCGAAAAAAATTTTATATGAAAAACAGTATAAAATTTATACGGTGGAACGAAAAAAACTGCTTCAGTTGCTCCGGAAAAATAATAGTAATGGGTTCTTCATTTTCATTTCGCTTAACATAGACAATACCTCGTAGGGTGAACACTGTCTTCAAAAGCATATCACTCTTTAGGCCAAGCGCTGTTCTAAAAATGCCATAATTGTGTGGTGTAAGATTTTCATTTATGTAAAACGGGGTATCGCTTTGAAAACCTGCATTAGATAATCGTAACGGTGATATCAATTTACGACGATGGGCTGCAACAATTCTTAGAAAATAGTTTTTTTCATACGGTGTGTTAAATTTAATCACAATGGGAGGATCATCGACATTACGATAGTTTTTATAGTTTTTTACTCGGAAAATAGATTTAAACGAAGGCATAGTAATGTTTTCATTTAAATTTTCATTATTATAAAAAGGTATACCAGTAATCTGATGCCACCATAGAGTTTCCTTGATTTAGGCATTTTATTTTCAAACTTTCAACATCAGATTTTAGTTTGACAATTTCCATATTTTCCGTCTCTAGTTAAATAACTCTATCATTTAATTCTTTTATTTCTCTTTTCAAATCATTTATTATTTCATCTTTGAAATTGTTAAATTTTTGTTCAATTTAAGTTATCAACCATCTCTTACTTTCCGCAATCATATTTTTTATTTGTTCATACATACATATATTCATCATGTTTTGTAAATTTAGCATCTAAGTAATTCAACAAACGACTGCGTGAGCAAGGGTCATTTGGATTTGAAAAAATAAGATCTGCCACTGCGGCAGGCCTGCCATATTTGCCGACTTATCGGCATTTTGACGATTTTTTGCCTTAAAATTAGCAAAGTGCCGATTTTTGCTCCAAAAATGCCGACTTTTTGATAAACATTTAAATAACGGTAACTTTGCTGGTTAATGTGTAATTTATTAAAGTTTATTAAGGAAAGTGTTTTTAAAACTGTATTAACTAATTTGTCAAAAATTAAATTTACTAGACGGAATTTATGAACACAAATAATTTTTTGAACTTTAATGATTAGTATTTGGGTTTATTGGCTAATGAGTTACTATCAAAATCAAAGCTCAACAAAAGCGATATTAACAAAATTGTTAATGCTTGTATTCATTTTTATATACAACTAGCAAATCAAATATTAAAATGATTTGATTTTGAACAAAACTCTTATAAATCTTTAAATATGATAACCCTAACAATATCATGAAAAAGGAAAATATTTTTTTTATCGAAATTCTGAAAAAGTTTTTATTTCTCAAAAAGAATAACAAATTTTAGACCGAATGCAGAAAGTTAAAATTTTTAAATTTTTATGAAGATTATAAGGAATTGAAGTAAATTTGCAAACTTTTTGGCAAAAAATTTCAGACTTAAAAAGTGGGGATTATTATGATGCATTTCCAGTGCTGTCAAAGTTTGTACAACAAATTATGGTCCTTCCATATTCTTCCGTAAATGTGGAAAGAATTTGTAGCTAAGTGAATCTTTATAACACCAAATTTCGATGTTCCCTGGAAAATAAGTCCTTGCAAGGAATTCTTTTTTCTAAAGATTACTTAAAATTTAGTAATGCAAACTGTTTTGATGTTGGTATTAAAATCGATTTAATTAAACTATTAAACCTAAAACTACTATTTTTTGTTTTAAAAAAAATATGTTTTATTGTTCTTAAAATGGATATAATTAAGTTGCCGATTTTTTTAATTGAAGTGCCGATAATGCCGATTTTTTTTCGAAAAAATGCCAATTTTTTATCAAAATTATCTGGCACCCCTGCACTGCGGGAGTATTTTCGATGGAACTTTACTCATCTTCATATGCTGTTCTCTTAGCATTACGCGTCGACATAGCCATATCATCTGTTCTCTTAGTTCTACGATTTGACATTAGCTGCTTCGAGAACACAAAAGTTTTTACTATTTTTTTACTGAACTTGTGTACTCGAACGCAATTTAGTAAAATGCAGTAAATGAGAACACAAATTGAGAGCGTAAAGTGACAGTTCTTGACTGAGTACTTAAAAATTTTTACTGCAGAAATTTTTGTAGTAAAATTTAGTAAAACAAAAAACCATATGTTTCAAAAGGTAAACAACCAAAAGTAACAAACAAAAAGCATACAAATTGTGAAAAAATTGTTTAATAAAAGAAAAGTGGAAATAAAACAAAAAGTAAATACATTTTAATTAATTAAACTTGTTTGTGAAGCATTTATATGGCTACATAACACTTTTTTTGTTATGTTAATTTTTAATGTAGTCGGGTACTTAGAACAGCACTTGTTTTTAAAGTAATCAATAGTAAAAAAAGTATTCATGTACTATTGATAAAATTTAGCCGGACACAAATTAGCAAAATTAAATAAAATAAAAAACAAACAAATATGAGATTACATTAAATAATTTGTTTGTATTTTCCAAATATTTTCGTGTTATAAAAAGTATTTAATCGAGTACCGATAAGAAAACGAGTTAAGTAGTCAAAGGTGTAAACATTTTTCAATACTTCAATTATTTGCCATCAGCTGTTGCCTTTATTTTACGAATTTTTACAAATTTTGCGTTCGCGTGACAATGTAGTATGTTTGACTAGTCGTTGTTACCATACCTTCTGTATGTAACACGAGCTTCACACTTTGTTGAAGCTAAAAAGTCCATATTAGCCAATCCCATCGCTGAGAATATGTGAGTCAGCATATTCTCAGCGATCACTTAAAATTTAATGCTAAGTTGCATTTTTTATGAAGTAGTATTAGTGCTTAGTCTTAAGAATTAAAATGTACAAAATAATATAAAATAAATACCTAAACGGAACAGTCGCACAAGCTTGTGTAATTTAAAGTAATAATATATAGTTGGTGGTAATTTATATAACAAGTAAATTCTAAAATAATTATAAACATTTCATGGCGATCCTAAATAACTAATATTTGATGGCGAACCTTAAAATTTATAAACATTTCATGGCGATCCTGCCAGGAGCAACAACAAATGAGCTTTATTAATTCTCCGTTTTAATAAACAAATTTTTAAGAGAGACAAGCACCCGTAGCCTTTCAAATAAAAATCTCAACTTTATTAATTTTTCAAAACAACAACCAACAAATTTAATGCGCATGCAGGCGCACTAACTGCCTATTTCACTAAATGCGAACGAAAGCTTTCTTTCGCACAAAAACATGTAAAACAAAAACAAATTCTCAAAAATTTGTTTTTCATACTGATGATAATAGGAGCCATTACAACTTTGAAGGAAGATGGTCGGCCAAGGACCAAAGCTCCATACTATTAACATTTCACATCGATTACATCTTTTAAATAAAAACTTAATGTAAGTTAAATAAATTTAAAGGACCGCAAACAAAAAAAAAAAAAAACAGATTTTTTATACATGCATTTTAAACACCAGAATTTCTATTTTGGCTTATTTACGTTCAAAAACTAATTTCA
This sequence comes from Pollenia amentaria, assembly GCA_943735925.1. Taxonomy (NCBI): domain Eukaryota; kingdom Metazoa; phylum Arthropoda; class Insecta; order Diptera; family Polleniidae; genus Pollenia; species Pollenia amentaria. The sequence continues at coordinate 102,072,465 of OX031007.1, forward strand.
ATTTTAAGAGACTGACTTAAAATTTTTTTATATATAGTGAATAAATCTTATTATCAAAATCTACTTAAAATAAAAATTGAAATAGTAGAAAATTTTTTATTTAAACAAAAAAAAAAAAAATTTTTTTTTATCCTTCAACCATGAAACTCATTAAAAAAGAAAAACAAAACAAAAAAAACAACAGATTTTTTGTGTATTTATTTATTTCAAAAATAAAAAGATATAAAAGTTGTTATATTGAAGTATATATTTATATTTCTTTTATGTTGTACAGATACCAATTAATTAATTAAAATCTTATCTTAAAAATATCATTTAAAAACTACTAACCCTAATATGAAAAATAAAATAACTAATAAATAACCACTAGCAAAGTGGTATAATAAAAATAAAATTACATAAATAAATAATAAATTCTACTAAAAACTAAATCACCGCTGTATACATACGTGTCCCTGCAGTGGTATAACATAAAAGGATTGAACCGTTTCGATCATCAATTGGTGATGACCGGCGTATGCTATTACCACTATTCACCCTGAAACAATGGTGACGGTCGTAATGACATAAGTTCCCTAAAATATAAGTATTAACACGCCCCAGGACGAAAATGACATACTAACAAGTCGCTGGCCGTGTAAACTTAATTTAAGTAAAACTTATTGTAAACTTGCCTTTTGTAAATGTAAACGGTCAAGCTACTCATGGACGCAACAGTTCTAAAAGCTTAGCTCAATCCTCTATAATTCCTTATTTTAAAGATTTTTAGTTTTTTTTAGTATTTTTTAATATACATATATATTAATATATTCAAAATACGTTGTTAGTTAATTTCATTCTATAGCAGTTAATCCTCTGCTCGATTTAGAGCATAATCACTAGGCTAGGACCTTTAGTATTTTCTTTAAATACATACATATATATTTTAAATATATAATACATGTAATATTTTATTACATCTTAATTACTGCAATTGCATTTCTTTTACTTTCTTTTACTGGTTAATTTTTTTAATTTAGTTTTTTTTTACTTCTTAATTAGCTACGGATAATCATCCTTTTTTTATATATTTCTTTAATCCAATTACATATTTTTGTATTTTAATACATAATTTTATATTTTTTATTTAAATACTTCCATTTTTTTATACATGAGCTCATGATGAATCATTGGAACCAATTAATTTACATTAATTTTTTTAATATACAATCTTATATTTTGAGAAAGTCTTACACTAGAGCAGCATCCTTAGCTACTAATTTAGACAATATATCATATATCATTGCTTGTTGTTGTATTGATGTTAACGTTCCAGTCGTGTTACCCTCTTATGCAATTTGCTTAACATTTTCCTAATTCATGGAATGGGAAACAATTGTATTTAAAGCTAAAGCAATAAGAGAAGAGATTCTTAAATCCCATAAATGCTTAAATGTTGACAGGGATACAAAACCCGAAACTGTCAATAAGCATATAAACATTCTCCAACATCAGTTAGAAAAACTTAGAGTACTACTAAATACCAATTATAGTAGGTTAACAAAAGCACATCAAACATCTGCTGAAAACTTTTATTCTGACCTACGTGAAAAATTAATTTCCGTAAGTTATAAAAAAAATATTAAAGTTTTTGTTCCACATTCTCTTCATGAACCAATAGTGTTCAGTCGTTTACCCGAAATAGAACAAAAACAAAAATCGACCATGCCACAGACACTCATAGAATTTTTAAATACTGCCTCAAGGTTAATCCCAGATTTCGATGGAAATTCTGAAAACCTACAGAGCTTTATCGATGCTATCAACCTCGTAGATTCGATAAAGGAAACTCACGAGTCAGTAGCTGTTAACCTTGTTAAAACAAAACTAAAAGGAACAGCAAGAAATTTAATTTCTTCAGAATCAACTTTAGCTGACATAATTTACAAACTTAAAACAACAGTTAAAGGACAATCCGTAGATGATATTAACGCAAAACTTATGAGCGTTAGACAAAGCGGAAAGAATGTCAACTCCTATGCAAAAGAAATGGAAGACTTGACGAAAAAACTTGAAACAGCGTATATCAGAGATGGATTACCTCATGAGGTAGCCAATAAATACGCCACCCGCTCAGCCGTAACGGCAATAACTAAAAACGCTTCTAATGATAGAGTCAAGCTGATCATGGAATCAGGAACATTTAATAATATGAATGAAGTTTTAACTAAATTTTTAAGCAGTTGCACTGAAATATATGGTCAGGAAAATTCTATTCTGTCTTATGGTTTCAAACGCCAAGGCTACAATAACAATAATAGTAACCAAAGTAATCGTAGAAACCCAAATATCAACCAACCTAGAAATGCCCCAACAAATAGAAGCTATTTCAATCAAAATAGGAACAGTAATGGATCCTATAATAATAACAATAGAAACCGTAACTATAACAATAATTCTCGTTCATATCGTAATAATAACGATAACAGAAACCGTAATTCCAATCGCAACAATTTACCAAATAGAAATATAAATGTAACAGCAACAGACAACAGACAACTCGGGAAACGGGGAAACACCCCTAAATACTCAGTAGGGTCTAAAACCTACAATATTAATTTAAATTTATGTAGCTACCTGCGGTGTAGAACTACGCTAAATGATACCACTTCAACCTTTTTAATAGATACTGGCGCTGATATCTCAATCATCAAACACAATCAGGTCTTAAATGAATCTGTAAATATTTACAATAGAAAAAATCTAAATGGCATTGGCCAAGGCATAATCACAACATAATTACACTACCTAGTAAAATCAGAGCTAAAAGTAGACCGATACTTAATTAAACATGTTTTTCAGGTAGTAAAAGATGATTTTCAAATACAGGTAGATGGAATTATTGGAATGGATTTCATAAGAGAGTATAATTGCATCCTACAATATTCCAATGATAAAGACTTACTTATCCTTCAATCAAATGAAATTGATCATGATATCGGAATACCTCTTAGCAATGGTCCAACTATAAATTCTATATCCATCCCGGCCAGAGCTGAAGTAATAAGAACTGTACCAATAGAATCATCAGAACAACATGTTCTAATACCTTATCAAACCATTCAAAATGGCGTTTATGTCGCAAATACCATAACTTCTACTTCAAATCCTTTAGTAAAAATAATTAATACAACTGAACAAGATTTAATTATTACTGATATTAAACTTGTTACTGAAAATCTTAACGATTACAAGATAGCCAAACAAAATTTTATGCCTGCCAACTCCAAAGAAAAATTGGAAAGACTTTCAAGAAACTTTCCATCATTCGTTGAAACTGATTGGAAATCCCTATGTAAAGAATTCATAGATATTTTTGCATTAGAATCTGAAAACATAACAGTCAATAATTTTTACAAACAAAAACTTAAAGTTAATAACACACAACCTGTCTATATCAAAAACTATAGAATACCTCATTCCCAAAAAGAGGAAGTCAATAATCAGGTTGATAAGCTTATTAAAGACGATATTGTTGAACCATCGATTTCAGATCACAATAGCCCCATACTCTTAGTACCAAAGAAACCTTTACCCGGTACCACACAAAAGAGATGGAGATTAGTGGTAGACTACAGAGCAGTAAACAAAAAACTAGTAGCCGACAAATTCCCTTTACCTCGAATAGACGATATTCTTGATCAATTAGGTAGAGCTAAATTCTTCTCTTGTCTTGACCTGATGTCAGGTTTTCATCAAATAGAACTTGAAGAAGAATCTAGAGACATTACATCCTTTTCCACTGATAAAGGATCCTTCAGATTTAAAAGATTGCCGTATGGTATTAAAATAGCTCCTAATTCTTTCCAACGTATGATGTCATTAGCGTTCTCAGGTCTATCTCCAGCACAAGCATTCGTGTATATGGATGACCTAGTAGTAATTGGTTGTTCCAAAGAACATATGCTACGTAATCTAAAAAAAGTATTTGAGTTATGCAGAAAATATAATCTGAAGTTACACCCAGATAAATGTTCATTTTTCTGTACACAAGTAACATTTTTAGGCCACAAATGTACCGATCAAGGTATTCTGCCTGATGATAGCAAGTTTTCTATAGTACAAAACTATCCTACACCAAAAAATGGGTGAAAGCAACAAATCTACCATAGAGCAGGAACTAACTGCAATACATTGGGCTATAAAATATTTTAGACCATACATTTACGGCAAAAAGTTTGTAATCCAAAGTAATCACAGACCACTTACCTACCTATTTTCACTAAAGAATCCCTCTTCAAAGCTCACCCGTATGAGACTCGACCTCGAGGAATACGACTTTGTAGTCGAGTATATTAGGGGTCAGGAAAATACAGTGGCAGACGCACTGTCACGCATAGAGTTTCAGGATATAAAGAACATTGAAGTCAATACAGTACTGAAGGTTACAACCAGACTTCAGGCAAAAACAAGCGGAGCAAGTGCTAGTAAAACTGCTCCATCGCTTACAGAATCACCCAAGTTAAACATATATGAGGCTATAAATGTCCATGAGCACCGTAAAATACCTCGATTGTATTTTACTAAGGATAATGCGATTATCCATAAGGGAAAGCAAGTTCTTTCCGAATTTAAGTTGAAAGACCTCATTATTAATAGAAAAGTCGACCTAGGTCACCTCTTTCTAAAGCTTGAAAAAATAGCTAATAATATAGGGCTTACAACATTGCTACTCTCACTAGATGACAGTATGCTTACTTACCTAGGAATTGATATTAACACCTTCAAAAGTAAAGGTAATGAAATCTTGCAAGATTCTAATTTAACAATCGTGCTCGTACCGAAACTTATTAAAGTTTCAGCTGATTCTGAAAAACTGCGAATTATGCAAAAATATCATGATGATCCAATTACTGGTGGACATCCAGGCATAGCTCGTATGATTAAGAAAATAAGACTTCAATATCATAGGAAAGGCATGACTAGAGATATCTCTAGATACGTCAAAAAATGCCTTGAATGCCAAACCAACAAAACCACGGTTAAAGGCAAGGAGTCCCTCGTTTTAACACCAACTCCTCTAAAAGCTTTTCAAAGAGTAATAATCGACACAATAGGACCTCTCCCACGGTCTGATTCACAGAACGAATACGCTGTGACCATTATGTGCGATTTAACCAAATATCTAGTGGCAATCCCAGTAATAAATAAATCAGCCAGAAATGTTGCGAAAGCCATTATGGAAGATTTTATCTTAATATACGGTCCAATGAATACCATTGTAACGGACCAGGGTACTGAATATATGAATCAAGTACTCACGGAACTATGCAAACTGATGAAGATAGAGAAACTACATTCTACTGCCTATCATCATGAGACACTCGGTACTGTTGAGAGATCTCACAGAACATTTAACGAGTATTTAAGATCTTATATTTCATCAGACAAATCTGATTGGGATAATTGGTTAAAATTGTTTGTATATTGTTACAATACAACTCCCTCTACAGCTCACGGATATTGTCCATTTGAATTAATCTATGGAAAAATTCCAAAAGAGTTAAATTTTACCAATACCAACCGCATAGAACCCCTTTACAACGTTGATGCTTACGAAAAGGAAGTTAAATTTAGACTCCAAGTAGCCTAACGTAGAGCCGCTAGCCTTATTGAAAATGCTAAACTTCTTAGACAGAAGATATCCAATGATAATGCCAACCCTATCACACTCTATGTAAATGATTATGTTCTAGTCCGCAACGAAGCAGGACACAAACTAGATGCGGTCTACAAAGGACCCTCCATAGTAAAAGAAATTGATATTTTTAACAATGTCACATTAACCCAGGGTAAACTTTTCACTGTCCATAAGAACAGAGTCAAAAGAGTCCCAATTAATAACCGAGAGAAAAAGTCGCTTTGCTGTAACAAATATTGTATTAAATCAATGACATTATTGTATGGCAAAAGAGCCAAATAAGTTTCTTTGTATATTTATTTCTTCATTTTTCATATAATTATACTTTTATGATATCCAAATTTTATGTTTAATTTACGAGTTGCCTTATTGCGATTCACAATAATGGATAGAGCGGCACTTGTAACCGACTATCGTAATTTGAATAATGTTGTGAAAATATAAACAAAGCAGCACATAAACTGATTGTTTTCTAATCTTGAATAATTGAATACACCAAGTTATGTTAAGTGATTGATTACCAAAATGTAACAAATGGAAATACTTTTAAAATTACTCAATAATTTTTATTCTTTCTAACCAAAAAGAATACATTTTTTACTTTTGCCTCTATTTTATTAATTCAGGAAATTATTTTCCGTTATTTCTTAGAAAATCATTTCATTAGGTTCACTAATGTACCTAAACAAATTTTATCAAATTTCTTAATTTTAAAAAGGGAAGGGAATAGGTCATTAGAACTGGACCATATAATCCCCTATTCTAAGAAAAAAATTTTTGTATATATTTCATCGTTATATTATATAAAAGAATAATCAAAATAGTATTGATTATTCTTTTCCGAAAAAGGGAGGTGTAGTATGTTTGACAGTAGATAGGTAATGGGGATCTTGGCAGTATCCGGTTCCGGTAATAAGGTTGGTAATGTGGATGGTAATGCGGTTGCGGTTATGTGGATGATAATGCGGTTGCGGTTATGTGGATGTTATCCAATTCACGAACCATTTTCTATGCGGTTATATGGATGTTATCCAATTTCCGAACTATTTTTCTAGTTCCCAAACCCTGTGATAGGAATGATATATTTAGATAGAGCATAATTTTTCTAGTTTCGAAACCAGTTGAAAATTTTTGGTTTTGAAAAACAAGTTTGTAGATTTTTAAATACAGTTTTTATTGGGTGGCAATGCTATATCGAATTAGATAGAGCATAATTTTTCTAGTTTCCAAACCAGTTGAAAATTTTCGTTTTTGAATTTTAAAATACAGTTTTTAGAATTAATGCAACAGTCAAAATATTTGAATTTAGTTCTTTTTTGTATTAAGAAATATTGTATTTCCCTTCAGTTTTAGTGGATGGCAATGCTATATCGAATTAGATGGAGCATATTGTGGATTTTTAAATACAGTTTTTAGAATTAATGCAACAGTCAAAATATTTAAATTTAGTTTTTTTTTTGTATTAAGAAATATTGTATTTCCCTTTATGATGACATTATGTTATTCTTATTTGCAGTTTGTTTTCTTTCCCAATACAATGTCTCCTAATAAGATTAGAATTAGAATTTGTATTTTGTAATAAAATGCTGACGATTTGTCTGCTTGTTTATTTTAACATTAATCTGATGAAGAGACCTTTTTGTTATATTTAAGAAGCATAAACATGAGTGAGCATGTAAGAATGTATAATTTGTTTAGAATGTATAATTTGTTTAGAATGTATAATTTGTTTATAAAACAAAACATTAATTGCAGTTTGTTTTCTTTCGCAATACAATGTGTCCCAATAATATTTAATAAGAATTTGTATATTGTTTATTTTAACATTAATCTGATTATTGTAGCAAAGTAGCGAATAATTGATTTTTCGTTATAAATAAAATTTTGGGATGCATTATATTTTTGTGTATATAGATAGCTAGAAAAGTTTTTATCATTAGTTAGTATACAGCAACATTCCTCAAAGTGAAGACATATTTTCCGCCATTGACACATTGATTTTTGCGTAAATAGATTTTAAAACATAAAACAAAAGAAAAGAAAAAAGTTCCATCAACCTAATAAAATAAAAAAAGAATTTTGAAAATCAATTGTAAACCTTTTTTGAAAGTTGAATACAAAAGAAAAAAAAAATCAGTTATAAACATTTTTGAAAGTTCAAAAGAAAAGAAAAAATAAGTTCTTGTTGTTAAAGAAAGTACAAAATAAAATGGCTCCTGTATATTGCTCAATTTGTTCTTCAAAGCTCAGCTGTCCAAAAATGCTTAAGGTGCATATGGAATTGCATAGGAATACTTCTAATTGTTTTGATGCTAACGAATATGAAGTATGTTCCATATGTAATACGCATATTTCCAGAAAAATGCTTAAGGTTCATCTAAATCTGCATTGCGGTGTATGCAAAAAGTTAATTATGGCCCAACAAAAGCTGAAAGAGCATATGGAATTGCATAAAAATACTTCAAATAGTTTTGATGGTAATCACTATGAAGTATGTCCGATATGCAAGATGTCTATATCAAACAAAATGCTTAAGGTGCACATTAACCTCCACTGTCCCATCTGCAAGAAACTTTTCATTAGTTCAAGAAAACTCATTGAACATAAAGAAGCTCACAATACTACCATCCAATCACCTGTTCTTCAAAGTGCTAATGAAAAGCATTGTAATGAATGCAATGAATTAATACCGACAACATTATTTAATGCGCATATGAGAACAAATCGCCATATTGAAAATTGTCAAACAATTAATATTAATAAAAAATTAACTGTGAGACAAAGTAATTTTAAAGGAAGAATTGAAACCTATAGATTAGTGAATGAGAAGGAAGAAATTCTGTTTCCGGAGGAGTTCTTTAGAGATGCGAAGGCAATTGTAATTGAAGAATTAAAAAGATGCGGCATCAAACACACTACATTTAAATTTAACATGGAGTTGTTATGCGAATACATGAAATTGGTGGACGATGAAATTAAATTAGCATCAATTGTGCACATTTCCAAAATGATGTTAATAACGCTTGCTGAGGATATCTGTGAGTCATATTGCAAACATGCAGACGAAATATCCACTAAAATGAGTGAATTTCAGGAAAGGGACAGTGGATGGACACTCACTAAAATAAATTTTGTAGAAGTAAATGTAAACAAGGCTAGCATTATAAGAGGATCCCAATTTATACCTTTGCCCAAGAGCATAAGCAATATTAAAGGAGCATGCATAAATGTGGAAAATAAAGATGTTTTCTGCTTTAAATGGTGTTTAATTGCAGCACTCTGTAGTGACTTAAGCAACAAAGAAAAAAGAAAGTGCAATTCATATAATATTAATATTTATAATAATAAAATTGCTGTGGATGACTTGGAGTTGAATTTTGAGGGATTAGAATTTCCTCTGCCTTTAAAATCAATTAAAAGGTTTGAAAAACAAAATGATGTAAGCGTTAATGTATTTGGATATAATGGTGAGTCAATCGTTGGACTATATTATATAACGATTGAGGAAAAAACTATCCATATAAATTTACTGCTTTTGCATTCCGGTGAACAGTTTCACTATATTCTCATTAATGATATTTCCAAGTAAGTTTTTCTTTACATTTATAAATATACATATATGTATATACTTATTTCTTTTTAATTATAATTAAAACTATTTTTATTTATTTTAGACTAATTCGATCTAGTATAACCTCACATAAGGGCAAAATTTATGTATGTAATATGTGTCTTTACCATACACATGATGAATCAATTTCAAAAAATCATAAAAATGTGTGTGGAAAAAAGATAACAAAGATGCCCAATCCCGAAGATGCGTTCATATCTTTTGTTAACCACCAGAAGCAAGTTGATGTTCCGTTCGTGATCTATGCTGATTTTGAATCAGTTTTGGAGAAAATAAATGAAAGTGTAAGTAGTAAGACAAAAAATATTCAAAAGCACATTCCATGTGCTTTTAGTTATTATGTTAAATGTAGTTTTAAGGATACATATAAAAACCATGTTTATTATTTTGGAGAAGCAGCATCAAAAGTTTTTGTTGACAAAATTGTTAAAGATGCAACAGATATTTATAATCAGTACCTAACTAAAGTAGAAAAAATAAAAATGACAATAGATGATATTCAGATTTTTAATAAATCAACAAATTGTCACATATGTAACAAAATTTTATATAATGATAAAGTTAGAGACCACTGCCAGCTCACTGGTAATTTTCGAGGAGCTGCTCATAATGAATGTAATTTGAAATACAAAAATCCCAATTTTATACCAGTGATCTTCCATAATCTTTCTGCCTATGACATGCATCTTTTCTTTAAAGAGCTGTCAACAATAAAAAATGCAACAATAAAAGTTATTCCTTTAAATAAAGAGCGTTATATTTCACTTTCTGTTTACATTAAAATAGATAAAAACCGTGGATTTGAAATCAGGTTTTTAGATTCAATTAGGTTTATGTCCTCGAGTTTAGATTCTTTAGCTAAAAATCTTGATATTAATGATTTTCTAACAGTCCGAGAACGTTTTTCTAATGAAAATCAATTTAATCTTATCAGGAGGAAGGGTGTATTTCCGTATTCTTACATGGATTCAATGGAAAGGTTTAATGAAAATCAACTACCAAGTAGAGAGAATTTTTTCAATATTTTAAGTAATGAGGAATGCAATGTAGTCGATTACGAACATGCTCAAAAAGTATGGAGTGAATTCAAGTGCAAGAACCTTCTTGACTATACAGAACTCTACCTAATATCTGATGTTCTTCTCTTAACAGACATATTTGAAAACTTTAGAAAAATATGTAAGAGTATTTATAATTTAGATCCTTGTCAGTACTACACTGCACCTGGTCTCTCTTGGGATGCAATGCTTAAGATAACAGAAGTTACATTAGAGCTATTTACTGATAGTGAAAAATACCTCTTTATGCAAAATGGAATACGAGGTGGATTAGTTCAATGCTCCAAAAGATATTCCAAGGCAAACCACAAGTATATGGAAAATTTTGATGACAAAAAAGCATCAGAGTATTTGATGTATTTAGATGCTAACAATTTATATGGGTGGGCAATGTCTGAATATCTACCTTATGAGGAATTTGAATGGATGAATAATGAAGATATGGAAAATTTTAAAGTTGAAAATATCTCAGATAACTCAGAATATGGTTATATTTTAGAGGTTGATCTTGAATATCCTGACTCTCTTCATGACATTCATAATGATCTACCATTTTGTCCACAAAATAAAACTCCAGGGCAGTCTAAATTTAAAAAATTAATAGCAGATTTGACGCCTAAAGGAAATTACACTATACATTATAGAGTTTTAAAACAATGTATTACCAATGGACTTGTTTTGAAAAAAGTTCACAGAATTTTAAAATTCAAACAGTCTCCATGGCTAAAAAAATATATTGATTTAAATACGCTGCATAGAACTAATGCAAAAAATAATTTTGAAAAAGATTTTTTTAAACTGCTTAATAATGCAGTTTATGGAAAAACGATGGAAAGTGTTGATAAAAGAAAAGATATACGTATTGCTACCGGATGGGAAAATAGTAATAAAAACCATTTAGGGTTACGATCATTAATCTCTAAACCAAATTTTCTTAGTTTGACAAAGTTTAATGATGATCTGTATGCAGTCGAGCTGAAGAAAATGGAACCATACTACGACAAACCCATATATATTGGATTTTCGGTATTAGAATTATCCAAATGGAAGATGTATGATTTCCATTATACATATATGATTCCGAAGTTTGGAGAAAATTTGTCCTTAAATTATATGGATACCGATTCATTTATTTATTCAATTAAAACAAATGACTTCTATGATGACATTCGTAGCGATGTCAGTTTAAATTTCGATACGTCTGAGTATACCAAAAACAATGTTTTTAATTTACCTCTCCTTAACAAAAAAGTATTGGGAATGATGAAAGATGAAAATAAGGGGAAAATAATGATTGAATTTGTAGGTTTAAGATCAAAGATGTATTCCTTGTCAACTGTCACTTCAGTAGACATTAAAAAGTCTAAAGGCGTCAAAAAATGTGTAATTAAAAAACTAACATTAAATGACTATAAGGAGTGCTTATTTGAGCAGAAAATAGTATCTGATGAAATGGTTGTATTTAGAACTAAAGCTCATCAGTTGTATACACAAAAGTTGCATAAAGTAGTACTTAATCATACAGATGATAAAAGAAATATTATGGAAGATAAAGTAAATACTAGAGCTTGGGGTCACTTTAGAGATAGAAATAACACTTATATGGAAATTTATTAAGAATAATGTTGTTTGCTTATTACTATTGAGATGGCAGTGATTAATAATATAAAAATAAAAGGCTTTGTATTTATACATATTAAAATAAATTTTATTATTTTATATATTAGATTACATCTAAATACATTTGTTTTAATACAATAAAAGTTAAAATATATTCATTTATTCATAAGTTTCTTAAAAATAATGTTTATCTGTATTTAGATCAATAATAATAATTAAATTTAAAGAAAGAAAAAAAAATATATCAATAAAGTTAAAATGTAAGATATAAAAATTAAAAAATAAAAATAGTTGTTCTTATTTCAAATTAGATTTTCTCTTTCAAGTAAAACAGCATTTTTTAAAGCGCAAACTCCATAGTTGTGATAACTGCAATATGAGTTTTCTGGATACTTTTTATTAAGTTCCTTTAAATTTATACATCCAAAATCCTCTATATTAAAAACTTTTTGCTGCAACATTTGCTCCAACCATTTGATTTTTTCTGTTCCTTTTACATAAATTTTTGAATTTTTTAAATTATCTCTTAAAAAATTACAAACACTCTTAAATGATACTACTCCTGTATTCCAGTCAAGACAATGAAAATTTTTTATTAACCAATATGCCTCTTTTTGCTCCTTTTGTGATAAACAATTGAAATCAAAAGGTGGTTTTATAATGAAATTGATATATTGCTTAGAATTGAAAACAATTGCAACTTCTTTAAAAATAAATTTATTTGATTCTAGTTTGAATCCTTGTAAATCAATGAAAACACGTTCGCAATACATATTTTTTTTTTCTTATTTGTGATTTACAATTTATAAAATTTTCCGAACTTGTCCCTTTAATGGTACATATTCAATAATACGATCGTGAATGAGAATACAATAAGCTGATGTGTTTGCTGGAACATTAGTAGCTGTTTCAAATTCTATTTTAATATCAATTGGTCCGCTGACAATAGATTCATTTTGATAACTAACATCTACTACTATTATTGGAGCATTATTTTTAAACTCTTGAGATGTGAGAAGCGGCTGGGAGTCCCTCATATAGTAGTTTTCTTGAAACCTTAGATACATATCATATAGAATTGCATAACGTTCATTCTTAAACTTTATGTTAAGGTCATCATATGGATAAGACTCTGAATTTAAATGTACTTTTAAATTAGTCAAATCGCAGTGGATAAATTTCTTTTCATGTTGGAATGCAATCAAAACAAAACGAGGGCGTTCTCTATTCGCTGCCAGCTTAACATTCCACACATGATTTGTTGACATATTTAGTTGTGGATTTATATGACAATCCCAACTTCTAAATGCAATCGGTATTGAAGTACCACTGTTTATTATTTTTATCATATTTAATTTACTAAAATCAGATAGTTGTACATGAGGAATTCTCCACGATATACTTGAAATTGTTAATTTAGCCTTTTCGGTAGAAACAGTTGAATATACAAGATTCTCATCATTTTTATTACGTAATAGAATCAATTCATGTTTTGCGTTCAATAATATTTTGTTATAGTCTTCAGCGAATCCCAAAAACAATTTAAGTGGTACATAAAAATTAAAATAGCCATTTACGAGATCAATATCATCAATTTTATTCCATCCAGCATTTTGCATTCCATTACTATCTATTGGTGATAATGAAACCAAATTTTTAATAGTACTTGATGTTCCTAAATGTCTCGTCTGATCAATTTCAACACCATTTACTTCGTAACGGATTTCATCAAATATATGTGCTACAAAATTATTTTTTAATTTAAAGTTGGCTGCAGAAGATACTAATTTTGTATTGCTATCATCTTTAACAAATCCTTCTACATATATAAAACTTTCCGACGGCAAAACATACAAGTCCTGATTTTGTATTGTAATACGAATTTCATCGTTATTATTGTAAGATTGTAAATATGGGGTATACGTATGGTAGGCCTTTTTAATTATATTATCATCGGACAAAGGTTTATCCAGAACATCTATTATTGAACTCATGGTTTCTTTAATTTTAAATTTAATGATTTTAGAAATTCTTTATTTGATTGCGTTAAGTTTATATTTTTTAATGAATTCTTTGAATTTAATTTATTTTTCAATATTTTGTTAGCAGAAGAAGAAGAAGAAGAATGTAATACTTTGTTTTTATGTATATTCTTCTTGTAAATTATCATTATTTTATTGGCCTTAAATGTAATCGAATTGTAATTTCCTCTCCTCGGAAATTAAGTAAATCACCGTTTTGATCAACCACTCGCAGAGTAAGGGAGCTTATCTCTCGACAGTTGACTGGCAAATAGATGAGATTCCTAGGAATCTCATCTATTTTATACCCAGGTGGCACATTAATGCCAAACTCATGCAAAGTATGTGCTTGGGAGTTATTCATGTATGTGTTGACAGCTATATTACTCTCAATTCGTAAAAGATTTACCTTAAAAATATTAACTGGAAGATCTGAGTAATAGTCTCTATGAGGTAATAAAATATTTTCTTTAAATCCTAAAAGCTTGCCAATTGTATTTTCCTTATTAAAGTATATTGGATCATTAGAGTTTTTTATTCTAACTTGCATCGTATTATTATTAGCCTCAATATTAATTTTATTTTCAGGACTATATCGTTGATATTGTTCTTTAATATAATCAACTATGTCGTTTAGTTCATAAGATCCAATCGGAATTTCAATTGCTTGTTCACCAATATGAAACATATTATTATATACATCTACATTTGGAATACTATTATATGAATGAAAATCTGTAAGTGCACACTCATATTTTCCATCTAACTCAATTGGAGGAAAATAGTTAGCTGTCAACTCTGTTGAGTTAGAGCTTAACGTAAGAGTTATTGACATTTCGACTGTTGAATTGTAAATAAAGTTAAAAACGTAATATTCTTTATTTAAAAATAATTTATTTAAATTTTTTTTTTTTTTTTCTTATATAATAATAATACATTAACTCTTAGGTACTATTGTTATTATTATTATTGTATCTACTCTTTCTTACAAACTACAATATATCAATTCTATTTATCCAAGAATTATGTTGATTTGGAAATCCCAACCATTTTACATATGCCATTTCTCCTTTAGTTTTAAGAATTTTTTCAACAAGGTAGGTATCAGGAAATCGAGTTTTTGATAGTTCATCATCATAGAAACCACCCTTTATTGGATTTCCAAGATAGTCTTCCAATATGAATGTTGCGGGATAAGTATTTTTTACGGTTTTAATTTTAAAAATTTCGGTCGTCCAATTGGGAGTATAACCTTTTTCAAAAATGTGTTTATATTTGCTTATGCGTACAAAATCTCCAACATTAAATTTAGATTTTTTAAATATTTTTAAATGATTGTATACGGTTTTCAATAATTTCGTTTCGTTGTTAGAATTAACCTCAATTGGTGCCATTTTAATGGTGCGATGAACTTTGCTATTATATTTATTAATTAGATCTTTGTAAATATGAAGCCAATAATATGAACCATTTAAACTAAATTCTTTCCACATCATTCCTTTTAGAGTTCGATTAAATCGTTCTATTATCGAGGCTTTCATTATACTATATGTTGAGTAGTGATTGATATTATGGTTGTGCATGAGGGTGTTAAATTGTTTATTGAAAAATTCTTTACCATCATCAGTCTGTAAGTTTTTGGGTACTCGACCTAATTTTAAAATACTTTTCATTGCTTGAAATACTTCAGTTGCTGTTTTTGTTTTAAGTGCAACACCCCATGCAAACTTTGAGAAAGTATCAATGATAGTTAACAAATATCGATATTTTTTATTATATGTAGAATAGTTTCCCATTTCAACTAAATCAGCTTGCCAGAGATCATCTATTCCTTTCATTACAACTCTTCGACGTATGAAATTTTTTCGGGCTGGCTTATGAAGTTCATTTACTAAATCTCTTCTTCTTGAATCCATTATTATTAATTAGTCTACTTTACTTAAGGAAATATTGTTATCTGCTGTTCTTTATTTTTAATATCAAGTCTGTTATATACTTTCTGATTTAAGATTTTGATTCTTCTTTCAAAATCATTTTTAATTTTCTCTATTATTTGATAAATTTCATTTATATTCTTGCTTAATTGATCCATTATCTCCTTCTGTGTTTTTTCAATTTGAGATTGCAAAAACATTTTATTGACACCATCATTTTCTTCCAAAGCATTTGACATATGTTTGATTCTTTTGTTTTGAATGTCAATGTTGTTATCTGTATCCATAAAGAACCCAAGCAATTTAGGTGCATTTTTCATAGAAATTACGCCACTTGTATTGTTAATATAGTGACCAAATTTATCAACAGACATTACTTGATGTTAATTTAATAGTTATTCAATAATGTTAGCTTCGTATAATTCTTCAATAATAGATACAATTTCGTTATTATGATTGCTGTGACCTGCAGCTTGTGATGCGAGCAGGAGTCTTAGTCGATCTATTAACTCATTTGGATCATCCCAGTATATATAGTTTGGTTTATTTGGATTTAAATTCATTAACCCACTTCCCATATAATTTTCTTTTGTTGTTTTTATTGTATCAGATGAACTGGGTGATTGCGGTGTTGTGGTAGACGAATTTTTAGGTTTAATCAATTTGCTAATAATATTCTGATATTTATATGCTCTTGTACCCCTTATATTACCATCTGAGACATAACCTCTTTTATACGCATGAGTATTAATTAATATTTTTTTATAAATATCTAACTCGGATTTATCATAGTTTTTTGGTATTTTTTGAAACATTAATGAAAATAAACCTGGAGTGAGTGCCCATATTTGGTTTCCAACTTGAATCTTATCTTCATTAAATTTAATGTTACTATCACCAAATTTCCATTCATTATTTGAATCTTTATGTAATCCATATAGTGTGTCTAACTCATGTCTTTTTTCTAAATATAACAAATCATTAAAATTTATATGATTATTTAGATTTTCTGCTTCTGGTTGAGAATAAAAATCATCATCATCATCATCATCATCTTCTTCAGAGTTAATTGCAGCAGTAGATAACATATATTTTTCTGGTTTTATAATTGGAATATTTGAATCTGTTTTAAATTGTTGTTGTTGTTTTGATTCATTTTTTATTTTATTCTTTTCAATTTTTAAATTTACTTTGGTATTTTTCGAACTATTAATAAAATTTTTCAAGGGTTCTGTTATGGGCTTAAATGTATCTTTAAGTTGTTCAAGAGTATCCGCTTCACCAATTTTTATACTGCGAAATTTCTTCTTTAAAACATTTCTTGTCTTTATCAGGTCTTTTAAAACTTTTTCATTCATTTTTTTATCGACCATCAGATCAGATATTCGTTAGTTGTCAATGATTTTGTTGTTTTTGTTGTAATATCTTTAAAGGTTGATGACATACTAATACTTGTATGTAATATATTCCATAATTTATAATGTTATAAAATAATCAAACTGCTTTCTATATCTCCCATCATTTAATTCATCATCTGTACTTATAACCAAAAATCCATATTTATCCTTCCAACATTCTCTACAAATTTCACGAAACTTTTCGTAACTCATATCGCTACCAACATGATCAGCATATATATGTTTTATATTCATTTCATCTTGCTTAAACATAATAATCATATTAGCATTATCTCTTATCAAATGTTTAGGAATTCTTGTATATGTTTGACATAAGTAGAATGAATCTATATTTCTATGTCTACCCATACAAAAATATGCACGTATATTGTTTTGTTTTTCACATGCAACATCATCGAATATCATAACTGAATTGTTTTGTGCTTCATCAGGAGGTAATACAGAATCATTATTTGAAAACGTGTAATAACCCATTCCTTTAATTGGGGATAATAATTTTCTTAAATATTCATACTTTGGCTGAAATAGTGATTTTGAGTATAAATAGATGTTTTCAAATTTCAGTCCATTAGGACTTTCTAGTAAGCTTATCATAACGTTAGTCTTTCCACAATTTGAAGGACCCACAATAAGCGCACGAATAGAATTCGGTAATATAGAACTATGTCTAGTTTTTAATTTTATATTCGTTGAAGAATCCGTATTACGAACAAAAATATTTTTATGTTGTTTTATTAAGCGCATCTTTATAACTGAATGAAATAATTAAATATTATGTTTTTCTTATAGAATAAAATAAAATAAAATGGTGATACTCTTTAACTACAAGCTTAATAACAATAAAACTGTCAGAGGAAGAGGTTTAGTCAATAAATTGATAAATTCACTTCCTTTTGAGCTACATCTTCCTGGTTATCAATATTGCGGTCCTGGAACGAAATTACAAAAACGTTTAGAACGAGGTGATAAAGGAATAAATCTATTGGACGCTGCATGTAAAGAACACGATATTGCTTATTCCAAAAGTAAAGAAATAAATATTAGACATCAAGCTGATAAAATTCTTGAGAACAGAGCTTGGGAACGAGTACTTTCAAACAATAGCAGTCTGCCAGAAAAATCATTTGCATATTTGCTTACAAACACAATGAAATCAAAAACTAAACTCGGTATGGGTATGACTAAGCAAAACAAAAGTAATAGACAATCAAAATCGAATAAAGTTATTGGAAGAAAACTGTTCAATTCAACGCTAAAAGCGACAGCAAAAATGTTAAAAAAAGAAAAACCAACAGATCTTAACGCTGCTATCAAGATTGCACGTAAAACCATTAACAAATCCTTAAAGGGAAGGAAATCTGAAATTGTAATACCACGCGTAATACGTGTTCCAAAAGTTGGTGGTGTTTTACCATTAATACCAATATTAACAGCTTTAGGTGTAATTGGTACCCTATCGAGTGGAGGTGCTAACATAGCAAAAGCAGTTAATGCAGCAAAGAATGCTAAACTCCAACTTGATGAAGCGAGTAGACACAATAAAAGCATGGAAGCCATAGCAATGGGTAAAGGACTTTACCTTAAACCATATAAGAAAGGATATGGATTAACTTATGAAGAAAAATCAAAAAACTTCTAAACAAGCTACCCAAGGGGCCATTGACTGATATTGATTTACGAAAATTCTCAAAAAATATTCCTCACTTTAGAGGAATTTTCATGTTAGACTCAATACCAAAACATCCCAAAAATATTGAATGTGGAATAATAAATTTGGATTCTACAATAGGTAGTGGTACACATTGGGTAGCTTACTATAAAAACAATAAACAAATAGAATATTATGATAGTTTTGGAAATTTACAACCACCATTGGAACTAGTTGAATACCTAGGTGGAAATATAAAATATAACTACAATCAACATCAAAACTATGATTCAGTTAATTGTGGACATTTATGTCTTGAATTTTTGTTTAAAATAACTAAAAAGAAATAAATAAATAAAAAAACAATTAAAATTATTCAAAAAAAAAAGAAAACCACTAATTTTGTTATTTAATTATTTTTAGTTTTAACTTTATTATTATTATATTGGTGTAGACACATATTGCTATTTTTATCATTAAAATAAAACTTAAAAACTGTTAAAGTTGGTGTATATGGGGTATTTAGAATTGGCTACAAAGATATCATCCTCCTCGAATGGTTTCAATTGCAAGTTTTTCTCCCCTTCCCTGGATATAAGATACGTTCCAGATGATAAATTCTTCAAATCTTCGTCAGTTAGCGTATTGTAGCGATATGGCAAAAACAATACATTATCCTCCAGCTCAATTTTTATTGAGCTCCCATACTTTGTTTTCACTCTACTTGCACTTAAAATAATGTGTTTAGATGACATCACAAGATCCTTAATGTGAATTAAGGATTTGCTATAGCTCAGAGTGTTAAATTTATTTATTAAGTTTTTCGAGGGTTCCATTTTCCACAACCGATCACGTTAGTTTCTTTTTTTCAACTGAGATTAAATCAATTTTTAAATCGATCTTAGTATATTTTATTAATTAAGAAAATAGTAATATATATATATATAATGATGTTAAAGAAAGAGATGAACATATACATTTCTTCCCTTTGCTCTAAACAAAGAAGTTGGTATATATAAATATTGAATAAAGCTCCAACTTTAATATGAATATGCTTGATTAAGCTTAACACTTCCACATAAATAAGAATCATACAGAACAAATTACCGAATGGCATTGAGTAAATAAATATAGTTTTCTCTTTCACTCCAGTTATTAAGTGAAATGTTGTGAAATAATAATAAAAAATTCTTCTGACATTTCACACTTGTATCTAGAAATTTAACAACGAGAAACATTTACAAAAAGGCAAGCAAACAAAGAGCATCAAAAAAAAAATGTGTGCCTTAAAAGAATTTACAATAAATTTTTTAAACACATTTGAGGATGTTTTGATGTTCGAGCACAGGGAGTGCATTCAACATTTTTTGAGTATGATGGACGAAAATGAGGAGTTTGGTGTTGAAGATACTAATGATGCAGACCCACATTTTGAATGCTGCCCGTGGTACACTCCCACTTGTGAGGAGGGTCCTAGTCCGTGCAGGTGCACAGTTTATCATTTAAGGAAAGCAACTGTAGTAAATCTAATTAATTCGTACACATTAATTTATAATAAAAAATAATTATAAAAACAAAAATTTATATATACATGTTTTTTATTTTCCTTTTATTTTATTTTATATTTATTTTCTAATTTCAGTAAATAAAATGTATTCCAATACAAATAAAATTAATAACAATAAATTGTAAATAAGAAAAAAAAAATATATGTATTTAGCTATATTTATTATGAAGGATGAAATTTCAGCGTTTTGCGTCATTGTTTTTGAAGATTCGACAAATGAAATTGGGATTTCAATAACTTGAACCCCATAATTTGAAATGTGATTTCTTCTAGAGATATCATAGTTTTTCACTTCCATATTATATTGAGGAACGTTAGAAATGTTATCATCTCGTATTTCACATTCTTCAGTTAGACCACAGGTTTCATAGCTGGGTGGTGGTAGTAGTTGATTTAATGCATTCCAATTAATCGGTACATTATTGGTACAACACCTTCTTAGTAAAGTACAATTTGAAGACAATCGCAAATGCTCTGTTATAGGTTGATCAGTAGGCTCCCAATTCCAAATTTCAACTTCGCAAAAATAACACTTTGTTTTGTCATAATCTCCACTATAAAACATGCCACTCATAGCTAATTCCCTTTTATCTAACCATTTTAATGGCCAGCATACAAAGGTTTTTAATCGTTCATCTTCTCTATTAAAGTTATCGTTCATGCTATAGCGTGGCGTAAACGGAGATTGTTTAAAATGCTGATCTTCATTGCAATCAAATTTTAAATCTTTAACCATTTTAATTTTTTTTTTTTTTTTTTATTCTATTTAATATTAAGCGCAATTGTAAAAAATACTATTTTAAATCCACGATATATCACAATATACTTGTTATTGAAATAAATTGTATACTCTATTTATAAATGGATATGTTCAACCATTAAAATTAATTTCGAAATGTGATCCAATATCAGAAATAATAATTTTACTTTTAATAGAGTTTTTTTTTATTATTTATATTTTATTTAATAATTTCTTATAAGTATTTGAAAAAACAAAAAAGAAAAAAAAATCACTACATCTATAAACTTAAATCTACTTCCATAATAAAACGATCTCCTTCTTCATCCAAATAAAAGCCGTCATTTGCCTTCAAAATTATCGCATCTCCCTCTTCATCATTTAGGAAATCGTCAATTTCCCAAAAAAAATCATAATACGCCAGCTGGTTGTTGGGGATTTCCATTCCTGGGTTTTTATTTAATAGGATGTTATCTATAGATGCGTCGATTATCCCATTAATACGCGTCTGCGTATTCTCCTCTACTTTCTCCATAGAATTTTCATCGACAAATACAATTTCGTATTGACTCGAATCCATTGTTTAAGCCTTCAATGTTTAAATGCAAATAAACCTAGTTTTCAGAAATATACTCCACTAAGCCTTTTATGAAGGCAAAATAAACAATATACAAATTCTTATTAAATATTATTGGGACACATTGTATTGCGAAAGAAAACAAACTGCAATTAATGTTTTGTTTTATAAACAAATTATACATTCTAAACAAATTATACATTCTAAACAAATTATACATTCTTACATGCTCACTCATGTTTATGCTTCTTAAATATAACAAAAAGGTCTCTTCATCAGATTAATGTTAAAATAAACAAGCAGACAAATCGTCAGCATTTTATTACAAAATACAAATTCTAATTCTAATCTTATTAGGAGACATTGTATTGGGAAAGAAAACAAACTGCAAATAAGAATAACATAATGTCATCATAAAGGGAAATACAATATTTCTTAATACAAAAAAAAAAACTAAATTCAAATATTTTGACTGTTGCATTAATTCTAAAAACTGTATTTAAAAATCCACAATATGCTCCATCTAATTCGATATAGCATTGCCATCCACTAAAACTGAAGGGAAATACAATATTTCTTAATACAAAAAAGAACTAAATTCAAATATTTTGACTGTTGCATTAATTCTAAAAACTGTATTTTAAAATTCAAAAACGAAAATTTTCAACTGGTTTGGAAACTAGAAAAATTATGCTCTATCTAATTCGATATAGCATTGCCACCCAATAAAAACTGTATTTAAAAATCTACAAACTTGTTTTTCAAAACCAAAAATTTTCAACTGGTTTCGAAACTAGAAAAATTATGCTCTATCTAAATATATCATTCCTATCACAGGGTTTGGGAACTAGAAAAATAGTTCGGAAATTGGATAACATCCATATAACCGCATAGAAAATGGTTCGTGAATTGGATAACATCCACATAACCGCAACCGTATTATCATCCACATAACCGCAACCGCATTACCATACACATTACCAACCTTATTACCGGAACCGGATACTGCCAAGATCCCCATTACCTATCTACTTTTGACTAGTCGTTGTTACCATACCTTCTGTATGTAACACGAGCTTCACACTTTGTTGAAGCTAAAAAGTCCATATTAGCCAATCCCATCGCTGAGAATATGTGAGTCATCATATTCTCAGCGATCACTTAAAATTTAATGCTAAGTTGCATTTTTTATGAAGTAGTATTAGTGTATTCTTAAGTGCTTATGGTCAATTTTCAAGATTGACATTAAAACACATTTATGTTTAAAATCGTTTTAAATACAAAATTCTCTTCTTCACTAAACACTTAAATGAAACTTAAGTCACCGACGTGGTACATTTAAATTCAACTTAAATTTCCACTGGATTAACTTAGCAAGGTGGCCTCAATATCACAACAATACAAAAACAACAGACAAAGTAATAACAACCAGCTGTTTTTTGAGACCACCTTGTAAATAAGTACCCTTTTTTATGATATTTTTTTGTACTTAGTAGTGCTACCATACTTTTATCTTAATTAAATAAGACTTTTCATATAAAACTCAAAAAACCAATCTGTAATTAAATACGATTTAAGTTCTTATGAAAATTAACATAATATAGATTTAAATACTATCCTGAAAATTGGGCATTAGTCTTAAGAATTAAAATGTACAAAATAATATAAAATAAATACCTAAACGGAACAGTCGCACAAGCGGCTGTCCCGCCAGTAATATAATTAAATAAAATGTTTTAAATAAATAGCTTGTGTAATTTAAAGTAATAATAAATAAATTTTTACTATTTAATTAGGCTTAAGTTCATTAAATTTTAGTTTCATTAAATTATTTTTATGAAGAAAGGAATTTTTACAACATGGAAGATTAATTAAAATTGTTATTGATAATTTTCATTCTTGACTGATCAATTAAAAATGGATAATCATTCAATAAGCAAATTTCGATCTACCAAAGGTTAAAATACAATTTGGTTTAAGGATTGATGTTTGACTACTGACGTCAGCAGTCATCGATGGCTGCGAGTGTAAGACGGCAAATCCCTTTGAGAAGACCTAGTGGTTGAGGTCGAAACATGTCAGGGTAACCAGCCGCCTGGGTTCGAATCACACGCCAGCCAGCCTGGCTTCGAATCCCAGGTCAGTCAAGAATGAAAATTATCAATAACAATTTTAATTAATCTTCCATGTTTTAAAAAATTCCTTTCTTCATAAAAATAATTTAATGAAAATTAAATTTAATGAACTTAAGCCTAATTAAATAGTAAAAATTTGGATTAAAAACCATGAATAGCTCAACAAAATAACCACAATACTAATTATTGTTAAAGCTAAGGCACAAGCTCTATGTGTTCATTTGTCCTTCAAGTTGTGCTGAAAAATGTCAACAAGAAAAAAGAAAGACAAAAAACATGATAAACAAAAAATGTACTTTGGACTTCAAGAAGAATTCTTGACAAAAGTACGGAAAAAACAGAAGTAAAGGAAAAACATGTGAGATCAATTAAAAATGGATAATCATTCAATAAGCAAATTTCGATCTACCAAAGGTTAAAATACAATTTGGTTTAAGGATTGATGTTTGACTACTGACGTCAGCAGTCATCGATGGCTGCGAGTGTAAGACGGCAAATCCCTTTGAGAAGACCTAGTGGTTGAGGTCGAAACATGTCAGGGTAACCAGCCGCCTGGGTTCGAATCACACGCCAGCCAGCCTGGCTTCGAATCCCAGGTCAGTCAAGAATGAAAATTATCAATAACAATTTTAATTAATCTTCCATGTTGTAAAAATTCCTTTCTTCATAAAAATAATTTAATGAAAATTAAATTTAATGAACTTAAGCCTAATTAAATAGTAAAAATTTGGATTAAAAACCATGAATAGTTCAACAAAATAACCACAATACTAATTATTGTTAAAGCTAAGGCACAAGCTCTATGTGTTCATTTGTCCGTCAAGTTGTGCTGAAAAATGTCAACAAGAAAAAAGAAAGACAAAAAACATGATAAACAAAAAATGTACTTTGGACTTCAAGAAGAATTCTTGACAAAAGTACGGAAAAAACAGAAGTAAAGGAAAAACATGTGAGATCAATTAAAAATGGATAATCATTCAATAAGCAAATTTCGATCTACCAAAGGTTAAAATACAATTTGGTTTAAGGATTGATGTTTGACTACTGACGTCAGCAGTCATCGATGGCTGCGAGTGTAAGACGGCAAATCCCTTTGAGAAGACCTAGTGGTTAAGGTCGAAACATGTCAGGGTAACCAGCCGCCTGGGTTCGAATCACACGCCAGCCAGCCTGGCTTCGAATCCCAGGTCAGTCAAGAATGAAAATTATCAATAACAATTTTAATTAATCTTCCATGTTGTAAAAATTCCTTTCTTCATAAAAATAATTTAATGAAAATTAAATTTAATGAACTTAAGCCTAATTAAATAGTAAAAATTTGGATTAAAAACCATGAATAGTTCAACAAAATAACCACAATACTAATTATTGTTAAAGCTAAGGCACAAGCTCTATGTGTTCATTTGTCCTTCAAGTTGTGCTGAAAAATGTCAACAAGAAAAAAGAAAGACAAAAAACATGATAAACAAAAAATGTACTTTGGACTTCAAGAAGAATTCTTGACAAAAGTACGGAAAAAACAGAAGTAAAGGAAAAACATGTGAGATCAATTAAAAATGGATAATCATTCAATAAGCAAATTTCGATCTACCAAAGGTTAAAATACAATTTGGTTTAAGGATTGATGTTTGACTACTGACGTCAGCAGTCATCGATGGCTGCGAGTGTAAGACGGCAAATCCCTTTGAGAAGACCTAGTGGTTGAGGTCGAAACATGTCAGGGTAACCAGCCGCCTGGGTTCGAATCACACGCCAGCCAGCCTGGCTTCGAATCCCAGGTCAGTCCAGAATGAAAATTATCAATAACAATTTTAATTAATCTTCCATGTTGTAAAAATTCCTTTCTTCATAAAAATAATTTAATGAAAATTAAATTTAATGAACTTAAGCCTAATTAAATAGTAAAAATTTGGATTAAAAACCATGAATAGTTCAACAAAATAACCACAATACTAATTATTGTAATAATAAATAGTTGGTGGTAATTTATATAACAAGTAAATTCTGAAATAATTATAAACATTTCATGGCGATTCTAAATAACTAATATTTGATGGCGAACCTTAAAATTTATAAACATTTCAACAATAGCTTTTTGTGAGAGCAAATTTTTTAGGTTTTCTCATTTACTGCATTTTACTGTAAAAATGCTCAAACGCACCTATTATAATATGCTTATTTTGTTTGTTTGTTTTTCTTTTTATTGTTATCTTTTTGTATCGTTCTTTTTGTTCATGTTTGATTGTTTTCTTTTCTTTTTTTCAATGTTTAGAATTTTAAACTTTTTGTTAACTTTTTTATTTTATTAATTTTGTTTAATACTTTTAGATTTAACAAATATTTAAATTTATATGTGTTAGATTTCTATCGGTGATATGTGTATATGATAATTTTTAATATTATTTATTCAAAATTTACAATAAATGATCAAAATTAGGAGCAAAATCAAAACACAACCATCCACTGTAATTTATGGATAGGTGTTTAAAACTACCCTACAAGAAGAGTACCGATCATTTTACTAGTTAGAAGACCAATAGTGCTCACCGACATATTGGTTATAGTTTTTATAAGTTTATTAAGAGCAAAATGAAAAAACTGACCGAAACGTTGTGTACATTTGGTTTTGCCTCTCTCTCTCTAACTCATTATGTTTCTCTCTCTAACTTATTAATTTAATGTAAAATTGTTGCAAGTGTGTTAGTAAAAAATTAATTTTTTTAGTTTTGGTTATTCATTTCTTGTAGGGTATTTTCACCCCTAAACATAGTTGCAGTGGCAAAAAAAAAAATTTGTAAAATTAAATTTTCTTAACTTAAAAAATTTTCAATTTATTTAATGCTATCTGCATTTATAAACTTTAAAAAACAATGTTTATTTAATTTTTATTTTGCAATTTCGGAAAATATTTAAGTAATTTAAGATTTCAAAATTTTTTTTTCATACCCAAAATACTACTCTGCAGGCTTTGATAAAATGTGTTGGGAAAAATGATTAATTATATTAAAATTTTGTTTTTGTGGTTTTTATGTGTGTTGAATTCACCCAAAACCTATATGTGAGAGGGGTGAGCTAAAAAACTGAGAACGCTCTCTGTAGTCGGCATACTAGTTGTTTACTATGTTTTCCTTATTGCCCAGGTAGGCTAGTTGAAAATTGTGAATATTGTGAATATCTTTAAAAAAAAAAAAATAAGTAGTTGAAATCGATTTAAGAAAATCTGGAGATATTGAAGTGTCATAACAGTGTAACGTTTTCAGTTTTAAATGATTGTCTGTTAGCAGTATTGCGACTAGGGATTCATTTTCAAAACGATTTTGGCCTTTTGTTTTATTTAGGACTAAATATATAAAAAGACGATATTGGTTAAGTTGAACCGTTTTGGTCCTCAAAACTCAGAATCCAGATCTTGTTTTTAATTGTCTTTAAACAAATTTGGAAAATATTTCGCAATATTAAAAATTGAATTGGATTGACTACTTATTATCTAATTTGTATATATCCATACATAGGTTGTGGATTTCAGT
The DNA here is from genome assembly GCA_943735925.1 of Pollenia amentaria. Lineage (NCBI taxonomy): Eukaryota > Metazoa > Arthropoda > Insecta > Diptera > Polleniidae > Pollenia > Pollenia amentaria. The sequence continues at coordinate 102,100,020 of OX031007.1, forward strand.
CGCTTCACTTTGAACATAAAATCTGGAAAATGCGATAAATTTGCACTTCTGGTAACAGTAGGTGTAATACTTAAAAACCGATATATGGCAAATCAGACGTTCTGCCGGGTAGCAGTCATCGACACAACGAATCTTCATCTGATTAATACATACATTCCTTTAAAATATTTATACATTTTATTGAAGCCTTAAAATTAAAAATAAATTAGCATACGAATAATGCATTAAGACTGTAACTTCCCTTCCAGTTATAGTACAAATGTCTGTTTGTAGGAGGAATAATTTTTACACAGGTGCCATCAATGGATCCTACTACACCCGGTATTTTAAATTTTCATTTATCCATTCAGAAACATAACTTCTCTTCAAATATGTATGTAAAGTACTTCGGTTAACACAGGGCTGAATTAAGACTCCGCTAGACCCACTTTGCAGTCATCAACGATTCCTTTTTGGTATGGACCTTCAGCAAAAAATCGTAAACACGCTCTAACTTTCACAATTGGTTGCACAAAAAAGCCCTTTCTCGTAGCTGGAATATCACCATCCAACACTCGAATAGACATTTGAAGACATCTATAGTCAGTCTATTATACTGCTGAAACCAGAAAAAATTATTATCTGTGTATATGAAAGAAAAACGTGACTGACTGAATGATATGTATGTATACATACAAGTAATTAGGCATTTAAAATGGATTGAAATCATCTCGCGGACTTCTTCTTACAGCCCGTTGTTCACGAATATATTCTTCCTCCTCTAATGCTTTTTATGCCATAAAGCTATATATTTTCAAATTAACGCAAAAAAACTAAATTTTTTTTTTTTTTTTTATTATTCCTACCTACACTATTCCGAATATACTGACACAGATTTTTAAAATCAGTAGCCCGTTTCTTTATTTCTCGCATCGTACAATTTCCCGCATGAAACAAGTGAGTTGCGACAAAAACCGTGCAGTATGAAACAAAAAATGGGTTTTCTCACATAAATAAGTGTTTCGGTATTTTTACTTTGGTAGAATTACACAAGGCTACAAAATCGAAAAAATTTTAAAGGCTTGAAAAACCACTATACAATTTTGATGTATTGTGGTTCCAGTAGTACAAATATGGTCCAAATTTAAAATTCTATGGAGAGGTTTTTTTTAAAAAAATTTTTTAGTAAAATTGTAAATTTTTTTAGACGGTTCTTCACATAATTAATGATAACTCAAAAAGTGTTAGTCCGATATTATTAAAATAAATTTAGAAACATTTAAATTTACATAGCCTTTAAACCGTTTATACACCGCGTTTCAATCGCCCACTATTTTCGGAGTTATAATAAAAAAATTGAAGCCAAAAATATATTTTTTACATAAAAATGGCAAATATTTTTGTTTCAAAAAAACCATGAAAAATCGAAAACGGCAAAAACTGTGCAGATTTATTATTTTATCATAAAGCCATATGTAAAAGCAACAAAATGAGATATCGGTCATAAAAATTGATTGATAATTTTCGAATTTATTCACAATTAAGTGAATTCGCTCATTTTCACAATATTTTAGTTTTTTTTCTCGATATACATAAAATTGAGTAATTAATGTTCTTCTTTCGATTTATTGAATTTTGAAAACATGCTATGTACAATTTTCACATCGAAAATGCATTACATAGTAACATTCATGTATTTTTTTTGGCAAAACCCTACCTACAATACTGTTTCTATTCTTCGGAAAAACATTTGAATTGGATAAGTTTAAATGTATTAAACAGTAGAAAATTTATATTTTATTATTTAAATTTATAATAAGAAATAAAATAAGAAAATAAATAAATAATTAATTTAAACTACAAACTCTGGAATTTTCTTTTATACGATTTTTTACTATTGTTGAAGAGCGAAGTGTTACTCTGAATACTCCAGCAAAAATCAGCCATCATGTGTGCATCCCAGCGACCCTGGTATCGTTCCTCCATTGGTGGAATCGTTCGCCCTGTTCCTCACTCAAGTCTCCTAGATTTTCAGGAAAACGATCTAAGTGACTGTGCAGCTCACTTTGATGCTCATGTTGCATCCAAGATTCTGGATGTGAGTTAACATCTCTTCAACGTGCGTAACGTAATCAGCACCCTTGTAATTTCCTAAAAAATTTTGAATAACCCATACAAACGAATCCCATGCATTTTTCTCAATTTCTGACATTGAACTGCCAAAATCAATATCTTTGATCAATTTGCGAATTTGTGGGCCATTAAATATGTCTGCTTTCAGCTTTTCAATACTCAAATTAGGAAACTTCCTTGAAATATATTGGAAACATTCACTATCTTTGTTAAGTGCTTTAACATATTGTTTCATAAGACCAAGTTTAATGGGAAGAGGGGGTAATATGATCCGATCTAGAGGCACTAGAGCCACATTTATAACATTTGGCATACCTGGAACCAGTGTTTTCCTAGAAGGCCATTGTTTTCTCTTCCAATGTTCTGCTTTAGCTCTGCTGTCCCATAAACATAAAAAGCAAGGGTATTTGCTAAAGCCACTTTATTGACCTAAGAGGAAATTTACCATCTTAAGATCAACACAAATTACCCAGTTACGTTCATTATACTTTATCTTCTTCATGACCAATGCAATTACAGAGTATTCTTCTTTAACTTTGGTTGAATGTGCGATCGGCAAGGAGTGAAATTTATTTCCATTATGCAAAAGGACACACTTCAAGCTGCGTTAAATAAACGCCATTCGTTTGAATCGTATCTCTGGAAGCCCATGACAGTCATCAAACCAGAAATATCTGTGCAGTACACAAAATCATCCTCTTCAACAAAATAATGAAGTAAGCCTTCTTCTCGAGTACGGTAATACGAAACTTTAGTTTCTTTTGTTATGAGATTTGTTTCTTTCATCCGGGACGCAAGTAATTCCGAAGACCTTTTCGACAATCCAAGGTCTCTAATTACATCATTAAGCTGGTCTTGATTCCATGGTCTCGGCGAGAAATTTTTGTGTGGGATTAACTCGTCATTTTCAGATGTAGATAGCAGTGCTGAATTTGAACTTTCTGATTTGGAACACATACTTGAGTTTAAGTGTCCTGGTGAAGATGAAAGCACTTGACTAGAGCTTGGACCCTGATCTTCAGCATATTTCATTTCTGGTGAATGTAGAACTGCAAGTGTAAACCCATCAGCAGACCTCGTGGGGTAAGACCATCGCATATTTTTCCGAAGCCGGTTTTTGTACTTAAACAAAAATAACAATAGGATTCGTGCCTCGCTGTTTCTCTCCATAGCATAGGCTTCGAAATTTCCAAGCGTCGTCTGTAAAATGAAAAAAATTTCCAAATTTAATTAAGAAATACTTTAAGTATGAAATATTCCAAATGTATTAACCTATACTTACTTTACGTTAGAAAACCTCATAGATAAATTCAATCGACATGAAATACATATGGTACTGGTTGTCCAATGCTGGTTCGAATTGTACGGATATATATTATAACAATCTTCATATGACTTTTGCAATGAAGTTAGGAAGCAGTTACGTTTTTTCTCGGTGATATATTGGCCGCACACATAACAAAATGAATCCGGATTGTTTTTACATAAAAATGTTCTGGCTTTCTTGCTCATTTTTATTAATACTTGTAAATTGTTTTAACTTGTAAGCTGAATGACTCTTTATGTAGGGATAAAATGATGTTTCCTTTATCGCAAATAATTCTTGAATAAAGTAAAATGGCTCAAGGAGCTCTAATAAATACTGATACTATAATTTGGGATAACCCTTCATGTGGGTACAGTTTGTGTGTGCTGCAAATTTGTTTCTTATTCCCAAGAATCATAAAAAACATTAAGGAATGTTATGCAAAAAAATCATCCGTTACAGGTAGCCAACGGAAAAAAGAGCATTGCAGCGTGCACGCACATTTATGAGCGTTTATCAGTTTGCTACCGCAATCGTAAAACAACCTTTCGTTTATTACTTTTTTTTTAATTCTGAAAATCATAAAAATGTCATAAAGGTTTTTTTCCAAACAATTTTCTACATGTAAAGAGGGTTTGCCGAAATCCGGGTCGTATAATGCACCTGTGTTTCTGTGTTCTGCATTTTTATTATACCATTTTCTACAGTGCTTGTAAATATGCGACAGCTTCAATTAATTGTAATTAAAAACCTTAACCATGCACCGATTTTCATGATCCATATCTTTTTTAATTCACATGATATGTAGCTTTACTATAAATAAATAAAATATAATACCTTTTGCCGTTTGCGATTTTTTCCAGATTATTTTCTTCCGAAAAAAAAAATTTTTTTACCAATTTTTTTATTTTTTGGCTAACAATTTGTTTCATAACTTTGAAACTATTGATCGCATTAAAAATATTTGTATACATCATTTAAAGATATTGTAAATCATGATTTTTGTAGATTTATTTTAACAAAATCGGACAAGTTGTTTTTGAGTTATGATAATATAAGTGAAGAAATGTCTCAAAATATTGACAATTTTACTTAAAAATTATTTAAAAAAAAAAATTATCCATAGAATTGAAAAATTTTACCATTTTTGTACATTTAAGTAATTTTTCAGCAATTATTGGAAAGATATATAGTGTTTCTGCAACAATATGTTGCGAAAAGTTTCCCACAAGAACTGTCAAAATAAGTCACATATGAAATTAATGCGAGAAAAATAAAATTTCAAAAAATGGAGCCCAAATTATCCGAAAAAAAAATAATATTCATACATATACACATGTATGTATGTACACAAGAATGTGTATTATTATTTTTTTTGTATTTGAAAAGAAAGAATTTAAATGATGAAAATACATAAATAAAACACAATTGTTATATTTTGTTATTTTACAGGCTGTTCGTCGATATCGAACGTTAACGTTCGCATAGAAAATTACATTTAAAACAAAAACAATTTTTGAAATTTTGTTTTTGTTTTAAATGTTATTTACTATGCGAACGTTAACGTTCGATATCGGCGAACGAGCAGTTAATATTGTTTGCCTTTCATTTATTTCGTTTTATGCAGGGCTGTCAGATAAATTTGAGAAAAACTCGTTAATTTCCTAAGAAAAAATAAAAAAAATCTTTTTTTTTTTTTAAAATCGGACAATTTAAAATTAAGTTTAACAAATTTTGTTCGATTTTTATTAAAACATAATAAAAATAAAAAAACATAGTTCATGGGTATTTTATACATATTTTATACATACTTAAGCTTGAGGTCTATTTTTATAAAATTATTTATTTTATTTTTTTTTTAATCCCATAACCATTTAAAATTTCAGATTGTTATTTTATCCTAAAGAAGTCACAAAAAGGCTTTACAAAATATCATATTGAACTAAAAATAACTTTTTTGGCCAACAAATAGACAAAAATTTCCTATAGTGCATTGACTGAAAAATGGGGTTATAGTTTAATGTTTTGATCACATAAACAATTGTATTAAATACTACAAGGAAATAAAATTTAAGCAGTTTTCCCTCTAAATTTAGCTATTGCCGATACATTTTTTTTGGGAATAGACAAACAATTTCGAGGAGAATTTTCACAATAGGGATAAATATAAAAATTCAAGCTGCCTTGTTTCTAAATAATCTTTTTTCTGTGGTGCCTAGTACACAAACATATAAATATATTTAAAATAGTTTTATTTCGATGATTGAATAATATCGTCATTAGAAAAAATCAGCAAATTGGCACTTTGCCAATTTTGGAACAAAAAATCGTCAAAATGACGATAAATCGTCAAATCTGGCAGCCCTATTTTTATACCCTCCACCACCACTAGTGGTGAATGAGGGTATACTAAGTTTGTCATTCCGTGTGAAACTTTTTTATTATACATCTAAGTCTCAATTTACACGTTTCATCTTTTGATGATCAACTTCTGTTCAATTACCTTTTGAAGATGCCATTATGTGCACACGCAGCAAGCGGTTTCAACTTTTTTTGCTTCAAAGCAACATCACTTTTATTCAAAGCGAAGCAAAGAGAAAAAGAAAAGAAAATAAATTACATGCAGCCATTGTTGTGCATATACCTACGAATGAGAACACAAAGCGTACTGCCCGAGTACAGGCATCTCCGTATCAACCCCTTTTCTTCTTGCTTCCCTCTCCTTAAAACCCAAGAGTTGAGCATCAAAGGATGAAACGTCTGAATGTAGACTAAGACCCCATAAAGTATTGTATATTCTGGCTCGTTGAGTAATTCTAAGTCGATTTAGCCATGCCCGCCTGTCTGTCCGTCTGTTGAAGACACTCTCACTTTCGAAAAACGCAAAATAAAAGAACAAATTTGGTCTCAAATTGCTTGGTGTTATCTGAAGCAGTTGGGGATTGAAGTCCAGCAAAATCGAATCAGTAGGATCGGAACTATGAATCAAAATGTAGAACCACCACCCAAAAAAAGTTTTGATACAAAAACCAACACGAATTTGCTTTATATAACTGCAAATCATACTGGTAAATTTCGTGAAGATCGGTCCATAATTGACCATAGGCCTCGTTTAAACCCTACTCGCAGAAAACAGTTTAGTACGCCTAAAACCAATCAATAACGCTATCATACTAAAATTTGGCACGTCAAAGTTTTATATGACTAGAAATCAAACTGTAAGATTTTTTGAAGATCGTTCCATAATTTACACTAGACCCCATATAAACCCTACTCTCGGAAAACAGTTTAGTACAGTTTAGTACCTAAAACTGTAATCAATAACACTATCATACTAAAATTTGGTACATCACAGTTTTTAGGACCTGAAATCACACTGTAAAATTTTTTGAAGATCGGGTAAAACCATAACAGATATACATAGCTATTGCAGTAAAATTTCTTCCACCTAAGATTCATATTGCCAGAAAAAATATCATGCAATTTTGTGAAATTCACTGTTAACGCTAAACTAATTACACTGCTGTATTGAAATTTATTCTAATATATTTTTTGTAATACCAGAAATCAGTATTCAGAATTTTGGGACGATTAGTCCATAATTTACCATAGGTCCAATACAAATTGCCCTCCTAAAAATCATTTTAGTTCGGCTAAAACTGTTACGAATTATGATATTTCACTCAAGCCAGTTAAAAGTTCTAACAAGAAACGCATAACATTATCTTTTTGTTCGTTTTTGTGAAGCTTAGTTGATAATATACTTAGTTATGGCACATTGAGATTCTTGTGGAAACATATGTATTAGATTTTTAACATAACCACCCTCACCATGAATTCCACATGTGACAATTTCCGAATTAAATTTTTTATTCACATAGATTTTAATTTCGTATAATGAATTTTATGTGAATAAAATAACATACCCGTTGCTCGTTTCTGTATTTCTCGCATCGTAAAATTTCTCACAAGTGTGAAACAAAAAATTCCATCGTTTCTCGATTTGTGAGAAAAAGTGTTTCTATATTTGAAAACGAGAACAGACAATACAGATTATGTTTTAACTGGAATACTTCTAGTAATTAAGTGTAAAATAAAAGCGAAACGTCAAGAAATAGAGATAATAACAAGTTAGAGTGCTATATTCGGCTGTGCCGAATCTTTGATACCCTCCACCGACAGAAGTGGGCTCTATATGGTAAATACATATATATTACACAGTACAACATTTTTCAGTTAATTGATTGCCAACTCAATTCTGTGAACTGTATGTGAAATTAGACCCAAAAAGAAGAATTTCTGCATCATTCGTTTTGTCTTCTTACCTGCGATTTGAAGTAAGTATCGATTTGAAGTTAGTACTATCGTATAGGGGAATTTATCACGTTTTAGGCCCTGTTGTTTGACATAGCTCGACAACCACTAGCCCAATTTAGTTGAAATAAATTTTAAAAAATTAAGAATTACAATTCCCTTAATCTGTTCATATATTGTTTTCCTATACAAGTAACACTTTCGAAGTTAAAAATGAATGTATGAAGGGAAAAAATTATTTTTTGCCTAAAAATTCAAATTTTTTATCAAAGTTGTTTGTGGGAATACTATTATTTATTAAAAGATTTTGTTTGTTGTGCTTAATTCCCTTTAGCTTATCCTCCAACAATAAATTTCAGTACTTTTTATCAATTATTTAAAAAGGGAATTAAGCACAACAAACAAAATCTTTTAATTAAAATTTTTTTTTTTAAAAATACATAAAAAATCCAAAATGGAAAAAAGTTTCAAGTCTAGTTATTTTTTCGCAAAGTCACATAACCTATGAGCAAAATGAGACAAAGATCATAAAAATCGATGCACGCGTTTCGCTTTTATTCGCAATTGAGTAAAGGTATGAATTTCAAAAATCAGTTATAGCCACCACCCTTAAAATAAAAATATAAATTAAAAAATTATCATGCAAAAAAAAACTTTATTTATAAAAACTTAATGAAAATAAAATAATATGCAATTAATACGCAATTATAATATGCATAAAAACAAAATTTAGAACATTTTTTCAAGTATTGGCAATATCCATCCTTGTAGAAGTTGACGCTTGTGGTTCTGATGATCTTGTTTTCTTCGTAGGTTGTTCATATTCATGGTCTGAGTCTGTATCGTCTTGGCGTTGTCGGTATGATGTTGCGCTGACATTTTGCTGTGTGAGTTTTCTTCTCTTCAAAAATGGTGTCAGCCATTCGGAGTCGTGTTGTGATAGTCCCAGCTTGGCCACAATGTAATCCATTTCGATTTGTGGTAGCGGTTGTGGTGCACTATTTTCAATATCGGGTATCCAATCAGCATCATCCAAATCGGTCGGATTGGTGAAAACGGTTTCGGCTAGCAGGGACACAGTATCCGCACTCGGAGGTTTAGGTGCATCGGTATCAGCAGGGCGTTGCACTGGAAGTGTGGCAGTAAATGCAGCAGTGTATACTTTTGTTTTCAATTGTTGTCTGTTTAATCCAGGACGAAAATTTATGCATGCATAGCACCTGGATTCATCATGTCCAGTTGTGTCTTCCACCCAAATTACTGGCTTCATAAAAGATAACTTTCTACTTTTTCCGTTAATCCATTTTAGAAGGGTAGTATAACAACTGTTGCACACTGTGTTCGGCGTAAAATTTGCACCACTTAAATCTGCTTCATCGAAATAATTACAATACGCGGTTTTGAATTGCTCAGTAAACAAATTTTTTCGATCTTTTTTCTGTATTTTTCGGACGATATGACCACAAACGTAACAATATTCATCCAAATATGGGCACTTGTTGTTTTCCATATTGATATATTTTGTGTTTTGTTGTTATTCACTTTTAAAAAACTGGAGAAAAATCACTTTTACTGTTCGCGTTCGTCGGCACTGGCTGAATGCCAAAAATCGATCAATGCACACCTATAAATGCTACGTATTTTTGAATATTTTACTGCCAGGTACTTATAAATGGGCGCATATTTTAAGGGCGGCTGGCTATATACCTGATTCAGCACTTGTACGTTTCAAACTGTGCAAAACTTTACAAATAATGACCACCCTTAAATGTGGGTGCAATTTCTGTAAAAAAATCATATAGGTAGCCACCGGAAAAACCCAAAATAATAAAAAGGTCCACTTTCCGTTTAATTGTCCACGTACATTTATTACCGCAATCATAAAAATCAAATAACCTTTTGTTTATTCCTTTTTTTTAATTCTCAGAATCATGAAAAAGGTGTCAATGTTTTCTCCAAATAATGTTGTGCATATCTCGAGCAAATTTTTGAAATTCATACATTTACTCAATTGCGAATAAAAGCGAAACGCGTGCATCGATTTTTATGATCTTTGTCTCATTTTGCTCATAGGTTATGTGACTTTGCGAAAAAATAACTAGACTTGAAACTTTTTTCCATTTTGGATTTTTTATGTATTTTTAAAAAAAAAAATTTAAATTTTTAGGCAAAAAATAATTTTTTCCCTTCATACATTCATTTTTAACTTCGAAAGTGTTACTTGTATAGGAAAACAATATATGAACAGATTAAGGGAATTGTAATTCTTAATTTTTTAAAATTTATTTCAACTAAATTGGGCTAGTGGTTGTCGAGCTATGTCAAACAACAGGGCCTAAAACGTGATAAATTCCCCTATACGATAGTACTAACTTCAAATCGATACTAACTTCAAATCGCAGGTAAGAAGACAAAACGAATGATGCAGAAATTCTTCTTTCTGGGTCTAATTTCACATACAGTTCACAGAATTGAGTTTGCAAATCATGTGTTGTACTGTGTTATTAACTAAGCTTCATGATTCGTAACAGTTTTAGCCCCACTAAAATGATTTTATTGATATTACAATATTACAAAAACGAAATTAGAATAAATTTCAATACAGCAGGGTAATTAGTTTAGCGTTAACAGTGAATTTCACAAAATAGCATGATATTTTTTCTGGCCACATGAATCTTAGGTGGAAGAAATTTTACCGCAATAGCTATGTATATCTGTTATGGTTTTAGGCGAATAAATTTATTTTCCCAAAGTGGGCTTTATTTGTTTTTAGACGCAATAAACTGTTTTCCGAGAGAAGGGTTTATATGGGGCCTAGGGTACATTATGAACCGATCTTCACCAAATTTGGCAGTGTGATTTCTCGTCCTATAAAACTGTGGCGTGCCAAATTCCATTATGATAGCAATATTTATTACGGTTTTAGGAATACTAACCGGTTTTCCGGGAGTAGGGGTTATATGGGGTCTAGGGTTGATTATGGAGCGATCTTCACGAAATTTAGGAGTGTGATTTCTAGTCCTATAAAACTGTACCGTACCAAATTTTAGTATGACAGCGTTATTCATTACGGTTTTAGGCGTACTAAACTGTTTTTCGCGAAAAGGGTTTATATGGGGCCTATGGCCAATTATGAACTGATCTTCACGAAATTTAACAGTATGATTTGTGGTCGTATAAAGCGAATTCGTGCAAAATTATTTATATCATTCCGCGCATTATTCCACCATTTGTGTTAGTTTTTGTAGCAAAATTATAAATTTTTTTAGGGTGGTGGTTCCACATTTTAATTCATAGTTCTAGTTCTATTGAACCGATGTTGCTGGAGTTCAATCCCAAACTGCTTAGGATAACTACAAGCAATTTGAGACCAAGGTTGTTCTTTTCTTTTGCGTTTTTCGAAAGTGAGCGTGTTTTCAACAGACAGACAGACGGGCATGGCTAAATCGACTTAGAATTACCTAAGGAGCCAGAATATATATAATTTATAGGGTATTAGATATAAAACAAAAAAGTTTTACACGAAATGACAAGCGTAGTATGCCCTCATTCACCACTAGTGGTGGTGGAGGGTATAAAAAAAGAATTAGCATAAGATTTGATTTATTACACTATGCTAGTTGAAAAACAGACAAGCCGGGCACATGGCGTTTTAACATAATTCGGGTACGCTGAATCCAGTGGTGCCCGCGGTTTTTTAAGATTTTCGAGATATACCGTTATTTCGAAAATGGAGGAGGTTGCACAACATATGTTCGCGTAACTCAAAAACGCTTTAGCTTATTGAAAAAACTTTAAAAACCGAAATTCCGCAATAATAACTTCTGTCTTATATCCGCAGTCCTTTTAGAAACATATAAAAAAAAATTTTATCAAAATTTCGAAATTTTTGTTTGTTAAAAATTCATAAAAAATTAAAAAATGCAGCCAGGCTTCTAATTCGCAGACATATAAAAAACGAAGCTGCAAACAAAACAAGCCATAAATGATTAAAATGTGTTAGCAACTTTTGATTTTATTCACAAAAGTCGACAAATTTTAATTAATTTAGGAATTTCATAAAAAGCAATATTTGTATTGGAGCCCCCCCTTAGAAGTGGTGATAAGGGGCAAGTATGTCTCGAGAAAATGTTAAGGACAAAAAATTAATTGAGGTCGGTCATACATTATATACCACTAGGGACGACTTCTGGGAATTTATGGGACTTTTTCTTCAATATATATGATTTATATGGAGCATTTCATAGGATTTTTTTTAATTATTAAATTCTTTATCCAACATTATGTACATATATATGAAGAATGTGCCAATGAAGAAAATTTATTTTCAACGACATTTTGACGTAAAATTTTTTAAATGCGGTTTTTGTGCCATTTACAATACAAAACAAAAGAACAAACATTCAAATTTATGCTATTTCAAAGAAATATGCATGCATTATTACCACCCTTCCACTTTGCGGTAGGAATTTTGGAAAATCCACAGTTCCCGATTAAAAAATTTTTAGAATTAAGAAATAAAGTCATAAATGCTTACATCTTTGTATTTTATTGTGCTTACAAAACCACACAAATCGGTCTTTTAAAAAACTTGTAAAAAACTTATATTAATCGTCCTGGCTTTGTTTTTTTTTTACGAAACATGGTCCTGAAGGTCTCGACAGGTACTTTGATTAAAACAATTACAGTATAAACAAGAGTTCCTCAACCCCTTCACTGTCATATGGAAAGCGCTTGATGAAGTGATTAGTGAAGTTTAAAGCCTTTGACAGTCTTGTATCTAATCAGTTATATTGAAATATCTAAGATGGAGGCGTGTAAGAAGTTTAAATACTTTTGTTGAGTGTGTGGGAAATATAAAAATATGCGATGTCGCCTATTGAAACCTATTGACTTTTGAAACAAGTACCTTGTATGAATCATATTTTTCTTTAAGTGTTATATATGGAAAGAGTTGGACACCATCAATAGTGTGTACACACTGCATTTACCATTTAAATAAGTGGGGGGAAAATGGACACGCCATGCCATTTGGTGTTTCAATTATTTGGAGAGATCCCATAGTTCATATTGAAGATGAGAGTTATGCGTGCATAAATTATACAGCGGTTATGACCAGAAGACAGGTGCCCCGGTAGGCTAGCTGGTAGTGAGCTAGTCTATCAGCGCCGGGGTTGCGGGTTCTATTCCCGCCAGAGACTCTGGTCTCCTGCAGACAAGCGTATAGCTTCGCGGGATTAGCATAGGTAATATTAAAAAAAAAAAAATTAATATATCTTATACTGAAACAGCATATGCTCGATTTCCGCTGCCACATTCTGATGAACTTCCTGTTCCGGATAGCCAAATACCAATATAACATTTTCCCGCAATAATTCATTCTGTGAAAAAAATAATACAGTTAATTAAATATGAAGCCCACAAGAGTCATGCAATTGGGCTATACTAAAAATATGTGCTTATGGAATACGCGTTTCGATGGCGACCAGTACAATACACGGGATTGGGCTTTACGTGAGGAAAGCAGATTGCATAGAAATAATGTTATTGAATTACCACTTGTGCCGATGGAAAAGATTTTGCTTCCTCCACTCCACATCAAACTGGGTATTGTAAAAAATTTTATAAAAGCATTGAGCCCAGATGGTGTTGCTTTTACCGAATTGCGCCGAATTTTTCCACGATTAAGCGGCATGAAAGTAAAAGAAGGTAGAACTCTAACTACTTTATTAAATTAGATTTATATTTCATATCATAATGTTTTTATTTTACAGGAATTATTAATGGACCGGACACTCGTCGTCTAATGAAGGACCTTCAATTTGAGGTTGCATTGAATGATATCGAGCTATTGGCCTGGAATTGTGTGAAATCAGTAATAGAAAATGTATTAGGCCTGAAAACTAGCGAATTTTAATCAAAAATATGCTAACCGCATTTAAAAACTTAAACGTTAGAATGTCAATAAAAATACATTACCATGCCGAAAAATCTAATGAACAATCACCAGCTGAGTCTGATGAACATGGCGAGAGATTTCACAAAGTAACAGCCAGGCTCGAACACTGGTATAGCAGGAGGAAGTAGAATAAATTTCTAAATAAAAACTTTAACTTATTAACAACAAAAATAAATGTTTTAAAATTTTTAAGTTTGGTTATTATAAAAAATAAAAAAATTTCATCTCTTCTGAAATAATCAAAAGTTGTATACAGACTTTAATCACTTATAGCTTATTTTGTTTGGAACTTTGTTTTTTATACGCGTAGAACCCTATCCTAACTACCCCTAGACGGGCCAAATGTATGACCAGCGCAACTTTATTTTTCATTCCCATCACTTGTTTCTAAGGCCTAGGATTCACTCCTAGGGGGATAAAATGTATGACCGACCTCCAATGTTTTTTGTTCTTAATATTTTCTTAAAACATAGTTGCCACCCCTTAGGGGGGCTCCCATACAAATATGGCCGTTTAATGAAATTCTTAAATTTGGCCCCTGCAGTGCCTAGGATGCCCCTAGATGGGTCAAATGTATGACCAACCCCACTTTACTTTTCATCTCAATCATTTATTTCTAACATACCCACCCGCTATCTCCATTCCTTAAGGGGGCTTCCATATATTGAAGAAAAAGTCCCATAAATGCCCAGGAGTCGCCCCTAGGGGGATAAAATGTATGAATGACCTCCTTTAGTTTTTTGTTCTTAACATTTTCTCAAATTATACTTTCCGTTTATCAGCATCCCTTAGGGGAGCGTTTTATGAAATTCTTAAATTAATTAAAATTTGTCGACTTTTGTGAATAAAATCAAAAGTTGCTTACAGATTTTAATCATTTATGGCTTGTTTTGTTTGCAGCTTCGTTTTTATGGATTTTTAAAAAAAATATTTCGAAATTTTGATAAAAAAATTAAATTATATTTTTAAAACGACTGCGGATTTTAGAAAGAAGTTTTACTTTCCTTATAGGACATTTTATTGCGAAAGTTTTTTAAGTTTTTTCAATAAGCTAAAGCGTTTTTTAATAACGCGAACGTATGTTGTGCAACCTCCTCCATTTTCGAAATAACGGTATATCTCGAAAACCAGAGCCAAACCGCGGGCACCACTGGATTCAGCGTACCCGAATTATGTTAAAACGCCAGGTGCACAGCTTGTCACGAAAAAAAGTGTCAATTTCTTGCACAGTGTTATTATGATGAACTTTATTAATATATAAAGATTCAATGAATGAATATTACAAAACAAAACAAAATTATAAATATATATATGTACACGATAAGACTTAATGTATGAATTGCAACTGACTCGAAATTTTAAATGCAAAGTTTAAGGTTTATGTATTTATTATGTTGAAGTATTAAATGATTTGTAGACAACGTTTTAAGTTTTTCGTGAAACTTTCTGAAGAATATACTCCTTTAGAGGTTGATAATATTGATAACGTAAGCTAATCATCTCTGGAATATTTCTGATCTGCTCGAAGAGGTCTGAGTCAGATTCAAGAACAATTATGGCGGATATTACCATTGCAATAATGACGAAAATAACTGATGGAATGAATGCATTAATGAAATGAAATTTTCGTACACTTTTGGCATATTGGTTGTCAGACGATGGGTCCTTGGAAGTCGTTGATGGAATATAATTAGAATTTGCTGTTGTTCTGTTAGTTTGCGGTTGTTGAAAGTAAGTATTTGGTATATTTTCCAACATTCTTGGTAAAATGAAACTTTCACCATCGTATGCATTGAATGTTGCTGATTCAGGTGATGAGTATAACATTGAATCTTCTGATTTTAAGTAGAAATTTGATATATCCGCACTACCGCCATTATTTAGGATGGTGTTTTCAAAATTTGATGACGCTCTCATTCGAGCCTCCTCAGATACCGGCTCGAGACTTGGCACCGGTACCCCACTATTGCCGGATACCTCATAGCCTAAGTTTTGGGTATACGCAATGTTATTAAGACTATCTGTTGGTGCCATAGTACAGTTGCTTAACGGTTCAGACATTGTTGAGCGAGGTAAACTGCTATAGCCTGAATGTAAATTTAAAATTTTTAAATCGTGTGAAGCTATATATGTATTACTCAATAGTTTACGTATTTGTGCTAGATCACCCTGTGGACTGGACGGCGTTGCTGGTACACTGCTGGCTTTTCGCTTACTTGTCGATGAATGTGTTAACTTCTGTTCCCGAAGTGCATTAATACTCTCCGTTAGTATTTCACGTTCCGTTCGTCCAGTATACTTAAACTTAGTTCCCCAGGAAAAAAATCCACCTCCAGAGACTACCGCTGCATGATGACTATTAGGAAGTCTACAATAATTCAAATAAATAGGTATTTTCTTTAAAAAAGAAAAATTAAATATTACAGTCGCTATAATTTTGCTTACGTAAAAAATAACATTTGTTCAATGGCACATCTCCAAAGATATCTGCATGTGACGTTTGAGGAGCATTTAAATCCAATAGTATGTTTTTTCTAAATAAATAAAAAATGATATTTATCTTAATTTACCTTTATGGATAAACATTTGCAAAACATGTCAAAATATATAAATTCAAAACATTGGAAGATATCTAAACACCTTTATTTAGATATATGTAAATAAACCTATTTTGTGCCTATTTCCTTTGTGACAGGACGTGACACTTGTTCGGCAAAATGTAAAAAAATTAAATGAAGTAAAATTTTGTAAAAAGTTTTTTGTTTAATATTTGCAAAGAAATTAAGTACCACTATATTCAGAAAAAAATATAACAATCCAACCTAAGGATATAAAGATAAAAGCAAAAATATGCGCTGGCGTAAAATTACAAAAAACAAAGGTACGGTATTATTTGCATTACAAAGTTGCATAACTCTGCCAATTTCCAAGTTATCAAATTTAATAATCTTGGGTGGTTTTTTGATATTAGCCTTTATTATATGACATGACTAGGAAGATCAAACGGTTATTATTCGACCGATTTTAACCGGTTTTTTAGTTTTGCTCAAGTCGATTATTTTAAGATGTCTATTCTCGAATATCGAAAAGCCGGCTATTTTGGTATAATTAACCATATTTTCGTTTCGGATTTTCATACAAATTCTACGTATTTTTTTTTATTAATTTTATATTTTTTTATAGTATTTTTCACATTTTGATACATTTTAAAATGAAAAAATTTGATACCCATATTGCCTATATATGAAAAAAAGATAAAATATATCGCGATTTTCGCGGTTTATGTGAAAAATTACAAAAAAAAAAATAAATTAAAATTATTTTAAAACAGATTCAATATGACAACCAGAACATAACTTCCACATACGTAGAATTTGTGTGAAAACCCGAAACGAAAATATGTATTTAGTTAAATATCTCAACAAGTAGGTCGCAAGTGGTAAAGTTTTATATACCATTGGATGCAGCTTCAAAACCCCTTTTCGATGATAACAAATTTTAATTATGTCGTCTTGGAGCAAAGTACAAAACAATTCGAAAAACTGAAAAAAGACCTATTTTTAAAAATGGTTCAGCTCATAGATGGTCAACGCTAGAACCAAAATATTTTGGGAATCATCATAAAACATATCAACCTTTATTTTCAGAGGGGTAACTAAAACACTTTTTTCGGCTCCATACAACTTGAGTCGGTCTTATGTTAATATTTCTATTCGTTTCTATAAGGCTGGCTAAAAGGTTTTGCTTGTAACTTTTCAAAAATATGGTTGATGTCTACTGATGCTACATCCCAACAAATTTAAGGTAATAAAAACGAAAAAAATTAAGATCTCAAACAATACATTTATTAAATTCCTATGATTTTTTAAAACCAAAGTTCTTCAAAAATTCTAAGTAATATCTGCATATCGAACTTGATCAACAAGAGGGTATTAACTCAATATTTTTATTTTTTTACTTTTTGGAAATATTGATATATACACGCTATAAAAATATCGTGTTACTTTTTGGAAATAAAACTGCTGTTTTCAAAAAGTAGTTTTCATTTGCCTTTATTGCAAAATTAAAAATTGTTTAAATAAAACCGGTAAAAGGTTATTTTTTTTTAAATAGCAATTATTTGGAATATTCGAAAAACGGTTTTGGAAAAAAGTCGAATAATTGATCTCCCTAGACGTGACGCATATGACGTTACGTTATCAAGATTCTCATATAATGTTTTTTTGGTTAAGAAAAAAAGGTTTATATATACATGTAAAGTGATAAATAGGTTAAACTGCCGTTACTATATATTCATCACACCTACAATTGATAAGAGTAAGATAAATGCAGCTAAAGGAAGGCAGTCAGTAATGAAGTTGCCAACGTCGTGAACGGTCGAAAAGTTGTTTTAAAAGTTGTGAAAAGCATTTTCTAAAGTATCGTTGATAAAAGTTGCTTAACTAAGTTTCTAACTTAAGTCGTTAAAAATAGGTGAAATATAACCCTTGGAGGCAAAACGTCTCTAATATTGATGTAAACAGGATTACCTCCTTTATTGAATCAACTGGGTGGCTGAGTGAGAATATTAGCAGCCAGGTAACATAGGACCCTTGGGAGGCAGTGTGACATGGAAACACAATGGGAACTAATCATGTGAGCAATGGCATCTAACCTAAAATCCTACTATTAAAATTATTGAATAAATTGGAAATTTACTAATAAAATCTTAGATTTCGGTGTTTAATTAATGATCAATCTTACATACATATATAAGAAAATTATAAAAATATATTATTAATATAATTTTATTTATTACTAGCTCAAAACAGTGCGCTTCGTATCCCTCATTAAAATAAAATAAGTAATGTTTTTCTTAAACACAGATACCGTGTATTGCTTACGAAGCTATTTATAACAAATTTTGAAACCTCTGACTGTTAGCATTCACCAGTTACACAGAAATCTATATAATATTTGTATTGGAGGTACCCCGCAATAAGGCCCACTTTTGTTTAAAGATATTGCTCATTTATAACCACTTCGTACCAAAATTGTTAATTGTAGCTTTTTCCGTTCTCTAGATATACAGAAATACAGTTTTCCCCAATCCTACACATTTTTTACAGATGCTGATTTTATGTACATATATTAATAACCATTCAATTTGTACCAAATTAGGACAATTTTCAGTTACCTTTTTTCAGATTAACGGAATTCTTTTTTGTGCCACGCCGTCTTTAAAATAAGACAATTTTAAATCTTTTGATGTTTGTTATTAGGCAGCACAGAAAAAGAAAAATTTTTGTTCTTTTCCAAAAAAAATTTTATGGGCAAAAGCAAAATGTTGAGTCAAGTCAATTTTAGTAAAAACTCGTACCAAAACCTTGATTTTGAGATTGAGAGTTCACTCGTGTGGGGAGCAGGTGAAGTTATGGACTGATTTGGCTAATTTTTAACATTTAATACTCTATATATATGAAACATTTTTAGTCCAAATTTAATCATCCCAAAAACTTTAATTTCGTGAATAAAGAATATTTCAGGTAAAATAGAAAAAATTATAATAAATTTAAAGAAGTTAAGGTTTACAGGTCAAAATGAAAGATTTATGGGTATAAATAACAGGCAGTCGCGGTTTTTTGTTCATACCTTAGGCATTTGTAGACCGATCGGGCTGAAATATAATAGCACACTATTCCATACTATATCTAATATAAATGTATAGTAATGTTTTCATACGAGTCTTCGGAAATCCCATTTCAACAAACACATGGTTAGATTGACATCGTTTAACCAACTTTGCTATTCATAAGGACTCAGAATATACATATGTATATACTTTATAGCGCCTAACATTAATATTGTAGCAATTACAAAAGGAATGACAAACTTATATAAAAATGAACTTGTATATATACCCTCTGTGGTAAACGGTATACAAATTTGAAATTTTTAGAAAATGGCCCATAGAAAGTACTTTTTATTCTTAAGACTTTAAAAAAACCTTATATTATTATAATATAGTAATTAAAGGTTTACAAAACAAATTTTTTATGAAAATTTTCCTTAACAAACGTTGGTTAAATTTAAAAACAATTTCATAAACATACGGTGGTATATGTTTATAATATGTTTTTGTTTGCTTGTTTTTAAATAAAAATCGAACAAACTTTGTTTCAAATTTAAATTGTCCGATTCTTTTGACGATTTTTAAAACAGAAAAAGAGGGTTTTTTTATTTTTTCTCAGGAAATTTACGATTTTTTCACAATTTTATCTGGCAGCCCTGGCTGTTACTATTCTTTAATTCTACAGAAATCTCTTTTGCTATTGTATGTGAGGTGCGATGCCCACTTTTCCATTCCTACCTTCGTTTTGACAGATGTCGTGTATTGATAACCCAGCTATGTGTACCAAATTTGGACAATTTCTTTCTTACTGTTCTTTAGATATAAATAAATCTGTTTAAGGCCACGCCCACTTCTATATACATTTTTGTCAACGCACCCATTTCTTCGCTAAATGTTCATATGGATATCAAAGTTTCCTGTGCAAAATTTGATGACTTTAGTTGTTATAGTTTCGTATTAAATTCATATGGGAGGTGCACGCCCACTATAGCTAATGCACCCGTTTCTTATCCAAATGTTCATAAAGATTTCAAGTTGCTCTTGCTAAATTTTGTACTATAACTATTATAGTTTCCCAGAAATTTAATTCAAATGGGATGTGCCACGCGAACGTTTACTAATGCACCTATTTCTTATCCAAATAATTTTATAGATGTCAAAGTTGCACTTGCAACATTTGGGCACTCTAACTATAATCGTTTTTCAGATATACGAATTTCAGTTTTTAATTTATGTGGGAGATAACCCCACATTTTTTACCCAAATGTTCGTGTGGATGTCAAAGTTGACCGTACAGACATACGAGTATAAACATATAAAAACACATTCATTTTTATATATAAAGATATACTTATAACCCAGCGCGTTTCGATACCCGCAATGAAGTAAATTAAGATAATTTATTTTTAAATATATATGTAGATCTCGTGCGTTGCTTATGAAGCTATTTGTATCAAGTTTGAACACTTTTACTGTTACCATTCGCTTTTTCTGTTACCAAAACTTTTTTTACAAATCGTTTAAATAATCACTTACTGTCGGGGAACATTCCCAAGAATATTTAACGTTTAAGAAAAAACATAAAAAAACCAAAGTGTTTTATTCCGAACTATTCATCATCAAATTATTGGTCCTCCTCGCCAAATCTTGGACAAGCGTATCCGTGCGTGTTTAACAAAAAAGAAGAAAAAATTAATTGTGTTTAACGAAAGGGTTTTTCTAATAGAGTATATGTTGGCAAAGGTAATGGTTTAAGAAGTTATGACTAGTGCGAGTAAAGAGCAGTGAAATTACGAAACATATCATCAATACAAGTGTGTGCTCCGGTGGGCACAATAACAACAATACATTAATCGGGTTTCGTAGTTACAATACAATTCGGGGCTCTTGTGAGCAAAAACAACAATAAAACATTTAGTGGCATGTATGTGCATTATTTTCGTGATACATACATACTAGGGAGATCGAACGGTTATTATTCGACCGGTTTTAACCGGTTAGTTTAGATTTGCCCAAGTCGGTTATTTTAAAATGTCCATTTTTCGAATATCGAATAAACCGGTTATTTTGGTATAATTAACCGGTTATTTTAGTAATTTGTAATTTATATACATTTTCCTTACGCTTGTTGTAGATGTACCCGTAATTTAAGTATTTTCTAATTGAATATTGGCTAAACTTAAACTTTTTATGAAGAATGTCAAAACAAAATGTAACAAAGGTCAAAAAACATTATGAACACTGTAAATACAAATCGCTTTTAAAAGTGTGTGTTCTTGTAGAAAAAAAACCAAAAGCTATTCAAAATACTACAAAAAAGTAAATAGTAATTTGTGCAAGAGTATTCTAAATATTTATATTTTTTATAAATGATATCTCTATATATTTTTCGAATGCGATTAAAAAGACAAAGTTAAGTGTTTAAAGTGCCCTAAAGTGATAAGTTACAAAGGTTCTTCCATGTCACGACTTATTAATCACCTTTAATTAGTATACATGCTTGTCATTAATGTGATCCAAATGAAACAACTCCGTTGAAGTAGTTCTAAGGAGACGACAAATAATACTTTACTAAAATACGCTGCAAAAAATGAATCATTGGGTAAAATATTAGCCCGTTGTATTGCCGAGGACGAAATGCCCGCTAAGGCACTAAAAACTTATAAGTAGTTCTAGCATCTCTTCATGCTGAAAACTACATTACGACGGAATCAACGATATGGGAAAATTTTTAAAAAACAAAATTGAAGAAATCAAACAATGTCATGGAATGTTTTAAATTGTAGTAGACGAATTGACAAATATTTTACACAAAGAGAATGTGCAGTTCTCTATTCGTTTCTATAATGCTGAAACAAAATAATTTGAAATTGATAATCCTGGCTAAGAGGTTTTGTTTGCAACTTTAAAAAATATGGTTGATTTATATAGATACATTAACCACCAACAAATTAAAACTTATTCAAAATAAATTTGAGAGAATATTTCAAATAATAACTTTATAAAATTCCTATAATTTATTTGCTTTTGCAAAACGTTTGTCTAGATCAAATATCATTCAACCGTTTCTAAATTACATTATACAAATATCTTCTTACAAATAAAGTTTAGTAAATCAATAAAAAATTTTTGAAAATTTAGCTAAAGTTTAAACAATTTACTGGTCCCACTTTTCTTGGATTTTATCGTAAAATATATGTTAGGTCTGATCTTAGTCATATTTATGTATTTTGTTGGTTCCTTACCTTGACAAATTGGTTTGTTTTTATTCAAATTAACGTTTTATTTTTAAATCTTATTTGATTTTTGTGTTTTTAAGTATTCGAATTAAAACCGGTTAACCGGTTATTTAAAAATTGCTTAACCGAAAACCGGGTTTTTAAAATAGCAACTATTCGTAATATTCGAAAACCGGTTATGGAAAAAAGTCGAATAATCGATCTCCCTAATACATACAATACGATTCGGGGCTCTTGTGAGCAAAAACAACAATAAAACATTTAGTGCAGTGGTGTCAATTATGCTTGTGTTGGTGCGAATACTCTTGTCTCTTACATTACCAGCGGGAGGAATCTGCGGTTGCGAGGCCTATTACGAGGCCTAATTAACATACATATTTTGCTATGAAGACTTTAGAGCAATTAATAATAATACAATTATCGAAAAATGTTGAGTTATGGACAGACACAATCAGTTATTATTTAAATAAATTTAATTTGGAACCTGCATTTCGCAGAAACTTTGCTTATTTTTTGGAAAAATTGAGCATTTGACAATATTTGAAGTCTTTTTACAACCTTATACAATTCTTTCCAAAATTTTTAATTTGGTGCTCAACATATCTTTGCGAATGCCAACAATGAAAATTCATTTGCACATACTTATGCAAATAATAACCCCATTAAGTTTAAAAATATTCTATAATTATTAACCACCATTATAAAAAGAGAAGATTTTACTAGCCTATAAAAATATACTTTTATTTACCAATAATATCTTCTAAATTTATATTGCAGTTTCGAAACAACAAAACATTTTTTAGGTTTGCGGACGTTAATTTATTGCGTTGTTTTGAGCAAATGTATTTCAAATCGGAAAATAGTTGTTCGCAAAGATATATTGAGGAAAAAAGCGACAAACATTTGAAGGAATTTTTTTTTAATACAGGATATAGTGCCCCGTCTAAATTTTTCCAGAACTCAATAATATTTTCCCTATATGGATGATTAAATTTTTAATAAACTCATCCGCTTGTATGCTGTCTACAAGACTAATTAATAAAATTCAAATTTGAAGTTTACAGAAGCTCAATAAACACAACATGAAGGCGAATTCATCACAGTTATTCTTGATACTACAACAAGTACACTACACCTCGTACAAAAACCACAAGCAATTTGTTTTTTAAAATCATTGTACAATGTTAAAAACAGAAATAAAACAAAACAGAAACAAAGATAATAAATAATCAATATATTATTTCTGTTTAGAGGCCTTAAAACAGGCCGTGCGATATTTCCCGCTGAATGAGAATGAAATAAGAGCATTGGTTACGGTTTCGTAAAAGACAAAATAAACTAAGAACAAGTGGTTACAACAACAACACATAAAGCTGGGTTTGGCGACAGTCAAGTGCCAGAAAACATATTTGTGCGTGTATGGAAAAAGTCTGCATGTAAGACAAGCGTATATGAATTTTTTACAATTTAACGGTCGTTTGAAAATTGTGTGCGTGCGAATATACACATATCATAAACAGACTGGGTTTAAGTGTAAGAAAAATCGCTTGCTTGGTGATCGGTAACGAAACAATAACAGCATTGATGTGTTATACTCATAGTGACGTCGCGAATAAAATACGTTACAAATAAATAAAGCAGAGCGGTTGTGTGTTTGATAACGAAACAATAAAGGCCTCGTTACTCTTTACGTAAATGTTGCGGATACGTAAACGTTGCGGTCGACTTCAATGGTTGGTAGTTACTAAGAATACGTAAACGTATCATATGTTCTTAAACTTTAAAACTTAAAGTGTGTTAAAAAAAAGAGAATGAAATACAAAATTTTGTTTTGTTTTGATTTTGCACTCAGTGTTGGTTTAAAGCATGTTGTTAATGTTCTTGTTTGAAATCGCCAATACATAACGATATCGACGCTTTTCTAAAAAAGAAGTAAAATATATGTGCATATGTATATTTACAGATATGTTTGTATGTGCAGCACTGAAAAATTCTATAATATAAAAACTTTTGATATAGTTTTTTTGCACGTGAGCACCTAGTTAAGGAGTTATGGACCTTTCAATTTTTTTAACATTTTATTAATATCTATTTAAGTACAAATTTGACCTCACTTATATGGGTATCAGTAAAAAGTGCTACTAAATCCTCGCCTATATATGTGTATAGACGGTGATAAATTCCGGAGATGCCCGGGGAAAAACCATCAAAATTAATGCAAAAAACGAGTTCACAAAAAAGTACCAAGAGTACGAATTTTTCCCCT
The DNA here is from genome assembly GCA_943735925.1 of Pollenia amentaria. NCBI lineage: Eukaryota > Metazoa > Arthropoda > Insecta > Diptera > Polleniidae > Pollenia > Pollenia amentaria. Next base: position 102,124,827 of record OX031007.1, read on the forward strand.
GTTTGCCCTAAAATGTACTTTATTTCTTTGCTAGCTTTATGTGAAAGAATTTAGTATTTGTTATATACATATGTATGTCCCTAGTGATAGTTTTAGCATGAAATAATTAATAGCCTATTTCCGATGTTAGAAAGAATTCTTTCTTTCGAACAACTACATTTAAAACAAAAACAAATTTTTTAGAATTTGTACGAATGCAATTGTACGAACGAAAGAATTCTTTCGCACATCGGAAATAGGCCGTAAACTTTTCAAATTTTGCAGTATAAATGAGCTTAATTAAAATATCCCAAAAATTCCTTATTTTACCCACTTTAAGGGTTTAAACCTTAAAGGCGACGACTTTCAAAATGTACTTTTATGCTACAATGTAACATTCATTCAAACATCGCCAAAATATTTAAAACAAAGTTTTACCCTGTTTTGTCCCTTTAAGTTAATTTTTCAAACCTATATCCCTAATGGTAGCTTAAGCCAAAAAAATAAATTTACTAAATTAAAAATTTTTCCTTCGACCTCTTTTTTATTCAAAAATAAACAATTGGCCTCAAGCTCGAAAAAACTTTTTATATTTTAAAATAAATTTACTTTTAAAATTTTGTAGTTAAAATTGATCAAAATTGACCTAATATATGCCTTTTAAACGCCGATTTTCCGATTAGGAATTCGTACGAAAAAAATTTGGATTTATGATTGTAGGGTTATTTCCAAAAAATCGGTTTTTGCTAATCTTTTACCATTTTATTTATTCCTCCCTGCTCCTAAATCCCGGAAAAATATAGCCTATAGTAATTTCGCTGTAACATTCTATCTTCTTACCAAGTTTAATCAAAAAACGGGGTTTGGGCGTTATTGTAAAACAAATAAACTAATATATATATATATATTTATATTTATTTATATATGTATATGTATGTATGTATGTAATGTTTATATTCTTTAAATTTATGTTCTGAAAAGTAAACCGCCGGTTAATACGTTTTGTTGACAACACTGCTTGAAAACAAAAATAAAATTCTTGAGAGCGGATACGTAAAAACGGAGAGAAATTTTAATTTTATCAGGTTCGTCCGCAACGCAACGTTACGTTTACGTAAGAGTACCTATTTATACATAGACTTGGTAATGAAAACAGAACAGCTGATCATCAACGTATACGTTTACGTAAGAGTAACGAGGCCTTAACAGCATTGATGTTTTATACTCATAGTGACGTCGCGAATAAAATACGTTACAAATAAATAAAGCAGAACGGTTGTGTGTTTGAACATTTTAGTGAACAGATTTGTGACTGCAGGCGACAAGCGTTTGTAAACGGATATTATTTTACAAATACGTGCAGACCAAGAGTTGATATATTGGCTGATAATTCTGTGAGTACAATTTCATTATATTTATAAATACAATGGCAGCTTCTATTAAAGGCTTGCAATCAAAACGTCGTGTGGAAAAATCCTTAATTTCTCGGGCTTTGACATTTGCGCAGAATCCACCTGCTGAGATTAGTGCTGCTCAAATTGAAGCCCGTTTAAGTCGTTTGAACGCCGCTTACGATGAATTAAAAGAGCTCACTAAAGAACTGTATAACTTTGATGAGGATAAGGATTTTACAGATCCTGAAGATGAGTTTACTGAATATGATGGTAAATATTTTACAGCCAAGGGGATTTTTAGAGAGATGTTGGACGCATGCGGTCCTCGCGAACCCATTCCTGAACCACACGATGCTCTTTATTGATTAGCTGAACAACAATCAACGTTGTTGAATAGGTTAGACTCACCCCTCAATGTGCGCAATGGAGATAATGATTTACCGAGGATTCGTATTGAGCCTTTTACTGGCAACTACAAGGATTGGCCGGCCTTTAAGGATATTTTTAATAGCGCAATTAACTCAAAGCCCAATTTGACAAATATACAGAAATTCCATTATTTGAAATCCGTGTTAAAAGATGATGCGGCTAATCTCATCAAACATATGCAGGTTACGGATTTATCTTATTCTACTGCATGGGATCGTCTCAAGGAGTGGTATGACCGCCCGAGGCATATCAACAATTTCATAAACATACGGTGGTATATGTTTATAATATGTTTTTGTTTGCTTGTTTTTAAATAAAAATCGAACAAACTTTGTTTCAAATTTAAATTGTCCGATTCTTTTGACGATTTTTAAAACAGAAAAAGACGATTTTTTTATTTTTTCTCAGGAAATTTACGATTTTTTCACAATTTTATCTGGCAGCCCTGGCTGTTACTATTCTTTAATTCTACAGAAATCTCTTTTGCTATTGTATGTGAGGTGCGATGCCCACTTTTCCATTCCTACCTTCGTTTTGACAGATGTCGTGTATTGATAACCCAGCTATGTGTACCAAATTTGGACAATTTCTTTCTTACTGTTCTTTAGATATAAATAAATCTGTTTAAGGCCACGCCCACTTCTATATACATTTTTGTCAACGCACCCATTTCTTCGCTAAATGTTCATATGGATATCAAAGTTTCCTGTGCAAAATTTGATGACTTTAGTTGTTATAGTTTCGTATTAAATTCATATGGGAGGTGCACGCCCACTATAGCTAATGCACCCGTTTCTTATCCAAATGTTCATAAAGATTTCAAGTTGCTCTTGCTAAATTTTGTACTATAACTATTATAGTTTCCCAGAAATTTAATTCAAATGGGATGTGCCACGCGAACGTTTACTAATGCACCTATTTCTTATCCAAATAATTTTATAGATGTCAAAGTTGCACTTGCAACATTTGGGCACTCTAACTATAATCGTTTTTCAGATATACGAATTTCAGTTTTTAATTTATGTGGGAGATAACCCCACATTTTTTACCCAAATGTTCGTGTGGATGTCAAAGTTGACCGTACAGACATACGAGTATAAACATATAAAAACACATTCATTTTTATATATAAAGATATACTTATAACCCAGCGCGTTTCGATACCCGCAATGAAGTAAATTAAGATAATTTATTTTTAAATATATAGATCTCGTGCGTTGCTTATGAAGCTATTTGTATCAAGTTTGAACACTTTTACTGTTACCATTCGCTTTTTCTGTTACCAAAACTTTTTTTACAAATCGTTTAAATAATCACTTACTGTCGGGGAACATTCCCAAGAATATTTAACGTTTAAGAAAAAACATAAAAAAACCAAAGTGTTTTATTCCGAACTATTCATCATCAAATTATTGGTCCTCCTCGCCAAATCTTGGACAAGCGTATCCGTGCGTGTTTAACAAAAAAGAAGAAAAAATTAATTGTGTTTAACGAAAGGGTTTTTCTAATAGAGTATATGTATGTTGGCAAAGGTAATGGTTTAAGAAGTTATGACTAGTGCGAGTAAAGAGCAGTGAAATTACGAAACATATCATCAATACAAGTGGGTGCTCCGGTGGGCACAATAACAACAATACATTAATCGGGTTTCGTGGTTACAATACAATTCGGGGCTCTTGTGAGCAAAAACAACAATAAAACATTTAGTGGCATGTATGTGCATTATTTTCGTGATACATACATACAATACGATTCGGGGCTCTTGTGAGCAAAAACAACAATAAAACATTTAGTGCAGTGGTGTCAATTATGCTTGTGTTGGTGCGAATACTCTTGTCTCTTACATTACCAGCGGGAGGAATCTGCGGTTGCGAGGCCTAATTAACATACATATTTTGCTATGAAGACTTTAGAGCAATTAATAATAATACAATTATCGAAAAATGTTGAGTTATGGACAGACACAATCAGTTATTATTTAAATAAATTTAATTTGGAACCTGCATTTCGCAGAAACTTTGCTTATTTTTTGGAAAAATTGAGCATTTGACAATATTTGAAGTCTTTTTACAACCTTATACAATTCTTTCCAAAATTTTTAATTTGGTGCTCAACATATCTTTGCGAATGCCAACAATGAAAATTCATTTGCACATACTTATGCAAATAATAACCCCATTAAGTTTAAAAATATTCTATAATTATTAACCACCATTATAAAAAGAGAAGATTTTACTAGCCTATAAAAATATACTTTTATTTACCAATAATATCTTCTAAATTTATATTGCAGTTTCGAAACAACAAAACATTTTTTAGGTTTGCGGACGTTAATTTATTGCGTTGTTTTGAGCAAATGTATTTCAAATCGGAAAATAGTTGTTCGCAAAGATATATTGAGGAAAAAAGCGACAAACATTTGAAGGAATTTTTTTTTAATACAGGATATAGTGCCCCGTCTAAATTTTTCCAGAACTCAATAATATTTTCCCTATATGGATGATTAAATTTTTAATAAACTCATCCGCTTGTATGCTGTCTCCAAGACTAATTAATAGAATTCAAATTTGAAGTTTACAGAAGCTCAATAAACACAACATGAAGGCGAATTCATCACAGTTATTCTTGATACTACAACAAGTACACTACACCTCGTACAAAAACCACAAGCAATTTGTTTTTTAATATCATTGTACAATGTTAAAAACAGAAATAAAACAAAACAGAAACAAAGATAATAAATAATCAATATATTATTTCTGTTTAGAGGCCTTAAAACAGGCCGTGCGATCGTGCGATATTTCCCGCTGAATGAGAATGTTTTGCAGTAAACAATTATATTTTACGCTCGCAAAATAAAAGAGCGTAAGCGTACATGTGAGTTTTGCTGACACAATTGTGTATGACGCTGACATCCCTGATGTAGTGGCATGTATGTGCATTAAGCTTCGTACAGACGATGGTCAGATCTAACAATATTGTAAGGTGTGGCAATTGGCTGGCAATATAGTACCAAAGAAAAATTGTCACCAAAAGTAAATTGTCAGGTCAGACGATTGTAAGAAAACCTATCAATTTCATTGGCAGACAGTTGTGAGACAATAAATTTATCTACCAACAAAAGTTGTCAGTTCACACGGATGTCAGATAATTGCGTGGCAAAAGTTGCCGCATCTATTTGTAGATATTGTCTGATGAAAATTCAAAGCATTTGAGAGACATTATTTAATTTCAATTGTTTGTGTTGTATTAATTTGAAAAAGTGAAAATAATATTGTTGTGATGAAACCACAAAATGCAATGGCATCAATTCTAGCTGCTTATGTATTGGAAAGCAGCGAAGATGAAGAACCAATTTTAAAAAAACCCCGCAAAATTTGGGTGAAGGATTGGGGAAGGATGCAACGCCAGCAGGAAGGATGTTATGCCAAATTGCTCACCCAACTACGTAGTAATGAGCCGGAGTTGTATCGCAATTTTTTACGAATGGACTCAATTTGATCATCTTTTGAATTGAGTGACTCCATATATTCAAAAGAAGGAAACAAACATGCGAAAGAGTATTTCAGCAGGTGAGCGACTCGTATTAACCCTAGCTACTGGCGAAAGCTTTCGCTCACTGCAGTACATATTTCGCATTCCTGCATCAACAATATCGTACATTATTCCCGAAGTTTTAGATGCCGTTTACAAAGTGCTTGTGAATACGTATATCCAGGCGAATGGTCTATAAATGGCAGTTCAATAAATTCGATTTCATCAAACTCTAGGTTAATATTTTTATTTTCCATTTTTATCACAAATTATAATTTTTATTTCACTTTTAGTTTTTTTACCACATGTATTTGCAGCGTAGCCACTAGAAATAATTTTTTGCAAAAATTATGATGCCATTGTCACATATTGTAAGATACACAAACTTCGCGCATCTGACAATAGAAAATAAGCTAACAACGTCTGAGAATGATCTAACAACTGCAAAGATGGGTGTTCACACGATTGTCAGATGTCTGAAAATATTGTTGTCTTACAATAGTCCGACAATGCTTTTTCTGACAACGGCGTCAGACAATAATTGCCAGTCCACACGGTTGTAACATAATTTTAGCACATATTACTAACAATATTGTTAGATCTGACCATCGTCTGTACGAAGCTTTATTTTCGTGATATATACTAAAGACCTGCACGAGTGCACCATAAAGTATTGTCAAAACAGATACACCAGATATGTACCTGTTACTATTGATATCAATGAGAGAATGAGTGTAACTGATATTGTATGGTTTTGCTTTTGTCCACTCACCATATCCAAAAAACCAAAACAGTTGCTTATGGTATTGGATTGAATATATCATAACCTTTTTTTTTTGCTCACAAATATCTATTGTCACCATGGTATTTTAACAATACTTATAGTTATCTGTTGTATTTTCAAATATTGTTGGAGAGTTGATGCAAATAACAGAGCTTATAAAAATTTATATACGATCTCAACCAGGGGTGCCAGATGGTTTTGGTAAGAAATCTGCATATCATCAAAAATAAATCGGCAATTTAATTTAAAAAAATATTGTGTTTAAAAATACCTTTTTTAAACACAATAAAACATATGTTAATGACAAAAAATAACATAGCAACAATTTACCATTACCTAATGCTTTTAACATAAAAATCAATACAAATAAACGTTTTATAAATAAATATTAGTTAATTAAAAATTTATATGAATTTTCCATATTAGAGCCAACGGAGACATACTGTCATATAACAATAGATTCGTATTAAAGTTCTCTTTCAGAATCGATGGTGATCTAGAAAAAACGATCTCAACTCCACAGTTAAGACAAATTTTTCAACGAATATATAAAAGTTCGGATTAAACAATAAAAGTAGAGTTTTCTCTCAAAAAAAACTCACTTGGCTGTCAACAAATAAAACTCTTTTAAGGATTTAAATTTTTACGTCTTTATTAATTAGTGATGCCATTAGGATACGAAAGATACATTTTTCGTATCTTTTGATGACTTCAGGTACCATGTATAATCCTGATATTTTTCGTATCTTTTGAATCTGTGCGCAAAATGTACAGAAATCCAATTTTAAACTTTCCTACTCTAACAAAGTTTATAAAAGTTATCATTTTGTTATGAATACTAAAAAAAAACAATGACAACTAAATACGAAAATAAAATGTATTTTGTTGTTAGGTTTTCTAAGTTCTTCTGTCGCTTGCTTATTCTTGTGTATGTCTGTTAAGATGAAATTTTAGAAGAAAAATTTATATTAACTTTTTGATATAATCGCCTTAGTATAAATGCCTTAACTCGTATATTAATTTTTACAAACAATTTGTTTTGATAACATTAAAATGGATTTTCAAATGTTTTCCAAAATGTCTCATTTTGGAAAAAAGCGTATCTCTTTGGAAACTAAAATGTATCCTTCTCGAAATTTCACTGGCAACACTGATAATAACACTCATTTTGTTTTTCTTCTTTTTTTAATGACAATTTAATTGCAGCACAAGCTGATTAGATAATACTGCTATACAAATTGTAAAGATCTGACCAGCGGCAAGCTTTGAGTGTAGATATTTTATTCCTCAACTGAGTTTTAATTTATGACGGCTAAATCGAACTCCCTTTTTAGGAGTTTAATTTGACCTTTTATATTTACGTTAAATAGGTAACTGTTTAAAAAGGACTTTTTTGTTTTTAATTCACAAAATAACTCCGGGACTGAAAATAATAATAACTATTATTTTGTCGCTACATATGTTTTATTTGAGTAATCGTAGCCAATTAAAGTAACAATTTTTTTTTTGTTATTGATAACCATTATTTCAACCACAAAAATTTTCGGTTAAAAATATGTATTGTAAAAAAGCATTTATTTTTCCATTATAAACAAATAATTTATTTTTTTGGTTGCAATTATCCATTACAAACAAATAAGAAAGTAGTCTGCATGCCCGACCCTACGATGCTCCACACCACAATATTTAGAGATTACTTTTCAAGAGTGTAGCTTAGGGACCCTTGGGCAATCATGGACCACGCCATTATTTTATGAAGTTAAGATTCATGTCAAATTTCTCACCATTGACAATATGCTTGTTCCTTAGGACAATTAGAAACTTTGTATCAAATTTCAGCAATTTATCTTCAAAACTGCGACCTGAACTTTACGTACAATTTTTACATAGACAGACATTTTTTCTATGATTTTTTTTGTCGCTTATTTTATAACTGTTACGATCCTTGAAATAACTGTTATTAAAGAACTTTTTGATACCAGTTATAACTGCCACCGTTCCTGGTTAATTGTTTTTATGGATATAAAAAGTTTGTGTTTTAATTTTTTATTATTATACATTAGACCTGGCGCAGCTAATATGGAGTTTTTTATTTTTTGGTAGTTTTTCAAAATTTTGACCTTTGACCTCATTGTTGCACGGGTTGGCACCATCCGATCAGCCTGAATATTTGCTATATCAATTTTGGCATCAAATCGTATATTTTCATCGCTACCCACATTCAAGTTTAAAAAAAAAGTTTTTACGCCAGGTCTATTATACATATATGAGTTTGACACTTTTATTAAATAACTTTAAATATAACCATAAAAATCGAATTATTAAATTTGAAATAATCTTTAAAAAAAATAATTGCTTGCAAAGATTAATTTTTCAGTGGATATCGAAATTTGATTTTAAGGTTGAAGAATTCTCGCATCTTAAATCTGATTTTCTTTTTGCAAAAAAACTTGAATATTTACGTTACTTTCTTAAATTAAATTGCCTACCGGAGGTAGAAGCCTTATCCTCAATAGCATATAATCCTATAAAATTAAATATTTACATTGACAGTGAATATAAATTAAGCTTAACTTTACTCTTTTGTAAGTAATAACCCCTTTTTCCTTTAGAAAAATAAATTATCTCTTCTTTTAGCTTTGGTCAAAAAATCGTATAGTTTTTTTTCTTTCATTTGGAGTTAATTCTTTTATTCTTTATACCTAGTTGAATATTTTTCAAAATGTGTGTGTGTGATGGGTTAGACAACACTACATATGTACATTTATGGAATAAATCTAACCCATTTTCCTTAAGTATAAGCGCTGAATTAATAACAGTTGTCGCTTTGTAACGTTAAAAGTTACCCAAAATTAAAAATGTATATAACACAAACCAAAAGCTACCGTGTTTTAAGTTTTTAACAAAAAATCGGTAAATAGGAGCTTTGATAATTTAGAGAAAAAAATCGGCAAAATACCGATAAATCGGTAAATATGGCAGGCCTGATCGCAACGCTTCTTGCTAGTTTTGTTGTTGTTGCTCGGCAATTTTCACTACCACAGCACGAAAAAAACCCATCCTTTTAAGGAATTGGTTACAAAAACAAAATACATGTGTTGTTTTTTTGGTAATTTTTTTTTATTATATTTTCCAATAATTTTTGTCTACATGTCTCTTGAACGAAAAGACCCCATCCTTTTAAGGGCATCAAAGAATTTGTTACAAAAATAAAATACATGTGGTTTTTTTTTGGTAATTTTTTTCAATAATTTTTGTCTACATGTCTGTTGAACGAAAACAAAAACAAAATATTTTCGTTGAAAGACAATTGAAAATAACGGCATCGTACAATAAGTAACTCATTGTATTCGATCAGTATCAACTAGTATCTGCTTTTGTAAAACAGATATAAACAGATATGTTACTCTCATTCTCTTTTTATCAACTCATATCCACTATGTTACAAAAAATATCCATATAAACTTATATCAGAAACAATCGACAACTTATCCATACACACTCACTTTAGTAAACACACAGAAACTTGTACAAACAGATATATCCGTGCACGTCTTTAATACATACATACAATACGATTCGGGGCTCTTGTGAGCAAAAACAACAATAAAACATTTAGTGGCATGTATGTGCATTATTTTCGTGATACATACACACAATACAATTCGGTGCTCCTGTGAGCAAAACAACAACAATAAGAGCATTGGTTACGGTTTCGTAAAAGACAAAATAAACTAAGAACAAGTGGTTACAACAACAACACATAAAGCTGGGTTTGGCGACAGTCAAGTGCCAGAAAACATATTTGTGCGTGTATGGAAAAAGTCTGCATGTAAGACAAGCGTATATGAATTTTTTACAATTTAACGGTCGTTTGAAAATTGTGTGCGTGCGTATATACACATATCATAAACAGACTGGGTTTAAGTGTAAGAAAAATCGCTTGCTTGGTGATCGGTAACGAAACAATAACAGCATTGATGTGTTATACTCATAGTGACGTCGCGAATAAAATACGTTACAAATAAATAAAGCAGAGCGGTTGTGTGTTTGATAACGAAACAATAACAGCATTGATGTTTTATACTCATAGTGACGTCGCGAATAAAATACGTTACAAATAAATAAAGCAGAACGGTTATGTGTTTGAACATTTTAGTGAACAGATTTGTGACTGCAGGCGACAAGCGTTTGTAAACGGATATTATTTTACAAATACGTGCAGACCAAGAGTTGATATATTGGCTGATAATTCTGTGAGTACAATTTCATTATATTTATAAATACAATGACAGCTTCTATTAAAGGCTTGCAATCAAAACGTCGTGTGGAAAAATCCTTAATTTCTCGGGCTTTGACATTTGCGCAGAATCCACCTGCTGAGATTAGTGCTGCTCAAATTGAAGCCCGTTTAAGTCGTTTGAACGCCGCTTACGATGAATTAAAAGAGCTCACTAAAGAACTGTATAACTTTGATGAGGATAAGGATTTTACAGATCCTGAAGATGAGTTTACTGAATATGATGGTAAATATTTTACAGCCAAGGGGATTTTTAGAGAGATGTTGGACGCATGCGGTCCTCGCGAACCCATTCCTGAACCACACGATGCTCTTTATTGATTAGCTGAACAACAATCAACGTTGTTGAATAGGTTAGACTCACCCCTCAATGTGCGCAATGGAGATAATGATTTACCGAGGATTCGTATTGAGCCTTTTACTGGCAACTACAAGGATTGGCCGGCCTTTAAGGATATTTTTAATAGCGCAATTAACTCAAAGCCCAATTTGACAAATATACAGAAATTCCATTATTTGAAATCCATGTTAAAAGATGATGCGGCTAATCTCATCAAACATATGCAGGTTACGGATTTATCTTATTCTACTGCATGGGATCGTCTCAAGGAGTGGTATGACCGCCCGAGTCATATCATCAATTCGTATATAGAAACATTTATGGCTCTTTCAGCAATGAAGGAGGAAAATCCTACCGGTTTACGCAGAGTTTCTGATATCTCAAATGAGGTAATTAGGGGTTTGGAAGCTATTGGGTATGATGAGCGTGACCACTGGTTAATTTATATTCTTCAGACTAAAATAGATGCTGACTCTCGTAGAAGATGGATCGAAGACACACGTGATGATCCTAAGCCTACAATCTACTCATTTCTGAAATTTTTGGATCAACGTTGTGAAGAAATTGAACTGGGCGAAAATACCGATAGGAAGAACAAAAGCAAATCAAATAATCCAAAACGAAATACCTCTGCCGCACTGGTGGCTACAAACAATAATATGGGCTGCACAAACTGTCGTTCGGGTGAACATTTTCTGCAGAAATGTCCACAGTTTTTATCATTGTCTGTAAATGAGCGCCGTAAATCTGTAAAAGAAAAACATTTATGTTTCAATTGTTTGCGTGCCGGACATACTGTTTACAGTTGTAAATCGAAGAATAAATGTCGCTCGTGTCAACATACTCACAATAGTCTGCTTCACAATGTGCAACCAACGGGTAATGGTCAACGGGACAATTTCCCTTCTGGATCGGGTATCGTAAATTCATCAACGGGAATCACTCCACAGGTAGCAGTGAATACCCTGGTTTCGCAGTCTGGTCCGACAACTACGGGACAACTTAGCTTTGGACGCATTTTACCTACTGCGCTTGTTAACGTTCGTAATCATGCGGGAAATCTTATTGCTTGCCGTGCTTTGCTTGATACGGCATCGGAATATTCATATATCTCAGAGGGTTGTATGAAACGTTTGGGATTACCACGTAATGCATCTAGGATGCCGCTTGCGGGTATCCAATCCACCAAAGCTGATCCAACACGTGGACACACAACTATTCGGGTCATACCCAGACAATCTCATAGATGGGTCGATACTTTCGTACATGTTTTAGGACATATTACGACTTCTCTACCCAGATCTTCCGTTAACAATTTTGACTCGCATTTGCTTTCTGATCTTTCTCTTGCTGACCCACAGTGGCATCGCTCATCACCTATTGATATTTTATTGGGAGCGGATGTGATCTGGGATATTTTGTTGATGGAGAAACGGAGAAATGAGCAAGGTAAAATCATTGCGGTTTCCACAATTTTTGGTTGGGTGGTAACGTCTGGCGTATTATGGCGAGAGAATCATGTACCTACAACTTTACTGACGTTGGCTGACATTGACCAATCGATTCGTGTTTTTAGGGAAATCGAGAACTGCTCTGATATTAATCAAAAGAAGGATGAAGAATCTATTATCGTGGAACAACATTTCAGGAAAACTCATAGCCGCAGCGCTGACGGAAGGTATATTGTTGAGCTTCCGTTCAAAGAGGATAATGTTAGATTTGCTGATACGCAAAAGGGTGCAATTACGCGTTTTAACGCTACGGAACGTAGATTATCAAAAAACCCTACTCTACAATCCCAGTACATTAACTTTATGAGAGAATACCAGGCTTTTGGCCATATGAGGGAGCTCAACCTGGATGAAGTTAATGTCCCTGATGAACGCGTTTATTACTTGCCACATCACCCTATTGTTGGGCTCAAATTAAGGGTGATTTGACGGATCGTTTAAAGATGGCGCTGGAATTTCTCTCAATAAAAAATTATACGTTGGACCGGCAATTCAACGCAATTTGTTTGCAGTATGCCTTAGATTTCGCCTACACGAATTTGTATTTTCAGCAGACATTATCAAGATGTTTCGCCAAATCTGGGTGGCTCAGAAACACCAAAACTCCCAGCGAATTATTTGGAGAGAACGTATTGATGAACCACTCAAGTATTTTCAACTATGTACAGTCACCTACGGAACTGCCTCCGCCCCGTTTCTTTCAGTTCCGGTGCTTGAGCAAATAGCTGGTGATTATAAAACAACACATCCTAACGCGTCTAGAATTCTACTCGAGGATTTTTACGTGGATGACGTATTGACTGGAGCTTTATCGGAACAACAATTATTGAAAAATAAAAATGAACTGGTCGATCTGCTGTCACGAGCGGGTCTGCAATTGAGCCAATGGGTGTCCAACAGTGACACGATTACATTATCCGATGATAATACGCCGAGCTTTTTAAAGGGAGATGAAGATAAGTCCACAAAGGTTCTGGGCATTCATTGGTATTCAAGGGAAGATCTCATCGGATACAAAATTAATTTGGAGAATACCCAACAAGCCACCAAGAGAAGAATATTGTCTGATGTTGTTTGATCCACTTGGTTTAGTGTCTCCAATCGTGGTAAAGTTTAAGATTCTGTTCCAAGAATTGTGGCTCATGAAACTAGGATGGGATGACCCTCTGCCCGCAGGTTTGGCAAACCTATGGTTAGATTATAGGGAGGATTTAAGAAAACTCGACAAATTAAAGCTGCCTCGTTTTACACGGAATATTAATTCGTAGATCACATTACATGGGTTCAGTGATGCCTCGATGAAGGCGTACTCGGCAGTCGTTTATTGTGTTGTAAAGGATGATAATGGTGATGTTCATGTCTCGCTGATTGCATCAAAAACTCGTGTTTCAGAGTCTATCAAATGGATTTTTACACCACCATATTCACCACACTGGGGTGGTATTTGGGAATCGGGCGTTCGCTCGGTGAAGCTACATTTACGCCGCGTTATTGGCAACAGTATCCTGACATTTGAGCAGATGAACACACTTTTGGCTCAGGTTGAGGCCGTTATAAATTCCAGGCCATTGGGGTACACCCCAGACACCGAAACTAACTATCTTTCTCCCTCTCATTTTCTAATTGGCAGGCCAACTACCATGGTACCTGAGGGCGATCTCACTGACGTACCTCCAAACCGACTCGACTACTGTGTACAGTGTATGTACCAGGGCTTTTGGAAGCAATGGAGCAGGGAATAACTTACTTCCCTCCAACAGCGTCAGAAATGGTGCAAGATTCAACCCACTGTGGGAATTGACTCACTGGTGCTGGTCAAAGGTGACCGAACTCCCCCATCCACATGGGTTATGGGTCGTGTGATTGAAGTGTTTCCTGGAGCTGATGGTTTGGTCCGAGCGGTCAGGATAAAAACTTCTAGAGGAACGATGACCAGAAATATTACTAAGATTGTAAAACTCGCCGTGTGCTGAAACGTTCTTTCAGGGAGGCCGGGATGTTGGGGAACATTCCCAAGAATGCAACGCTGCGCGTATGATGATTGCTAATTTGTTATCTTTTTTGCTTTTCATTTTTTATGGTAGTATTACTCGTGCTTTGCCTTTGTACAAACGTACTAAGTGTTACAGTCCACTGCATATTAATAAAATAAATAAAATCTTTTAAATTTACCGTTTAAGAAAAAACATAAAAAACTATATAAAAAAATTTATGATTTAGCTGCTATTGTAATGAACACACAGTCTTTTTAATTCGGTTAATTAAATTCAATTTATTTAACACGTTTGCTTAAAATTAACTTATGTTTTACTTACTGTTAATTTATTATTAATTTCATTTAAGGTTAAGTTTCGGTAGTTGCAAAAAGTTATGAACTTAGATTTAGTTATTACACTGTCCCTTTCGGTTGTACATGACTCGTTGAAATTGTCCGTTATTCGGTCTTCCCTTCCAGTACGCATTAGGGTGGTACTCTACATTCGGCCCTCCTGACGGCAATTCGGCTCGGATTGCCACCGTTTCATAAATTCGGCCACGGTGGTCGTCTTGTTTGGACCCTCGTGGTGGCCGACCTTCTTGACCTCATACCCTCCGTGAGGAGACCTTTTTACAACCTTGTAGGGGCCAATGTATTTGCCCTTCAGTTTAAGCCAAACTGGGTACGCTTGACCACCTTGGCACATTCAGCCTCTGGCTTCCGTTTGCTGTTCTACGTTTTACAATTCTCCCTCTGAATTTTTGCTATGTTCTTACTTGCCTCGGCCATCATTTCGTTTTACTCGTCTTCGAAGGCACTAATTATCTCGGTTTCTTACATCTCTCGAAGGTCAGGGTAATCCGGTAATTTCATTTCTACGCCTGTTAACAACTTGAACTGTGACAGCCGGGTGCTTTTCGGGGGATTGGAGTTGATCAGCATTGGGCGCGTGACACTTGTCTATACTAGTTCTGCGGTGTTTTGGCACACAATTTTGAAAGCATGGGTTTAACTACCTTGTGGACTCGTTCAAGCTGGCCATTCCCACGCGGAATACCTGTGGTAATCAGCAAATGCTGAATGTTTTCCTCAACGCAATAGTCTTCCCTAAGCATTCAATCACGGTTTTAGTATCAGTAGTCTTCGTTAGATAAAGTTAAACGAAGTTTGTGAACCCGTTAATTACGACAAACAGGTGATTGTAGGCCTTCTTGGTTACTTCCACTGGACCAACGTGGTCCACATGATAAGTATCGTTCGCCTTCATCAATACAGCTTTTCACAATGTTTGGAACCTTTGCGGTCAGCCTAGTTATATAGTACTGTTTCTCAATAATCTCGCGAGTTTTAGAAACACTGAAGTGACCCTGGTTATGCGCCAAACGAATATTTTATTCTTCCAACTGAACTGGTACTACTACAAGGCCCTTAGCTGGATCCTTGTACAACACTCCATTTTGCATATAGTAATATTCGTATTCTCCGTGTTGCAACACTGCTTTGATGGTCTTCGTGCATTCATCAGCCTCCTGGGCACATCTGATTCTGTGAGTAAGGCTGCTTTTTAGTATTAGATACGCCATTCGGCTTAACGCATCTACGTGATTCATTCGGGTACCTAGTAGGTGTACTATTACGTTCGAGAATTCTTGCACGAACACGGCCCATCGGGAGATGCTGCATTGCAATCGGTCACGATTTTGAACTGTATGCCAAGTAAATAAACTCTCCATTTTTTCAGAGATTCTATGATTGCGAGCACTTCCAATTCATAAGAGTGGTACTTCTCCTCATACGGCTTCGTCCGACGGCTCATATACTGCACTTGATGCAAATCTTCGTCGTCTAAAGTCTTCTGAAATAACACTGCACCATAACCGTAAAGGCCTCGTTACTCTTACGTAAACGTATACGTTGATGATCAGCTGTTCCGTTTTCATTACCAAGTCTATGTATAAATAGGTACTCTTACGTAAACGTAACGTTGCGTTGCGGACGAACCTGATAAAATTAAAATTTCTCTCCGTTTTTACGTATCCGCTCTCAAGAATTTTATTTTTGTTTTCAAGCAGTGTTGTCAACAAAACGTATTAGCCGGCGGTTTATTTTTAGATTTTATTAATAAGATTCTCTTTTTAAAATATAAATTTAAAGAATATAAACATTACATACATACATACATATACATATATAAATAATTATAAATATATGTATATTAGTTTTTTTGTTTTTGATTAAACTTGGTAAGAAGATAGAATGTTACAGCGAAATTACTATAGGCTATATTTTTCCGGAATTCTGGAGCAGGGAGGAATAAAATGGTTAAAAATTAGCAAAAACCGATTTTTGGGAAATAACCCTACAATCATAAATCAAAATTTTTTTCGTACGAATTCCTAATCGTAAAATCGGCTTTAAAAAGGCAAATTTCAGGTAAATTTTGATCAATTTTAACTACAAAATTTTAAAAGTAAATTTATTTTTTTGGCTTAAACTACCATTAGGGATATATGTTTGAAAAATGTTAACTTAAAGGAACAAAACAGGGTAAAACTTTGTTTTAAATATTTTGGCGATGTTTGAATGAATTTTACATTGTCGCATAAAAGTACATTTTGAAAGTCGTCGCCTTTAAGGTTTACCCCCTTCAAGTGGGTTATATAAGGCATTTTTGGGATATTTTAATTAAGCTCATTTATACTGCAAAATTTGAAAAGTTTACGGCTTATTTCCGATGTGCGAAAGAATTCTTTCGTTCGTACAACTGCATTCGTACAAATTCTAAAGCTTGTTTTTGTTTTAAATGTAGTTGTTCGAAAGAAATAATTCTTTCAAACATCGGAAATATGCTATTAATTATTTCATGCTAAAACTATCACTAGGGACATACATATATAACAAATACTAAATTCTTTCACATAAAGGTAGCAAAGAAATAAAGTACATTTTAGAGCAAACAGGGTAAAAATTCGTACTCTTGGTACTTTTTTGTGAACTCGTTTTTTGCAGTAATTTTGACTGTTTTTCCCCGGGCATCTCCGGAATTTATCACCGTGTACATATATAGGCGAGGATTTAGAAGCACTTTTTACTGATACCCATATAAGTGAGGTCAACTTTGTACTTAAAGAGATATTAATAAAGTCTTAAACAAATTTTAAGGTCCATAACTCCTTAACTAGCTGCTTAGGTGCAAAAACACTATATCAAAAGTTGTTATGTTATAGCATTTTTCAGTGCTGTACATACAAACATATCTGTGAATATACATATGCACATATGTATTAAACAGATTTGCAACCTTTTGGCTAGAAATCCGTTGTTGTAGGCTTTTCAACGGGGTTGAAAAGCAGGAAAACCAAATCATAAAGAAGTTAAATTTGGTAAGAGGTAAGTTCTACTCACGGTTCAACCAAGGTTATATTCAAGAAAACTCGAAGAGATTACACGTTATAAGCCTTTTATTTGTAAGTATAAAAATGTCGAAAAAATAGAGCTAGTGCACCTGCAAGTAACTTTGTACAATGCTAAAAAACGTCACAACACCCAACAACAAAACTCGCCGCCATTAAGGCGAATCCCCTCTGTCAAACTGCATTCACAATAGCAACCTACAGCAGGGGCTCGATGTCTAGATCAAGAAAGTCGTCCTCCTGATCTAACATCATCTCCTCAGAGGGCGCCTCAACATGCCGCCCCCCTTGCACGGGTGCAACGAGAATTGCTTCGCTGAGTCGGTTCATGGTAGCCACCATTTGGCGTAGGAGCTGGTGAGTCGTGGCTTGCCCAGCCGCTTGCTGCTCCAGATGCCGTTGAATGGGATTCGGCCTTCTTCTCGAACGCCGTTGTCGAGCGGTGAGGACTTGGACTGCTCCCGCAGAGGACTCATCGCTAAGGCTCGTATGGTGTGCACGGCGCTGCAATCGACGGACGGGGGGCGATGCCACCATTTGGTCCTGCAAGCTGGCATCTCGACGAGGAAGTTGAAGACGCTCCTGTACCGGACGCCGCTGGCCGGAACCACTTCCGGACGTAGGCCTTTGCCGCTCCTTATGCAGCAAAGTGTGGTGCAAATTACCGCATTTACGACACACAGAGGAAGTGTTACAGTCAGCACTCTTATGAGTCTGAGATAAGCAGTTGCTACAATAGCCATGGACTCGTACGCTATATACCCTTTGTGGGACAGTAAAACTGGCAAAAACCTTACAAAACCGTAAGTGATGGGTTTGGAAACAGATGAGGCATGTTCCAGGGCGACGAATAGGCTCCATTCTTATCTGAAAATAAATTAAAAATACAAATGTTGAATCATAATATAGGATTAACGTAGTTATTTATCCATAATGGGCAACCAACAGAGTTTTACGATAGGCCGAGTAACGATACCGTACTTGGTCCTTACGTCAGCCACTCTTACACGTTTATCTGGTCCGCGATAAACAGATTCTACACGCCCTAATCGCCAATCACAAGGGGGAAGTAATTCGTCCTTGATAATCACAAAATCGCCAACAAGTAATTCTTTTTTTGGATGGCGCCATTTGTATCGTTTATGCAACTCCTGTAAGTACTCGGTTTTCCATCTTTGCGCAAAACGATGGTGAAGGGCTTTCAGCCTTTCCCATCGGTTAAGAAGAGATATATTCAAGTCATTAGCTGGCCTTTCCGGCTGAACCATTATCGGTGCCCCTCGTAGGAAGTGTCCGGGCGTCAATGCGTTTAAATCGTCAGGATCTTCAGTCATCGGAGATAACGGCCGGGAATTTAAAACGCCTTCAATTCGTACTAAAAGTGTAGAGAACTCTTCAAAATTAAATCTTTGATTGCCTACAACCTTCCTAAAGTGAAGCTTAAAGCTCTTTACTCCAGCCTCCCACAGGCCTCCCATGTGCGGCGCACTAGGTGGTATAAACTTCCATTCGAAGCCGTGGACAGCGTACTTTTCAGATACGTCTTTGGCTGATTCTTTAAGAAATATTGAATATTCTTCAAGTAATGCTCTACTTGCACCCACAAAACTAGTGCCGTTATCAGACATCATGCGCTTTGGCAAACCGCGTCTTCCCACGAACCTGTCAAATGCAGCCCTAAAAGCCTCTGACGAAAGAGTAGAGCATGGCTCGAGATGAATAGACCGTGTTGCAAAACATACAAAAATACAAGCATAGCCCTTCATGTATGGAGAATTTCTCAGAGTGCCGGCTTTTATCTGAAACGGACCAGCGAAGTCCACTCCTGTAAAAGTAAATGGTAAAGAGAACGTAGCTCTCTCCGCTGGTAGAGCTGCCATGATCTGTGATAAAACCCGCTGTTTGTAGCGAACGCAAGTCAGGCATTTATTTATACATTTTTTAACAGCTCTCTTAAGAGCTGGAATGTAGAATTGATATCTCACCATGTTGATCATTAGAGAGACATCCGCGTGCATCAAATTCTTATGCATAAAATCGAGAATGATTTCGCACAAATTTGATTCGTAAGGAACAATAATAGGACACCTTTCGTCGAAAGTCAAAGAAGAATTAACTAAGCGACCATTTACTCGAATAAGTCCCTGGGAATCTAGAAATGGATTTAGCGTCAGAAGCGCACTTTTCCTTGAGATTGGCCTAGAATTAGACAAATCGGCATACTCATTAGCATAGTAAGCCCGTTGAGTCATTCTGAGTAATATAATTTTAGAGTGATTCAGTTCCGCATAAGATAGTGCGCCCCTATACTTTCCGCTGCCCCTACGCAATTTGCGCAAGGCTAAATTTAAAAACCGAAACATGTAGGCTATGACCCGAAGGGCCTTGTGATACCTCGTGAACCTATTAATAACACAGAAATCGTCCGAAGTCTCTCTTTTCGCTCGGGATAGTTGGGTATTCGATGGTGGGTTTACGTTGTCCCGCAATACTCCCTCCATATTCAAAGTAGTATTCAGAGTATAATAACAACTGCTTTGAATGATTTTCCTTCGTTCTGGAGGTATTTGCAATGTGGGCCTCGAAACAGGCCAATTGTTCTGAGAGTTTAGAAGCCACATAGGCCCATGCCACCACAATGGATTATCTAACAGCTCCTGTGGCTTACATCCCCTTGTTCCAAGATCAGCAGGATTTTCACCAGTTGATACATGTCTCCACGTGGCGTTACCGACATTTTCAAGAATTTTAGTAGCACGATTTGCGACATATGTTTTCCACGTTGAGGGAGGTTTTTTAAGCCAGGCAAGAACAATAGTGGAATCAGTCCACATATGAATGGAGGCGTCTGGGAAGGAACCCTTGGATACTATATGCCTCACCAATTTTGAAAGAAGTAACGCGCCGCACAATTCCAATCGAGGAAGACTCACTATTTTTAGCGGAGCTACTTTACTTTTAGAGACTAATAAATGAGAGTTCCTAGTCGCTGAGTCTTCTGATCGAATGTAGAGTGCAGCACAGTATGCAACCTCAGAAGCGTCACAAAAGCCATGCAGTTGAATATCATTATCAGGTTGAAAGTTTACCCAACGAGGAATTTTAATATCCTCAATTTGTACTAAATTCTCAACAAAGGTTTGCCACTTGACAAGAATGTGAGGTTTCACACCCTCATCCCAATCGACCCCATCTTGCCACAACTCTTGAAGCAAAATTTTCGAATTGATAATTATAGGCGTAAGCCATCCTGCCGGGTCAAAAAGTTGTGCCACACAGGATAAAATTCGCCTTTTCGTTATAATTTCGCTATTCTCCATTTTTTTAATTTTATAAGTGAAAGTATCACTTTTCGCATTCCAAAGAATCCCAAGAGTCTTTGTAGCGCTAGGACTGTCAAATTTCAAAAAATTTTCATCCAAAAGATTTTCATTTGGAATGTGTTCCAACAATCTTGGATGATTTGCAGTAATTTTCCTTAACGGAAATCCTGCTGAATTAAGTGATCGACTTAACTGTTTTTGAGACTCTATAGCTGATTCAATTGTGTGTCCTCCGGACAACACATCATCAACGTAAGTCTCCCTCCGCAATATTGTGGATGATAATGGATTCTCACTCTCCGTGTCATAAGCCAATTGAAGCAGTGTTCGAATGGCTAAGTATGGTGCACAATTTACACCAAAGGTAACAGTAGCCAATTCGTAATCTTGTATTTCATCCCTTGCATTATTTCTGAATAAAACTCTATGGTATGGTCTATCTGTTTCGTCAATCATTATCTGGCGGTACATTTTCTCTATATCGCCATTGAACACGTATATATATTTTCGCCAGTTTAAAATTATAGTCATAAGATCCGAATGAAGAGTCGGACCACTATTTAATACATCGTTCAATGAACATGAACTTTTTGTTTTGCGTGATGCGTTAAATACGACGCGAACTTTTGTAGACGCACTATCAGGTTTAAATACCGCATGGTGTGGTAGGTAATAGGAAAAGAATTTACCATCTTTATTAATCTCCGTAGAGCCACATTTGTACATATGACCTAGATCAATATATTCCCCTAAAATTTCGTTATAGGTATCAAGCAGACCCTGTTTCTTGCCCAAGTTAGTTTCCATTTGAATATATTGCTTCCGTGCAGCATAACGAGATGAAGATAAATATAATGCCCTTGGAAATTCTCGTTTGAACGGAAGTTTCACTACATAGCGACCATCTGGCCGTCGAAATGTGGTCTTTGAATACAGCTCCTCGCAGTACAGGTCATCTTCAGATAAAACTGAATTTTCTAAAATTTCCTCCGTTTCCCAAAATTTTCTCAGTTGTATACATAGCTCATTTGTTTCCTCCTGCCTTTCCCTTATATCAACTGTCACGAGTGACAAAGAGTTAATATTCAAAGGTCCATACACAAACCAGCCGTATACCGAGTTCTGGGCCACCATATTTCCTAAAATATGTTGCCTCGTTCCCTCCAGTAAAATATATGGCAATATGTCGCTTCCTATTAACATATCAATATGAGAAGAAACATAAAATGTAGGATCCGCCAATTCTAAGTCTCCAATTTCGTTGAGATCAGGATTAGAAATTGTCGTTGACGGCATCAAACTTGTTAAGTTTGGTACAATCACTGATTGAGTATCAAGCATAAAATTATGTTTCTCAGCACATAGTTTTATGTTACAAAGCTTCTTTGAGTTAGCAACTATCGTTCCCCCTAACCCACATACCTGGAAGTTTGCCGGTATCGTTTTCAGGTTTAATCTATTTTGTATTCGTTCAGTTAAGAACGACCTTTTTGAAGCAGAGTCTATCAGGGCTCTTATTGTAAATTTATCGCCGAAGTAATCAATTTGCACCAAAGCAGTCGGTAACAGAATGTCATCGTGACTTACCGACAAATGAGTTTGAACATTCGTCGGATTTAAACTACTACCCGAAGGGCACTGTAGTCTTGCATCGCAATCATTTTCGTTCATGTCCCTACCATATAGTGTGGACTCCGTATGAAATAAATCCACCTGTCTATTTCTTCCCTGACTGCCTTTCGTCACCTGATTACCATTGTTATTCTGCTGAAGATGTAATAAGCTATGATGCTTATTCTTACACTGGGTGCATCGAAAAATACTCTTACAATCCTTATTCAAATGAGTTGGTGAAAGGCAATTGCTACATATTTTATTTTGTTCAACATAATCAATTCGTTGCCTGACTGAAAAGTCCGAAAATTTTTTGCAAACTCGAAGATTATGGTTTTCATTGCATAGTCGGCATAAATTTTGATTATTTGAACCCGCCCTCTGAATATTTTTATTTCCCTCGTTCTATTCTCTCAACTACTCTATGTCTACTCTTCAGAAAATTATCCATTTGATCCCAAGATGGCATTTCAGAATCAGAATCCAACGATTCTTCCCAAGCAGTAATCGTTTGAATCGGTAACTTACTGCTGCTCCAATAAACTAAAATCGGATCCCACTGATCAACACGTATACCATGGCCTTTCAACATTGCCAAGCAATCACAAATAGTCGTTCTTATCCTATTTATATCATCGCTAGTTTCATTAGTCGCAGGTTTTATGTTAAAAAGGGCCTTCAATTGAATCTCAACCAAAAATTTCTTATTCTCATACCTGGCTTTTAACGCATTCCAAGCCGGCAAATAATTTTGGTCCGATAACGGATATTTTTGAATAATCGCTAAAGCATCACCGGATGTTTTATTCAGTAAATGAAAAAATTTTTCCACCTGAGATACTCTAGGATTGGTATGATAGAGGACCGAGAACATATCCCTAAAAGATGGCCATTCCTCATAACTACCATTAAAAACTTTCATATCACAACATATCACAAGCCGGAACTCGGACACCGAGTTCTGAAAGATCGAAGGTAGTATTATTCGGAAAAAATAAGGAGCTACCCATGGCTGATGAATGGCATGGACCATTCACAAGCCGGAACTCGGACACCGAGTTCTGAAAGATCGAAGGTAGTATTATTCGGAAAAAATAAGGAGCTACCCATGGCTGATGAATGGCATGGACCCCCATGTGTATTATTAGGCGGCCCTTTAGCCGCCTTCAGAAGGTCGTTCATATTTGCCTTTGTTAACTGGTACTTCTCCCTGCATTCCCTGAATCTAGTCCTGGCCAATTCCTTAAGCTCCCGGGATATTATTTCATCCACCGAACTATATATCGTTTCATAGGACATACGAATAGTCTTCCAATCCTCTTCTAAAGATTCTAACTTTGCCTCTACTAAAGATTCAGTTAAATCTTCAGGATGTAATAATGCAAAATTTTCGCATTCATCGGACAAATTGTCGGTTTCAACTACAAATTTTGAATGAGCTTGGCTCCCCATTGTAAACTATCAGTGTATATTGTTTTTTAACCGCAAGTGCGTAGCAAAGCGGAAATTAAGAATTATCTATTTTGTTATGAGTAATAATTCGACTTCAATGAATCCCGAAAATACGCAGATTATTGTATATATTGCACAATTTTTTCCCCAATGTAATAATTGGAAAAATTACGTATGTACAACAACAAAATTACAACCGCCAATATCCTGCGAATTCTATCACTTCCCTCAGTTACGTAGTAACTAAGTTTTGGTATTGTAAATAAAATAAATTACGAATCTATTTTACATGAACCGCAAGCAGTATAAATGCGCGGAAACCAATTTTACTAATTTTGCCTGTGAGACTCAAAATAGTAATAAATAGCCGCCGACAATGGAAATGCGCGGAAAGCTTTAAAATATATATTATAATAATATGAAATAATAATATTAACCGCTGGCAACGAATATTGCGCGGAACTTGTTAATTAATCCTCAAATAAATTTCCAAGTTCTGTCTAATAAAATTATTTATTATTTTTGCGGTTAACTTTGAAATCAACCGCACTATTATCAATTCAATGCTAATAACTACGCACTGTATTATTCACACGGACTGGCCTGTAAAAGTAGTTGTTGATATTGTTTGTGTACTTCGTAATGCAACCAACAACAACAACCTTGTAAATTACTTCAATTGTATATATTTAACAATTTATAATATTTTACATCAATTATTCAAAGTTATGTTAAAAAAATATACAGTTTCAATAAATAGTGATATTTTCCAACAAATCTTTCATCACTAGTTCAACTTTTTGAAGGACCATAAACAGATTTGCAACCTTTTGGCTAGAAATCCGTTGTTGTAGGCTTTTCAACGGGGTTGCAGGAAAACCAAATCATAAAGAAGTTAAATTTGGTAAGAGGTAAGTTCTACTCACGGTTCAACCAAGGTTATATTCAAGAAAACTCGAAGAGATTACACGTTATAAGCCTTTTATTTGTAAGTATAAAAATGTAGAAAAAATAGAGCTAGTGCACCTGCAAGTAACTTTGTACAATGCTAAAAAACGTCACAACACCCAACAACAAAACTCGCCGCCATTAAGGCGAATCCCCTCTGTCAAACTGCATTCCCAATAGCAACCTACAGCAGGGGCTCGATGTCTAGATCAAGAAAGTCGTCCTCCTGATCTAACATCATCTCCTCAGAGGGCGCCTCAACATGTATATTCTACTTCTTTTTTAGAAAACCGTCGATATCGTTTTGTATTGGCGATTTCAAACAAGAACATTAACAACATGCTTAAAACCAACACTGAGTGCAAAACAAAACAAAACAAAATTTTTTATTTCATTCTCTTTGTTTTTTTAACATACTTTAAGAACATATGATACGTTTATTTTTAGTAACTACCAACCATTGACGTCGACCGCAACGTTTACGTATCCGCAACATTTACGTAAAGAGTAACGAGGCCTTAACTGCATCAGGGTCGTATAACTTCAGGACTAAAGCACTAACAAGAGCTTCTTTTAATTGTTGACAAGCCAGTAGAACTTCTTCAGTAAGCACGAAGGGAACGTTCTTTCTTAACAGATTATAGGTTTCGCCATAATCGCTTAGTGCTCAACGAACTTTCTAAAATAGGAAGTCAGCCCCAAAAATCGCTGAAGCAATTTCTGATCTGTGGGAATCGGGAAGTTCTCAACCGCCTTTACCTTCTCCTTCTCTGGCCCTATCGGAGCGTTCTGAATGACACAGTCGAGGAAGTTGACAGTTTTCTGCAGGATCTGGCACTTCTCCCACTTAATTCGCAAACCATTACCGGCATCTGTCTCCAACACCGTCTTTAGCTTCTCAAGACCTTCGATTACATCCTCTCGTATTAAATCAAACGGCGTGAGTAGAAATTCGTACTGACCGTTATGGGTCACGAACGAAGTGTACCTTCTGGAGGATTCAGCCAATGGCACATGAAAAAATCCATTTCGCAGATCTGGTTTAATCGCCTGTAGTCGCAGCATAATCTTTTACTGCCGTCCTTTTTGGAAGCAAGAACAATGGGTGATGCGTACTCCGACGTGCTGGGCTGCACTATTTTCTCATCCAGCCATTATGTGACCTGCTTTTCAACTATAATTTGATCAGCAGTGGGTAAACGTCGCGGGCAATGATAAACTGGCATATCGTCTTGCAACACGATATTAATTTTCACTGGACTCTCTCTATTGCGCTTGGGTTAATATTCTTTGATATTAACTGGGACATCGGGCTATGGTCTATATTTAAACAAATTCCCGAGAATTCTTCCAGCAGGGTGTTTCTTTCGATGGTTATATCAGCCTCATGTATCAGACTATTTCCCAAAATTATAGAGTGATTAATATCCCGTTCGCCAACTACATAAAAGGTTACATCAAAGTCCAGATTGCAACTTGAACAACTTCGTCAGAACGACCCATCGTAACAATTGCGCTATGGCTAATTCCAAATAATTTAACCTTTTCCAGCATAAACTTTACCTCGCCCAAAATAAAAAGCATATCGTAGCGCACAATGCATATGACGCAACTCGTATCAACCAACGCCGAAAACGTTTTACCCCGTATCACAATGTCCTTGAACAGTAGCCCTGGTCCCTTTCGAACCATGTTCACCTGATTGCCTCCTGCCTTAATTTTTTCCCCTGTTTCCCCGTCGGGAACTCAAACGAATGGTGGCCAAATTTTTCACAACGGAAACATTTAGACTGTTTTTCAGGGCAGTCTTTGCCGATATGCGATTTTTCCCCACACTTATAGCACCTTCGTTCCTTTCCACCGGCTTCGGTCTTTGGTGAACTAGTACTCTTCACGTTAGGCACAGACTCCTTCCCCTTGTATGACGACTGTGGAACTATACTTGTTTTCTCGTACACTTATATTTGCTTCTTTAGCTCGTTGATATTATCGGCCTGATAGAGTACACCTTTGTTCATCATAGAAGGGATACCTTCTATGAAATACTTAAGCAGGCTTTTCTCTTATAATTCGATTTGAGCTCCGATCTCCATAATGTTGTACAAATATTCTATAAGCGTATGGTTTTTATTTAAACGTCGATTTTGAATCCGACGTATGACTTCTGCGGCCGAAAACTGTACCCTACATATATAAATAAAAATTTAATTCATCCATTTGTTTTATATCACATATTAAATATTTATATTTTGAAGTGAACTAAGCTGAGTGAAGATTAATTTTTTCTACATATTACAACTAAATTTTGTGTAAGCTATGCACTTAAATTTCAGAAAAACTTTTTTTTAGAAAACAAATTAGAAACTGTCTTGAATCTCAAAAAACTTGCAAAAAAAGATAAATCTTACGATATGACAACACTGAGTACGCAACGCCTTATCACACAAACAAGAGAGAAAAGAACGTAAGAATAAATGAGAATTCAAAAATAGTAACTATAATGATTTTGTAATTACCCTTACGAAACTAATCATTACATAAACTAAATTTTCATAAACATAATCCAATGGGACTTGGATTAATATGAGCAGACAAAAATGTGTAAACTCATATAATTTGTAGTAAATGTAATCTATATAACATCTATATAACGTAATTTATCATTAAAGGTTTAGGAACAAACAACGAAAAAGAAAAAACTAGTGTGAAAAATTCTCACATTCTATTTCCTTGAATTGTTGATATGAATACACAAAATTTTCGTGGTAGTACGGAAAGAATGCTGATGAAAGTCGTTCTGGGGTGGAAAATGAATTACATGCAATTTACTTTTTAATTCACTGTCATTGAAAGGTAAGCTTAGGAAAAGTGGAAAATAACGTGATAACGTAACAAGAATATATTGCTGATAGCTTTGGCTTTTCTAAAATTATTTAGGAGAACGTTTCCTGATGATCTGGCCTAAGCAACCAGTGAAATGCGCATAGGAACAGCTTATCCTTCAACAATAAATTTCAGTATTTTTTATCAATTATTAAAAAAGGGAATTAAGCACAGCAAACAAAATCTTTAAATAAATAATAGTATTCCCAAAAACAACTTTGATACTAATTTAAAAGATTTCATTTCATTAATGGCAAGTTACATCCTATGATCGAAATGAGTTCATTGCGTTAATGATACAATTCATTTCAATAATGAAAATGTACTTGAATTTGCAAAATTTGTGGCATAGAATTAATGAATCGTTAAATTTACGAAGGTTTTTCTCTTAGTGTATACTATCAATAAAAAAGTGTAAAGTTTGGTAAGCTGCGGAATTTTTTTAGGGGTTTTAAGAGGTTGAAGGGCCTTATCACAGGGTAGTACAAAGGTTCAAAAGTAAGTACTATGAGTTTCACAACCATCTTCAGCCAACTTTTTAAACTATTACCTTTTTACTGATCCCTATTATTGCAAACTTTTAACTTTTCAATGTGCGGAAAGCACATAAAAATAAAAAAAAATTATGAAAAATATAGATTGTTTGTGTTTATATTTTTTTGTATGAAATAATAAGAATAATGTAATCAAAAACTATAATAAGTTAGATATGCAAAATTGCTTTACTATATGAAAAACAAAAGTGATGTTGCGACAACTTTTAGAATCACAAATCGGAGAAATATAGCTGTCTTAAAATCATTAACAATGATATATACCCAGCAGGAAAATGTAATCAATAGGAATCGAAAATGTAATACTTGTAATATCTTGTTTAATATTTAATTCCAGAACTCATTACTCCTAACGCAGAATAAGCCCAATGATTGTAATAAATTATTTTAATGTATACTGCGCCTAAATTCAATAATTCATAATGTATTTTCATTAAGAAAATAGGTAAAAGAAAAATACGAATAACTGTCACGAAGAGAAAAAAAACACGAATAATTGCTACGAACAGAAACAATACATAACTTGTTCTGAAAATGTGGAAATATACGTGGTAATCAATGCATAATTATTGTGTCAATAAAATTACCTTCCCGATTCCAATGAATGCATTTTTATTCTTTCGAAAATAGTACATTATTTTTTTTAATTATTTATGTAATTAATTCTATATTTTCACGCTGGGTATCTTTAATACTGGACAACAAAATGGGCACTACATCATAATTGGCGTTTTTATGGCCGTGGCAAATTTTAGAACTTCAGTACAAATGCCCTCAGCTTTACTCACGTAATAAACTTTATTGATTTATGAAAAAAAAGTTATAGGGTTTTTGCTGAAATCTTCCCAGGTGCAGTGGTATACTTTGTCGTTCTATGTAAATCTTTTTGAATATTCATCTAATAAAGTATATATGTATATATTCAATAATTTGCATACGGCTCCGTATTAAGAACATTCTCGGATATCATATGCGTATGAATGAAAGCGTAACGAATAAGACTTATAATAAAATTATAAATCAAAATTACACCACTATATTTTGTGAGGATCGAGTCCTAATTGCTCATACGCCTTATATAATATTGTTGTTAAATTTAGCGGAATACTGCTCGCTAGGAGAAGAAATACAATGTCATGAAGATTAATTCAATTCCCCGGAAGGAGGGAATTGACACAATTGAAAATCTAATTTTTATATACGTTTTGACCCCCTCTACCTCAGAAACTTTTTGACCGATATTGTTGAAATTTTGTCTAAACTACTATTCAATAGGGCTTACCTTGGCGCAAATTTCGTCCAAATCGGATGACATCGATTTCACTTGACATGAAATCCCCCATACATATGTATATAGAAATGCAGGCAGAAGATGCTCGTATTCATATTATTTTAGAAAGATTAACGCACTTGTTTCGACAAATCGCACGTAAATTGTTGAAACGGGATGTGTTAGAAAAATTTAAAATAACTGAGTTAAATCTTAAATTATAAGCATATTATCTACCTTTGAATGATGTTTACTGTGGAATTGAGGAAGAACTATATGTAGAATCGTAGTAATTCAGCGCAAAACGTTTATTTCAAGTTGGAAAATCTAACTATTGAGGTATGTTCAGACATAACAAATATTTGACTATAAATTCGCAATTTGTAGCTCTTACTGACATTGAAATATTCAAATATAATAAAGATTAAAGGATATCAGTGATTTCTGGGCAATAGTTTCGAAAAAATAAGTCAAATGCATTAATGTTTGCAGCCAGAGCTGCCGTTTTTGGTTGTTTTTCTCAATGTGGAGACCAACATGGCAGGTTACTTTTTTTTTGTATACATTTGCAATTTCCATTTTTTTTTTGAAATTCCAAAAAATCTCTTTCAAAACAGCTACCAGATATTTTTGTTACCAAGCCGCACGATGTTAATTGTAAATTAAAGCAAAAGTTTTCAGAGAACTATAATTAAGGTTCAATGTCATTAATGTGCCAAATTATTTCATTCATTAGCTCATGAATTGTTCTTGGCTTATTGACGTACACTTTTTCTTTTAAATAAAATTTTCTTTAAATATCAAATCACATGATCGTGGCGGCCAATTAATATCGCCTGATAACGCCGCTAGTCTATAAGCATGCATAGGTGGTCCTACACATCCGGTTTGCTGAAATTTGCGCACAATTCTCCCAATTGTGGACACACTTGGTCGAATCACAAAGTTCATTTTGATTGGAACGCCCATTTTCGTAAAAGGCTTCAACAATCTTAACGTTCAATTAAGTTGGACTAAAAACTTGACGTTAAGGTGTGACTCACAATAAACATCGTGCGTTTTGGTTGGACCACCCTTTAGAAAAATTAAAATGTTGAATATTTTACAAACTGTTTGCGCTACCTAGTTCTTAATTTAATCATTTAAGTTGAAATTTAGCAGAGTAAAGAGGAAGAGATGAAACATAAAAAAAATTAAGAGGATAAGTTTTTTATTAGAATCTATTGAAAAATGATAAGTTATGTTTGGGTCGTTTATTTGTTAACGGAAAGTGCGTGTATTCCAAGCCGTTTGTGCGGTTTGTTTGGCTCTTGCCATTGTAACACGAGTGTGTGTTAAGCAAATTAGGCAAGATAATTGCTTAAGAAATAAAAAATAATATAACAAAATTGAAAGTAAAAAAATTAATGTAAAAATATACAAAAAAACTTATTTTTAAAACCAAAAACTTCGAAACTGCTCAATGCTTAGAAAAACTGCAAAATGCAGATAAATCTGCACATTTCAATATGTATTAAAATTATGAATGTTTTTTTTCGATTTTTTAAATACTATTTACAGAACTACTGATAAAAAATAAAAACAATCTTCTATTTCTATGGAAATTGTTTATACCTATGTATGTTTGCGTTTCATTAAATTTTTTTTCTTTCGAATCCAGCATCAGTGATGCCAGAAGTGTATTTTGCAGATTATATACCTCAAAATTGCCAAAATGCAGATTTGACGATTTTTGACTTAAACATGCAGATTTGGCGGAAACTTCTTTACATTGTCACTTATGTTTCTAATTTTCCACTTCTTGCACTGGAAAACGAAAACTTCCTACCACTCATGGAAGAAAACAGAAAAATTCGTGTTTATTAGGTGGTGATATAGTACATAAAATTATAAAAATCTAAAAGTTTTGGCAACACTGTCCAGCATATGAAAAAACTTTAATACGTACTACATAGCAACTGCTGAATACCTACATGAGAGTAGTGCAGAGATGTCAGCGTCATACACAATTGTGTAAGCAAAACTCACATGTACGCCTACGCTCTTTTATTTTGCGAGCGTACAATATAATTTTTTACTGCAAAACACTCTCATTCACAGGGCTATATCACACGGCCTGTTTTGAGGCCCCTAAACAGAAATAATGTATTTATTATTTATTATCTTTGTTTATGTTTTGTTTTATTTCTGTTTTTAACATTGTACAATGGTTGACAAATAATATCTACATTGTTTTGCATTTAAGCTAACGATATGTGTTTTGTTTGTGAAAAAAATTCTTTGATGCCTGTTAAGGGACCCTTTCGTTAAAAGGACGTACCTAAATGTAAAAATATTTTTCTTTCTGTACCAATCGCGTCGGTGGGTTTTTTTCTTTGAAAACACTTTTCTTAAGTAAGTAAAAATATTTAAAAAACTTGTTAAAAAAGTCTTGTTTTCCTACAATTTATGTGTAAACCTATACACATAAAAGCAAATGTGACAGCAGGAAAACTTTTTGGGTAAGAAGATGTGTATTATTGATGTATTAATGAAACTGTATTGTTTAACGTCCACAAACCTAAAAAATGTTTTGTTGTTATTGGTAAATAAAAGTATATTTTTATAGGCTAGTAAAATCTTCTCTTTTTATAATGGCGGTTAATAACACTGTGCAAGAAATTGACACTTTTTTTTCGTGACAAGCTGGGAACCTGGCGTTTTAACATAATTCGGGTACGCTGAATCCAGTGGTGCCCGCGGTTTTTTAAGATTAGCTCTGGTTTTCGAGATATACCGTTATTTCGAAAATGGAGGAGGTTGCACAACATATGTATATTCGCGTAACTCAAAAACGCTTTAGCTTATTCAAAAAACTTAAAAAATTTCGCAATAAAATTTCCTTTAAGAAAAGTAAAACTTCTTTCTAATATCCTTAGTCGTTTTAGAAACATTTTTTTTGGAAAAAATAAAATAATTTTTTTAACAAAATTTCGAAATTTTTGTTTTTTAAAAATTCATAAAAAATTGGAAAATGCAGCTATGCTTCTAATTTTTTGCAGACGTATAAAAACCAAACAAAACAAGCCATAAATGATTAAAATCTGTTTGCAACTTTTGATTTTATTAACAAAAGTCGACAAATTTTAATTAATTTAAGAATTTCATAAAACGCAATATTTGTATGGGAGCACCCTAAGGGATGGTGATAAAGGGAAAGTATAATTGGAGAAAATGTTAAGAACAAAAAACTAATGGAGGTCAGTCATACATTTTATCCCCCTAGGGGCGACTCCTGGGCATTTATGGGATTTTTTCTTCAATATATTTCTAGTCTGCATTAAACATTTTGTATGGAAGCCCCCTTAAGGAATGGATATAGCGGGTGGGTATGTTAAAAATAAATGATTGAGATGAAAATTAAAGTGGGGTTGGTCATACATTTGACCCATCTAGGGGCATCCTAGGCGCTACAGGGGCCACATTTAAGAATTTAATTAAACGGCCATATTTGTATGGGAGCCCCCTAAGGGGTGGATATATATGGCAACTATGTTTTCAGAAAATGTTAAGAACAAAAAACATTGGAGGTCGGTCATACATTTTATCCCCCTAAGAGTGAATCCTAGGCCTTAGAAATAAATAAATAAAAGGTTACATCAAAGTCCAGACTGCAACTTGAACAACTTCGTCAGAACGACCCATCGTAACAATTGCGCTATGGCTAATTCCAAATAATTTAACCTTTTCCGGCATAAACTTCACCTCGCCCAAAATAAAAAGCATATCGTAGCGTACAAGGCATATGACCCAACTCGTATCAACCAACGCCGAAAACGTTTTACCGTATCACAATGTCCTTGAACAGTAGCCCTGGTCCCTTTCGAACCATGTTCACCTGATCGCCTCCTGCCTTAATTTTTTCCCCTGTTTTCCCCGTCGGGAACTCAAACGAACGGTGGCCAAATTTTTTACAACGGAAACATTTAAACTGTTTTTCAGGGCAGTCTTTGCCGATATGCGATTTTTCCCCACACTTATAGCACCTTCGTTTCTTTCCACCGGCTTCGGTCTTTGGTGAACTAGTACTCTTCACGTTAGGCACAGACTCATTCCCCTTGTATGACGACTGTGGAACTATACTTGTTTTCTCGTACACTTATATTTGCTTCTTTAGCTCGTTGATATTATCGGCCTGATAGAGTACACCTTTGTTCATCATAGAAGGGATACCTTCTATGAAATACTTAAGCAGGCTTTTCTCTTATAATTCGATTTGAGCTCCGATCTCCATAATGTTGTACAAATATTCTATAAGCGTCTCGTTTTTATTTAAACGTCGATTTTGAATCCGACGTATGACTTCTGCGGCCGAAAACTGTACCCTACATATATAAATAAAAATTTAATTCATCCATTTGTTTTATATCACATATTAAATATTTATATTTTGAAGTGAACTAAGCTGAGTGAAGATTAATTTTTTCTACATATTACAACTAAATTTTGTGTAAGCTATGCACTTAAATTTCAGAAAAACTTTTTTTTAGAAAACAAATTAGAAACTGTCTTGAATCTCAAAAAACTTGCAAAAAAAGATAAATCTTACGATATGACAACACTGAGTACGCAACGCCTTATCACACAAACAAGAGAGAAAAGAGCGTAAGAATAAACGAGAATTCAAAAATAGTAACTATAATGATT
Organism: Pollenia amentaria; assembly: GCA_943735925.1. Lineage (NCBI taxonomy): Eukaryota > Metazoa > Arthropoda > Insecta > Diptera > Polleniidae > Pollenia > Pollenia amentaria. Next base: position 102,159,219 of record OX031007.1, read on the forward strand.
TTGTAATTACACTTACGAAACTAATCATTACATAAACTAAATTTTCATAAACATAATCCAATGGGACTTGGAATAATATGAGCAGACAAAAATGTGTAAACTCATATAATTTGTAGTAAATGTAATCTATATAACATCTATATAACGTAATTTATCATTAAAGGTTTAGGAACAAACAACGAAAGAGAAAAAAAAATTCTCACATTCTATTTCCTTGAATTGTTGATTTGAATACACAAAATTTTCGTGGTAGTACGGAAAGAATGCTAATGAAAGTCGTTCTGGGGTGGAAAATGAATTACATGCAATTTACTTTTTAATTCACTGTCATTGAAAGGTAAGCTTAGGAAAAGTGGAACATAACGTGATAACGTAACAAGAATATATTGCTGATAGCTTTGGCTCTTCTAAAATTATTTAGGAGAACGTTTACTGATGATCTGGCCTAAGCAACCAGTGAAATGCGCATAGGAACAGCTTATCCTCCAACAATAAATTTCAGTATTTTTTATCAATTATTAAAAAAGGGAATTAAGCACAGCAAACAAAATCTTTAAATAAATAATAGTATTCCCAAAAACAACTTTGATACTAATTTAAAAGATTTCATTTCATTAATGGCAAGTTACATCCTATGATCGAAATGAGTTCATTGCGTTAATGATACAATTCATTTCAATAATGAAAATGTACTTGAATTTGCAAAATTTGTGGCATAGAATTAATGAATCGTTAAATTTACGAAGGTTTTTCTCTTAGTGTATACTATCAATAAAAAAGTGTAAAGTTTGGTAAGCTGCGGAATTTTTTTAGGGGTTTTAAGAGGTTGAAGGGCCTTATCGCAGGGTAGTACAAAGGTTCAAAAGTAAGTACTATGAGTTTCACAACCATCTTCAGCCAACTTTTTAAACTATTACCTTTTTACTGATCCCTATTATTGCAAACTTTTAACTTTTCAATGTGCGGAAAGCACATAAAAATAAAAAAAAATTATGAAAAATATAGATTGTTTGTGTTTATATTTTTTTGTATGAAATAATAAGAATAATGTAATCAAAAACTATAATAGGTTAGCTATGCAAAATTGCTTTACTATATGAAAAACAAAAGTGATGTTGCGACAGCTTTTAGAATCACAAATCGGAGAAATATAGCTGTCTTAAAATCATTAACAATGATATATACCCAGCAGGAAAATGTAATCAATAGGAATCGAAAATGTAATACTTGTAATATCTTGTTTAATATTTAATTCCAGAACTCATTACTCCTAACGCAGAATAAGTCCAATGATTGTAATAAATTATTTTAATGTATACTGCGCCTAAATTCAATAATTCATAATGTATTTTCATTAAGAAAATAGGTAAAAGAAAAATACGAATAACTGTCACGAAGAGAAAAAAAACACGAATAATTGCTACGAACAGAAACAATACATAACTTGTTCTGAAAATGTGGAAATATACGTGGTAATCAATGCATAATTATTGTGTCAATAAAATTACCTTCCCGATTCCAATGAATGCATTTTTATTCTTTCGAAAATAGTACATTATTTTTTTTAATTATTTATGTAATTAATTCTATATTTTCACGCTGGGTATCTTTAATACTGGACAACAAAATGGGCACTACATCATAATTGGCGTTTTTATGGCCGTGGCAAATTTTAGAACTTCAGTACAAATGCCCTCAGCTTTACTCACGTAATAAACTTTATTGATTTATGAAAAAAAAGTTATAGGGTTTTTGCTGAAATCTTCCCAGGTGCAGTGGTATACTTTGTCGTTCTATGTAAATCTTTTTGAATATTCATCTAATAAAGTATATATGTATATATTCAATAATTTGCATACGGCTCCGTATTAAGACCATTCTCGGATATCATATGCGTATGAATGAAAGCGTAACGAATAAGACTTATAATAAAATTATAAATCAAAATTACACCACTATATTTTGTGAGGATCGAGTCCTAATTGCTCATACGCCTTATATAATATTGTTGTTAAATTTAGCGGAATACTGCTCGCTAGGAGAAGAAATACAATGTCATGAAGATTAATTCAATTCCCCGGAAGGAGGGAATTGACACAATTGAAAATCTAATTTTTATATATGTTTTGACCCCCTCTACCTCAGAAACTTTTTGACCGATATTGTTGAAATTTTGTCTAAACTACTATTCAATAGGGCTTACCTTGGCGCAAATTTCGTCCAAATCGGATGACATCGATTTCACTTGACATGAAATCCCCCATACATATGTATATAGAAATGCAGGCAGAAGATGCTCGTATTCATATTATTTTAGAAAGATTAACGCACTTGTTTCGACAAATCGCACGTAAATTGTTGAAACGGGATGTGTTAGAAAAATTTAAAATAACTGAGTTAAATCTTAAATTATAAGCATATTATCTACCTTTGAATGATGTTTACTGTGGAATTGAGGAAGAACTATATGTAGAATCGTAGTAATTCAGCGCAAAACGTTTATTTCAAGTTGGAAAATCTAACTATTGAGGTATGTTCAGACATAACAAATATTTGACTATAAATTCGCAATTTGTAGCTCTTACTGACATTGAAATATTCAAATATAATAAAGATTAAAGGATATCAGTGATTTCTGGGTAATAGTTTCCAAAAAATAAGTCAAATGCATTAATGTTTCCAGCCAGAGCTGCCGTTTTTGGTTGTTTTTCTCAATGTGGAGATGCCATGTTGGTTACTTTTTTTTGTATACATTTGCAATTTCCATTTTTTTTTTGAAATTCCAAAAAATCCCTTTCAAAACAGCTACCGGATATTTTTGTTACCAAGCCGCACGATGTTAATTGTAAATTAAAGCAAAAGTTTTCAGAGAACTATAATTAAGGTTCAATGTCATTAATGTGCCAAATTATTTCATTCATTAGCTCATGAATTGTTCTTGGCTTATTGACGTACACTTTTTCTTTTAAATAAAATTTTCTTTAAATATCAAATCACATGATCGTGGCGGCCAATTAATATCGCCTGATAACGCCGCTAGTCCATAAGCATGCATAGGTGGTCCTACACATCCGGTTTGCTGAAATTTGCGCACAATTCTCCCAATTGTGGACACACTTGGTCGATTATGCTGACCAAAAAAATCACAAAGTTCATTTTGATTGGAACGCCCATTTTCGTAAAAGGCTTTAACAATCTTAACGTTAAATTAAGTTGGACAAAAAACTTGACGTTAAGGTGTGACTCACAATAAACATCGTGCGTTTTGGTTGGACCACCCTTTAGAAATATTAAAATGTTGAATATTTTACAAACTGTTTGCGCTACCTAGTTCTTAATTTAATCATTTAAGTTGAAATTTAGCAGAGTAAAGAGGAAGAGATGAAACATAAAAAAAATTAAGAGGATAAGTTTTTTATTAGAATCTATTGAAAAATGATAAGTTATGTTTGGGTCGTTTATTTGTTAACGGAAAGTGCGTGTATTCCAAGCTGTTTGTGCGGTTTGTTTGGCTCTTGCCATTGTAACACGAGTGTGTGTTAAGCAAATTAGGCAAGATAATTGCTTAAGAAATAAAAAATAATATAACAAAATTGAAAGTAAAAAAATTAATGTAAAAATATACAAAAAATCTTATTTTTAAAACCAAAAACTTCGAAACTGCTCAATGCTTAGAAAAACTGCAAAATGCAGATAAATCTGCACATTTGAATATGTATTAAAATTATGAATGTTTTTTTTCGATTTTGCTAAATACTATTTCAAGTTTATTTAAAATTATACGTATGTACGTACAGAACTATTGATAAAAAATAAAAACAATCTTCTATTTCTATGGAAATTGTTTGTACCTATGTATGTTTACGTTTCATTAAATTTTTTTTCTTTCGAATCCAGCATCAGTGATGCCAGAAGTGTATTTTGCAGATTATATACCTCAAAATTGCCAAAATGCAGATTTGACGATTTTTGACTTAAACATGCAGATTTGGCGGAAACTTCTTTACATTGTCACTTATGTTTCTAATTTTCCACTTCTTGCACTGGAAAACGAAAACTTCCTACCACTCATGGAAGAAAACAGAAAAATTCGTGTTTATTAGGTGGTGATATAGTACATAAAATTATAAAAATCTAAAAGTTTTGGCAACACTGTCCAGCATATGAAAAAACTTTAATACGTACTACATAGCAACTGCTGAATACCTACATGAGAGTAGTGCAGAGATGTCAGCGTCATACACAATTGTGTAAGCAAAACTCACATGTACGCCTACGCTCTTTTATTTTGCGAGCGTACAATAAAATTTTTTACTGCAAAACACTCTCATTCACAGGGCTATATCACACGGCCTGTTTTGAGGCCCCTAAACAGAAATAATGTATTTATTATTTATTATCTTTGTTTATGTTTTGTTTATTTCTGTTTTTAACATTGTACAATGGTTGACAAATAATATCTACATTGTTTTGCATTTAAGCTAACGATATGTGTTTTGTTTGTGAAAAAAATTCTTTGATGCCTGTTAAGGGACCCTTTCGTTAAAAGGACGTACCTAAATGTAAAAATATTTTTCTTTCTGTACCAATCGCGTCGGTGGGTTTTTTTCTTTGAAAACACTTTTCTTAAGTAAGTAAAAATATTTAAAAAACTTGTTAAAAAAGTCTTGTTTTCCTACAATTTATGTGTAAACCTATACACATAAAAGCAAATGTGACAGCAGGAAAACTTTTTGGGTAAGAAGATGTGTATTATTGATGTATTAATGAAACTGTATTGTTTAACGTCCACAAACCTAAAAAATGTTTTGTTGTTATTGGTAAATAAAAGTATATTTTTATAGGCTAGTAAAATCTTCTCTTTTTATAATGGCGGTTAATAACACTGTGCAAGAAATTGACACTTTTTTTTCGTGACAAGCTGGGAACCTGGCGTTTTAACATAATTCGGGTACGCTGAATCCAGTGGTGCCCGCGGTTTTTTAAGATTAGCTCTGGTTTTCGAGATATACCGTTATTTCGAAAATGGAGGAGGTTGCACAACATATATTCGCGTAACTCAAAAACGCTTTAGCTTATTCAAAAAACTTAAAAAATTTCGCAATAAAATTTCCTTTAAGAAAAGTAAAACTTCTTTCTAATATCCTTAGTCGTTTTAGAAACATTTTTTTTGGAAAAAATAAAATAATTTTTTTAACAAAATTTCGAAATTTTTGTTTTTTAAAAATTCATAAAAAATTGGAAAATGCAGCTATGCTTCTAATTTTTTGCAGACGTATAAAAACCAAACAAAACAAGCCATAAATGATTAAAATCTGTTTGCAACTTTTGATTTTATTCACAAAAGTCGACAAATTTTAATTAATTTAAGAATTTCATAAAACGCAATATTTGTATGGGAGCACCCTAAGGGATGGTGATAAAGGGAAAGTATAATTGGAGAAAATGTTAAGAACAAAAAACTAATGGAGGTCAGTCATACATTTTATCCCCCTAGGGGCGACTCCTGGGCATTTATGGGACTTTTTCTTCAATATATTTCTAGTCTGCATTAAACATTTTGTATGGAAGCCCCCTTAAGGAATGGATATAGCGGGTGGGTATGTTAAAAATAAATGATTGAGATGAAAATTAAAGTGGGGTTGGTCATACATTTGACCCATCTAGGGGCATCCTAGGCGCTACAGGGGCCACATTTAAGAATTTAATTAAACGGCCATATTTGTATGGGAGCCCCCTAAGGGGTGGATATATATGGCAACTATGTTTTCAGAAAATGTTAAGAACAAAAAACATTGGAGGTCGGTCATACATTTTATCCCCCTAAGAGTGAATCCTAGGCCTTAGAAATAAATAAATAAAAGGTTACATCAAAGTCCAGACTGCAACTTGAACAACTTCGTCAGAACGACCCATCGTAACAATTGCGCTATGGCTAATTCCAAATAATTTAACCTTTTCCGGCATAAACTTCACCTCGCCCAAAATAAAAAGCATATCGTAGCGTACAAGGCATATGACCCAACTCGTATCAACCAACGCCGAAAACGTTTTACCGTATCACAATGTCCTTGAACAGTAGCCCTGGTCCCTTTCGAACCATGTTCACCTGATCGCCTCCTGCCTTAATTTTTTCCCCGTCGGGAACTCAAACGAACGGTGGCCAAATTTTTTACAACGGAAACATTTAAACTGTTTTTCAGGGCAGTCTTTGCCGATATGCGATTTTTCCCCACACTTATAGCACCTTCGTTTCTTTCCACCGGCTTCGGTCTTTGGTGAACTAGTACTCTTCGCGTTAGGCACAGACTCATTCCCCTTGTATGACGACTGTGGAACTATACTTGTTTTCTCGTACACTTATATTTGCTTCTTTAGCTCGTTGATATTATCGGCCTGATAGAGTACACCTTTGTTCATCATAGAAGGGATACCTTCTATGAAATACTTAAGCAGGCTTTTCTCTTATAATTCGATTTGAGCTCCGATCTCCATAATGTTGTACAAATATTCTATAAGCGTCTCGTTTTTATTTAAACGTCGATTTTGAATCCGACGTATGACTTCTGCGGCCGAAAACTGTACCCTACATATATAAATAAAAATTTAATTCATCCATTTGTTTTATATCACATATTAAATATTTATATTTTGAAGTGAACTAAGCTGAGTGAAGATTAATTTTTTCTACATATTACAACTAAATTTTGTGTAAGCTATGCACTTAAATTTCAGAAAAACTTTTTTTTAGAAAACAAATTAGAAACTGTCTTGAATCTCAAAAAACTTGCAAAAAAAGATAAATCTTACGATATGACAACACTGAGTACGCAACGCCTTATCACACAAACAAGAGAGAAAAGAGCGTAAGAATAAACGAGAATTCAAAAATAGTAACTATAATGATTTTGTAATTACACTTACGAAACTAATCATTACATAAACTAAATTTTCATAAACATAATCCAATGGGACTTGGAATAATATGAGCAGACAAAAATGTGTAAACTCATATAATTTGTAGTAAATGTAATCTATATAACATCTATATAACGTAATTTATCATTAAAGGTTTAGGAACAAACAACGAAAGAGAAAAAAAAATTCTCACATTCTATTTCCTTGAATTGTTGATTTGAATACACAAAATTTTCGTGGTAGTACGGAAAGAATGCTAATGAAAGTCGTTCTGGGGTGGAAAATGAATTACATGCAATTTACTTTTTAATTCACTGTCATTGAAAGGTAAGCTTAGGAAAAGTGGAACATAACGTGATAACGTAACAAGAATATATTGCTGATAGCTTTGGCTCTTCTAAAATTATTTAGGAGAACGTTTACTGATGATCTGGCCTAAGCAACCAGTGAAATGCGCATAGGAACAGCTTATCCTCCAACAATAAATTTCAGTATTTTTTATCAATTATTAAAAAAGGGAATTAAGCACAGCAAACAAAATCTTTAAATAAATAATAGTATTCCCAAAAACAACTTTGATACTAATTTAAAAGATTTCATTTCATTAATGGCAAGTTACATCCTATGATCGAAATGAGTTCATTGCGTTAATGATACAATTCATTTCAATAATGAAAATGTACTTGAATTTGCAAAATTTGTGGCATAGAATTAATGAATCGTTAAATTTACGAAGGTTTTTCTCTTAGTGTATACTATCAATAAAAAAGTGTAAAGTTTGGTAAGCTGCGGAATTTTTTTAGGGGTTTTAAGAGGTTGAAGGGCCTTATCGCAGGGTAGTACAAAGGTTCAAAAGTAAGTACTATGAGTTTCACAACCATCTTCAGCCAACTTTTTAAACTATTACCTTTTTACTGATCCCTATTATTGCAAACTTTTTACTTTTCAATGTGCGGAAAGCACATAAAAATAAAAAAAAATTATGAAAAATATAGATTGTTTGTGTTTATATTTTTTTGTATGAAATAATAAGAATAATGTAATCAAAAACTATAATAGGTTAGCTATGCAAAATTGCTTTACTATATGAAAAACAAAAGTGATGTTGCGACAGCTTTTAGAATCACAAATCGGAGAAATATAGCTGTCTTAAAATCATTAACAATGATATATACCCAGCAGGAAAATGTAATCAATAGGAATCGAAAATGTAATACTTGTAATATCTTGTTTAATATTTAATTCCAGAACTCATTACTCCTAACGCAGAATAAGTCCAATGATTGTAATAAATTATTTTAATGTATACTGCGCCTAAATTCAATAATTCATAATGTATTTTCATTAAGAAAATAGGTAAAAGAAAAATACGAATAACTGTCACGAAGAGAAAAAAAACACGAATAATTGCTACGAACAGAAACAATACATAACTTGTTCTGAAAATGTGGAAATATACGTGGTAATCAATGCATAATTATTGTGTCAATAAAATTACCTTCCCGATTCCAATGAATGCATTTTTATTCTTTCGAAAATAGTACATTATTTTTTTTAATTATTTATGTAATTAATTCTATATTTTCACGCTGGGTATCTTTAATACTGGACAACAAAATGGGCACTACATCATAATTGGCGTTTTTATGGCCGTGGCAAATTTTAGAACTTCAGTACAAATGCCCTCAGCTTTACTCACGTAATAAACTTTATTGATTTATGAAAAAAAAGTTATAGGGTTTTTGCTGAAATCTTCCCAGGTGCAGTGGTATACTTTGTCGTTCTATGTAAATCTTTTTGAATATTCATCTAATAAAGTATATATGTATATATTCAATAATTTGCATACGGCTCCGTATTAAGACCATTCTCGGATATCATATGCGTATGAATGAAAGCGTAACGAATAAGACTTATAATAAAATTATAAATCAAAATTACACCACTATATTTTGTGAGGATCGAGTCCTAATTGCTCATACGCCTTATATAATATTGTTGTTAAATTTAGCGGAATACTGCTCGCTAGGAGAAGAAATACAATGTCATGAAGATTAATTCAATTCCCCGGAAGGAGGGAATTGACACAATTGAAAATCTAATTTTTATATATGTTTTGACCCCCTCTACCTCAGAAACTTTTTGACCGATATTGTTGAAATTTTGTCTAAACTACTATTCAATAGGGCTTACCTTGGCGCAAATTTCGTCCAAATCGGATGACATCGATTTCACTTGACATGAAATCCCCCATACATATGTATATAGAAATGCAGGCAGAAGATGCTCGTATTCATATTATTTTAGAAAGATTAACGCACTTGTTTCGACAAATCGCACGTAAATTGTTGAAACGGGATGTGTTAGAAAAATTTAAAATAACTGAGTTAAATCTTAAATTATAAGCATATTATCTACCTTTGAATGATGTTTACTGTGGAATTGAGGAAGAACTATATGTAGAATCGTAGTAATTCAGCGCAAAACGTTTATTTCAAGTTGGAAAATCTAACTATTGAGGTATGTTCAGACATAACAAATATTTGACTATAAATTCGCAATTTGTAGCTCTTACTGACATTGAAATATTCAAATATAATAAAGATTAAAGGATATCAGTGATTTCTGGGTAATAGTTTCCAAAAAATAAGTCAAATGCATTAATGTTTCCAGCCAGAGCTGCCGTTTTTGGTTGTTTTTCTCAATGTGGAGATGCCATGTTGGTTACTTTTTTTTGTATACATTTGCAATTTCCATTTTTTTTTTTGAAATTCCAAAAAATCCCTTTCAAAACAGCTACCGGATATTTTTGTTACCAAGCCGCACGATGTTAATTGTAAATTAAAGCAAAAGTTTTCAGAGAACTATAATTAAGGTTCAATGTCATTAATGTGCCAAATTATTTCATTCATTAGCTCATGAATTGTTCTCGGCTTATTGACGTACACTTTTTCTTTTAAATAAAATTTTCTTTAAATATCAAATCACATGATCGTGGCGGCCAATTAATATCGCCTGATAACGCCGCTAGTCCATAAGCATGCATAGGTGGTCCTACATATCCGGTTTGCTGAAATTTGCGCACAATTCTCCCAATTGTGGACACACTTGGTCGATTATGCTGACCAAAAAAATCACAAAGTTCATTTTGATTGGAACGCCCATTTTCGTAAAAGGCTTTAACAATCTTAACGTTAAATTAAGTTGGACAAAAAACTTGACGTTAAGGTGTGACTCACAATAAACATCGTGCGTTTTGGTTGGACCACCCTTTAGAAATATTAAAATGTTGAATATTTTACAAACTGTTTGCGCTACCTAGTTCTTAATTTAATCATTTAAGTTGAAATTTAGCAGAGTAAAGAGGAAGAGATGAAACATAAAAAAAATTAAGAGGATAAGTTTTTTATTAGAATCTATTGAAAAATGATAAGTTATGTTTGGGTCGTTTATTTGTTAACGGAAAGTGCGTGTATTCCAAGCTGTTTGTGCGGTTTGTTTTGCTCTTGCCATTGTAACACGAGTGTGTGTTAAGCAAATTAGGCAAGATAATTGCTTAAGAAATAAAAAATAATATAACAAAATTGAAAGTAAAAAAATTAATGTAAAAATATACAAAAAATCTTATTTTTAAAACCAAAAACTTCGAAACTGCTCAATGCTTAGAAAAACTGCAAAATGCAGATAAATCTGCACATTTGAATATGTATTAAAATTATGAATGTTTTTTTTCGATTTTGCTAAATACTATTTCAAGTTTATTTAAAATTATACGTATGTACGTACAGAACTATTGATAAAAAATAAAAACAATCTTCTATTTCTATGGAAATTGTTTGTACCTATGTATGTTTACGTTTCATTAAATTTTTTTTCTTTCGAATCCAGCATCAGTGATGCCAGAAGTGTATTTTGCAGATTATATACCTCAAAATTGCCAAAATGCAGATTTGACGATTTTTGACTTAAACATGCAGATTTGGCGGAAACTTCTTTACATTGTCACTTATGTTTCTAATTTTCCACTTCTTGCACTGGAAAACGAAAACTTCCTACCACTCATGGAAGAAAACAGAAAAATTCGTGTTTATTAGGTGGTGATATAGTACATAAAATTATAAAAATCTAAAAGTTTTGGCAACACTGTCCAGCATATGAAAAAACTTTAATACGTACTACATAGCAACTGCTGAATACCTACATGAGAGTAGTGCAGAGATGTCAGCGTCATACACAATTGTGTAAGCAAAACTCACATGTACGCCTACGCTCTTTTATTTTGCGAGCGTACAATATAATTTTTTACTGCAAAACACTCTCATTCACAGGGCTATATCACACGGCCTGTTTTGAGGCCCCTAAACAGAAATAATGTATTTATTATTTATTATCTTTGTTTATGTTTTGTTTTATTTCTGTTTTTAACATTGTACAATGGTTGACAAATAATATCTACATTGTTTTGCATTTAAGCTAACGATATGTGTTTTGTTTGTGAAAAAAATTCTTTGATGCCTGTTAAGGGACCCTTTCGTTAAAAGGACGTACCTAAATGTAAAAATATTTTTCTTTCTGTACCAATCGCGTCGGTGGGTTTTTTTCTTTGAAAACACTTTTCTTAAGTAAGTAAAAATATTTAAAAAACTTGTTAAAAAAGTCTTGTTTTCCTACAATTTATGTGTAAACCTATACACATAAAAGCAAATGTGACAGCAGGAAAACTTTTTGGGTAAGAAGATGTGTATTATTGATGTATTAATGAAACTGTATTGTTTAACGTCCACAAACCTAAAAAATGTTTTGTTGTTATTGGTAAATAAAAGTATATTTTTATAGGCTAGTAAAATCTTCTCTTTTTATAATGGCGGTTAATAACACTGTGCAAGAAATTGACACTTTTTTTTCGTGACAAGCTGGGAACCTGGCGTTTTAACATAATTCGAGTACGCTGAATCCAGTGGTGCCCGCGGTTTTTTAAGATTAGCTCTGGTTTTCGAGATATACCGTTATTTCGAAAATGGAGGAGGTTGCACAACATATATTCGCGTAACTCAAAAACGCTTTAGCTTATTCAAAAAACTTAAAAAACCGAAATTTCGCAATAAAATTTCCTTTAAGAAAAGTAAAACTTCTTTCTAATATCCTTAGTCGTTTTAGAAACATTTTTTTTGGAAAAAATAAAATAATTTTTTTAACAAAATTTCGAAATTTTTGTTTTTTAAAAATTCATAAAAAATTGGAAAATGCAGCTATGCTTCTAATTTTTTGCAGACGTATAAAAACCAAACAAAACAAGCCATAAATGATTAAAATCTGTTTGCAACTTTTGATTTTATTCACAAAAGTCGACAAATTTTAATTAATTTAAGAATTTCATAAAACGCAATATTTGTATGGGAGCACCCTAAGGGATGGTGATAAAGGGAAAGTATAATTGGAGAAAATGTTAAGAACAAAAAACTAATGGAGGTCAGTCATACATTTTATCCCCCTAGGGGCGACTCCTGGGCATTTATGGGACTTTTTCTTCAATATATTTCTAGTCTGCATTAAACATTTTGTATGGAAGCCCCCTTAAGGAATGGAGATAGCGGGTGGGTATGTTAAAAATAAATGATTGAGATGAAAATTAAAGTGGGGTTGGTCATACATTTGACCCATCTAGGGGCATCCTAGGCGCTACAGGGGCCACATTTAAGAATTTAATTAAACGGCCATATTTGTATGGGAGCCCCCTAAGGGGTGGATATATATGGCAACTATGTTTTCAGAAAATGTTAAGAACAAAAAACATTGGAGGTCGGTCATACATTTTATCCCCCTAAGAGTGAATCCTAGGCCTTAGAAATAAATAAATAAAAGGTTACATCAAAGTCCAGACTGCAACTTGAACAACTTCGTCAGAACGACCCATCGTAACAATTGCGCTATGGCTAATTCCAAATAATTTAACCTTTTCCGGCATAAACTTCACCTCGCCCAAAATAAAAAGCATATCGTAGCGTACAAGGCATATGACGCAACTCGTATCAACCAACGCCGAAAACGTTTTACCGTATCACAATGTCCTTGAACAGTAGCCCTGGTCCCTTTCGAACCATGTTCACCTGATCGCCTCCTGCCTTAATTTTTTCCCCTGTTTTCCCCGTCGGGAACTCAAACGAACGGTGGCCAAATCTTTTACAACGGAAACATTTAAACTGTTTTTCAGGGCAGTCTTTGCCGATATGCGATTTTTCCCCACACTTATAGCACCTTCGTTTCTTTCCACCGGCTTCGGTCTTTGGTGAACTAGTACTCTTCACGTTAGGCACAGACTCATTCCCCTTGTATGACGACTGTGGAACTATACTTGTTTTCTCGTACACTTATATTTGCTTCTTTAGCTCGTTGATATTATCGGCCTGATAGAGTACACCTTTGTTCATCATAGAAGGGATACCTTCTATGAAATACTTAAGCAGGCTTTTCTCTTATAATTCGATTTAAGCTCCGATCTCCATAATGTTGTACAAATATTCTATAAGCGTCTCGTTTTTATTTAAACGTCGATTTTGAATCCGACGTATGACTTCTGCGGCCGAAAACTGTACCCTACATATATAAATAAAAATTTAATTCATCCATTTGTTTTATATCACATATTAAATATTTATATTTTGAAGTGAACTAAGCTGAGTGAAGATTAATTTTTTCTACATATTACAACTAAATTTTGTGTAAGCTATGCACTTAAATTTCAGAAAAACTTTTTTTTAGAAAACAAATTAGAAACTGTCTTGAATCTCAAAAAACTTGCAAAAAAAGATAAATCTTACGATATGACAACACTGAGTACGCAACGCCTTATCACACAAACAAGAGAGAAAAGAGCGTAAGAATAAACGAGAATTCAAAAATAGTAACTATAATGATTTTGTAATTACACTTACGAAACTAATCATTACATAAACTAAATTTTCATAAACATAATCCAATGGGACTTGGAATAATATGAGCAGACAAAAATGTGTAAACTCATATAATTTGTAGTAAATGTAATCTATATAACATCTATATAACGTAATTTATCATTAAAGGTTTAGGAACAAACAACGAAAGAGAAAAAAAAATTCTCACATTCTATTTCCTTGAATTGTTGATTTGAATACACAAAATTTTCGTGGTAGTACGGAAAGAATGCTAATGAATGTCGTTCTGGGGTGGAAAATGAATTACATGCAATTTACTTTTTAATTCACTGTCATTGAAAGGTAAGCTTAGGAAAAGTGGAACATAACGTGATAACGTAACAAGAATATATTGCTGATAGCTTTGGCTCTTCTAAAATTATTTAGGAGAACGTTTACTGATGATCTGGCCTAAGCAACCAGTGAAATGCGCATAGGAACAGCTTATCCTCCAACAATAAATTTCAGTATTTTTTATCAATTATTAAAAAAGGGAATTAAGCACAGCAAACAAAATCTTTAAATAAATAATAGTATTCCCAAAAACAACTTTGATACTAATTTAAAAGATTTCATTTCATTAATGGCAAGTTACATCCTATGATCGAAATGAGTTCATTGCGTTAATGATACAATTCATTTCAGTAATGAAAATGTACTTGAATTTGCAAAATTTGTGGCATAGAATTAATGAATCGTTAAATTTACGAAGGTTTTTCTCTTAGTGTATACTATCAATAAAAAAGTGTAAAGTTTGGTAAGCTGCGGAATTTTTTTAGGGGTTTTAAGAGGTTGAAGGGCCTTATCACAGGGTAGTACAAAGGTTCAAAAGTAAGTACTATGAGTTTCACAACCATCTTCAGCCAACTTTTTAAACTATTACCTTTTTACTGATCCCTATTATTGCAAACTTTTAACTTTTCAATGTGCGGAAAGCACATAAAAATAAAAAAAAATTATGAAAAATATAGATTGTTTGTGTTTATATTTTTTTGTATGAAATAATAAGAATAATGTAATCAAAAACTATAATAGGTTAGCTATGCAAAATTGCTTTACTATATGAAAAACAAAAGTGATGTTGCGACAGCTTTTAGAATCACAAATCGGAGAAATATAGCTGTCTTAAAATCATTAACAATGATATATACCCAGCAGGAAAATGTAATCAATAGGAATCGAAAATGTAATACTTGTAATATCTTGTTTAATATTTAATTCCAGAACTCATTACTCCTAACGCAGAATAAGTCCAATGATTGTAATAAATTATTTTAATGTATACTGCGCCTAAATTCAATAATTCATAATGTATTTTCATTAAGAAAATAGGTAAAAGAAAAATACGAATAACTGTCACGAAGAGAAAAAAAACACGAATAATTGCTACGAACAGAAACAATACATAACTTGTTCTGAAAATGTGGAAATATACGTGGTAATCAATGCATAATTATTGTGTCAATAAAATTACCTTCCCGATTCCAATGAATGCATTTTTATTCTTTCGAAAATAGTACATTATTTTTTTTAATTATTTATGTAATTAATTCTATATTTTCACGCTGGGTATCTTTAATACTGGACAACAAAATGGGCACTACATCATAATTGGCGTTTTTATGGCCGTGGCAAATTTTAGAACTTCAGTACAAATGCCCTCAGCTTTACTCACGTAATAAACTTTATTGATTTATGAAAAAAAAGTTATAGGGTTTTTGCTGAAATCTTCCCAGGTGCAGTGGTATACTTTGTCGTTCTATGTAAATCTTTTTGAATATTCATCTAATAAAGTATATATGTATATATTCAATAATTTGCATACGGCTCCGTATTAAGACCATTCTCGGATATCATATGCGTATGAATGAAAGCGTAACGAATAAGACTTATAATAAAATTATAAATCAAAATTACACCACTATATTTTGTGAGGATCGAGTCCTAATTGCTCATACGCCTTATATAATATTGTTGTTAAATTTAGCGGAATACTGCTCGCTAGGAGAAGAAATACAATGTCATGAAGATTAATTCAATTCCCCGGAAGGAGGGAATTGACACAATTGAAAATCTAATTTTTATATATGTTTTGACCCCCTCTACCTCAGAAACTTTTTGACCGATATTGTTGAAATTTTGTCTAAACTACTATTCAATAGGGCTTACCTTGGCGCAAATTTCGTCCAAATCGGATGACATCGATTTCACTTGACATGAAATCCCCCATACATATGTATATAGAAATGCAGGCAGAAGATGCTCGTATTCATATTATTTTAGAAAGATTAACGCACTTGTTTCGACAAATCGCACGTAAATTGTTGAAACGGGATGTGTTAGAAAAATTTAAAATAACTGAGTTAAATCTTAAATTATAAGCATATTATCTACCTTTGAATGATGTTTACTGTGGAATTGAGGAAGAACTATATGTAGAATCGTAGTAATTCAGCGCAAAACGTTTATTTCAAGTTGGAAAATCTAACTATTGAGGTATGTTCAGACATAACAAATATTTGACTATAAATTCGCAATTTGTAGCTCTTACTGACATTGAAATATTCAAATATAATAAAGATTAAAGGATATCAGTGATTTCTGGGTAATAGTTTCCAAAAAATAAGTCAAATGCATTAATGTTTCCAGCCAGAGCTGCCGTTTTTGGTTGTTTTTCTCAATGTGGAGATGCCATGTTGGTTACTTTTTTTTGTATACATTTGCAATTTCCATTTTTTTTTTGAAATTCCAAAAAATCCCTTTCAAAACAGCTACCGGATATTTTTGTTACCAAGCCGCACGATGTTAATTGTAAATTAAAGCAAAAGTTTTCAGAGAACTATAATTAAGGTTCAATGTCATTAATGTGCCAAATTATTTCATTCATTAGCTCATGAATTGTTCTTGGCTTATTGACGTACACTTTTTCTTTTAAATAAAATTTTCTTTAAATATCAAATCACATGATCGTGGCGGCCAATTAATATCGCCTGATAACGCCGCTAGTCTATAAGCATGCATAGGTGGTCCTACACATCCGGTTTGCTGAAATTTGCGCACAATTCTCCCAATTGTGGACACACTTGGTCGAATCACAAAGTTCATTTTGATTGGAACGCCCATTTTCGTAAAAGGCTTCAACAATCTTAACGTTAAATTAAGTTGGACTAAAAACTTGACGTTAAGGTGTGACTCACAATAAACATCGTGCGTTTTGGTTGGACCACCCTTTAGAAAAATTAAAATGTTGAATATTTTACAAACTGTTTGCGCTACCTAGTTCTTAATTTAATCATTTAAGTTGAAATTTAGCAGAGTAAAGAGGAAGAGATGAAACATAAAAAAAATTAAGAGGATAAGTTTTTTATTAGAATCTATTGAAAAATGATAAGTTATGTTTGGGTCGTTTATTTGTTTACGGAAAGTGCGTGTATTCCAAGCCGTTTGTGCGGTTTGTTTGGCTCTTGCCATTGTAACACGAGTGTGTGTTAAGCAAATTAGGCAAGATAATTGCTTAAGAAATAAAAAATAATATAACAAAATTGAAAGTACAAAAATTAATGTAAAAATATACAAAAAAATTTATTTTTAAAACCAAAAACTTCAAAACTGCTCAATGCTTAGAAAAACTGCAAAATGCAGATAAATCTGCACATTTGAATATGTATAAAAATAATATATTGTATTAAAATGATGAATGTTTCTTTTCGATTTTGTTAAGTACTATTTTAAGTTTATTTAAAATTATACGTATGTACGTACAGAACTACTGATAAAAAATAAAAACAATCTTCTATATCTATGGAAATTGTTTGTACCTATGTATGTTTGCGTTTCATTAAATTTTTTTTCTTTCGAAAAAAATTATAAATTATAAAATTATAAAAAAGTTTTGGCAACACTGTCCAGCATATGAAAAAACTTTAATACGTACTACATAGCAACTGCTGAATACCTACATGAGAGTAGTGCAGGGATGTCAGCGTCATACACTGCAAAACACTCTCATTCACAGGGCTATATCACACGGCCGGTTTTGAACAGAAATAATATATTTATTATTTATTATCTTTGTTTATGTTTTGTTTTATTTCTGTTTTTAACATTGTACAATGATTGACAAATAATATCTACATTGTTTTGCATTTAAGCTAACGATATGTGTTTTGTTTGTGAAAAAAATTCTTTGATGCCTGTTAAAGGGTCCCTTTTTCTTTCGTTAAAAAGACGTACCTAAATGCAGAAATTATTAAGAAAAAAATAGCCACAAGAATTTGTTAGTATTTTGTGCTTGTAAAAAAATTTTTCTTTCTGAACCAATCGCGTCGGTGGGTTTTTTTCTTTGAAAACACTTTTCTTAAGTAAGTAAAAATATTTAAAAAACAAGTTTAAAAAGTCTTGTTTTCCTACAATTTATCTGTAAACCTATACACATAAAAGCAAATGTGACAGCAGGAAAACTTTTTGGGTAAGAAGATGTGTATTATTGATGTATTAATGAAACTGTATTGTTTAACGTCCACAAACCTAAAAAATGTTTTGTTGTTATTGGTAAATAAAAGTATATTTTTATAGGCTAGTAAAATCTTCTCTTTTTATAATGGCGGTTAATAACACTGTGCAAGAAATTGACACTTTTTTTCGTGACAAGCTGGGAACCTGGCGTTTTAACATAATTCGGGTACGCTGAATCCAGTGGTGCCCGCGGTTTTTTAAGATTAGCTCTGGTTTTCGAGATATACCGTTATTTCGAAAATGGAGGAGGTTGCACAACATATATTCGCGTAACTCAAAAACGCTTTAGCTTATTCAAAAAACTTAAAAAACCAAAATTTCGCAATAAAATTTCCTTTAAGAAAAGTAAAACTTCTTTCTAATATCCTTAGTCGTTTTAGAAACATAATTTTCTTAACAAAATTTCGAAATTTTTGTTTTTTAACAATTCATAAAAAATTGGAAAATGCAGCTATGCTTCTAATTTTTTGCAGACGTATAAAAACCAAACAAAACAAGCCATAAATGATTAAAATATGTTTGCAACTTTTGATTTTATTCACAAAAGTCGACAAATTTTAATTAATTCCCATCATTAATTTCTAAGGCCTAGGATTCACTCCTAGGGGGATAAAATGTATGACCGACCTCCAATGTTTTTTGTTCTTAACATTTTCTTAAAACATAGTTGCCATATATATCCACCCCTTAGGGGGCTCCCATACAAATATGGCCGTTTAATGAAATTCTTAAATTTGGCCCCTGCAGCGCCTAGGATGCCCCTAGATGGGTCAAATGTATGACCAACCCCACTTTATTTTTCATCTCAATCATTTTTTTAACATACCCACCCGCTATCTTCATTCCTTAAGGGGGCTTCCATACAAAATGTTGAATGCAGACAAGAAATATATTGAAGAAAAAGTCCCATAAATGCCCAGGAGTCGCCCCTAGGAGGATAAAATGTATGACTGTTCTCCATTAGTTTTTTGTTCTTAACATTTTCTCCAATTATACTTTCCCTTTATCACCATCCCTTAGGGGTGCTCCCATACAAATATTGCGTTTTATGAAATTCTTAAATTAATTAAAATTTGTCGACTTTTGTGAATAAAATCAAAAGTTGCAAACAGATTTTAATCATTTATGGCTTGTTTTGTTTGGTTTTTATACGTCTGCAAAAAATTAGAAGCATAGCTGCATTTTCCAATTTTTTATGAATTTTTAAAAAACAAAAATTTCGAAATTTTGTTAAAAAAAATTATGTTTCTAAAACGACTAAGGATATTAGAAAGAAGTTTTACTTTTCTTAAAGGAAATTTTATTGCGAAATTTCGGTTTTTTAAGTTTTTTGCATAAGCTAAAGCGTTTTTGAGTAACGCGAATATATGTTGTGCAACCTCCTCCATTTTCGAAATAACGGTATATCTCGAAAACCAGAGCTAATCTTAAAAACCGTGGGCACCACTGGATTCAGCGTACCCGAATTATGTTAAAACGCCAGGTGCCCGGCTTGTCTGTTTTTTCAACTAGCATAGTGTAATTATAGAATATTTTTAAACTTAATAGGGTTATTATTTGCATTGGTATGTGCAAATATTATTTTCATTGTTGGCATTCGCAAAGGTATGTTGAGCACAAAATTAAAAATATTAGAAAGAATTGTATAAGGTTGTAAAAAGACTTCATATATTGTCAAGTGCTCAAGTTTTCCAAACAATAAGCAAAGTTTCTGCGAAATGCAGGTTCCAAATTAAATTTATTTAAATAAAAACTGATTGTGTCTGTCCATAACTCAACATTTTTCGATAATTGTATTATTATTAATTGCTCTAAAGTCTTCATAGCAAAATATGTATGTTAATAAGGCCTCGTAATAGGCCTCGCAACCGCAGATTTCTCCCGCTGGGAATGTAAGAGACAAGAGTAATCGCACCAACACAATCATATTTGACACCACTGGAGTAGTGATTGCTTGCTTTCTGGCACAGATTACACACAGATATGTATGTCACGAGACGGAAGATTTTTTGTCTCTTTCTTAGAAACTGCCCTTTTGTCATTTCTCTTTGAACCATCTGTTATGTCGCAATACAGTGAATACGAATTTATTTAGTTAAGATTTATTTGCAAAACTGTTGTATAAATTAGCTTTTAAGTTTATCGCAACGCTTGTAAATAATATTTAAGTAAGTAATTAACATTATAAAACAAAACAATATTACTAAATACATTTATTGCAAAAATTAAAACGTTTGTTGAATTAATGCTTTTGTTAAACATGGTTTGTGTTTTGCTATTTTTGTTTTGATCAGGCAATTTGCGTTGATTGTAGTGGCGTGTTTTTACACATTGCCACTTCAATACCAAAAAATTATTTTTGTCTCTTTCTTCGAAAGCTGCCCTTGCAACAGATTTGGGCATTTTTCACACGTCACTTTTTACATATCTGTGCTTTCTGGCTTTTTTGTTCGTATTTTTTTCTTTACCAAAGCAATCATTGTCGGACTCAAAATACAAACATCTTAATGGACGAACGAAGCTAAACGATGTTATAAATTGCAAAGCACGATGTGCATTATTTGAATGATTGCAAACCAGCAGCGAATGTGTATGGTTGCGCAAGTTTGATTGCATGAACGCAAGCGAGTGTATTTGATGGTGTTCATTGAATGCGAATTTTTTGCAATCACACAAAGCCGTTCTCTGGTACGTACCTTCTTTATCTTAGTAAATAGTTCTTATACCAAACTGTGTTGTTTTTTGTTATATTTCGTGGGATTTTAATAAATATGTATAAATAAAAATAATTTAACTAAAAAACCAATTTTTTAGTACAATTAACGTCAAAACCGTACAATTTGTAAAGGTTGTTGGCACAATTCTAAAATTCTCAATGCCATCCCAGTTGTACGTATTTATCGTAGGATTGCCAGACGGTCTTGGGTTTTCTTGATTTACAAGAATTTTCATTGCTTATCCAGATTAAAAAAATATGTTTTGTCAAGATTTTATAATTTCTGAAATTAATTTACAGTTTTGCTTAAACAAAGCTGTGTAAAAAGCAAATAAATATTTCATCGTTTTGTTAAGGTGTATTTGTTTAAAAATCTCTCAATACTAACAGGGGTGTTCTGGAAATCGAAAACGCAAAACGCAAGAATTTAAAAGTCGTTTTTTTAATAAGATTTTTGTAGTAAAATAAATACAAATACAAAACAATACAAATATTTCTCAATTAAACAGAATTCTATAAGAAAATTATAAAAAATTGGATTAAGAGTGTATTAAAAAGAACTTCAAAATTCTTGCGTTTTGCGTTTTCGATTTCCAGAACACCCCTGTAAGTGTCCTTTTTTCAACTCTAATTTGACATCCTGAGGTGCTGATTTTTTTATTTATTTATTTATTTATCACAATGTAGTTGGCTTTCTAATACAACAAGATATGATATCTTATGAATTATAGTATTAGAATCAGATAGGTTATACTAGACAGATAGGATATTAAGCAATAGTAGGGTACATAATTTAACTAAATAAATTAATAAAGATTAATAATATAATAAATAGGTATTAAATCAAACATTAATAAAGATTAATAAAATACTCAATAATAATAAGTAGCGGCAATAATTTAACAGTAATACAATCAAATATGATAATGATAAACTTTAGGAAAAATAATCAGTAAGTAATTTTCTGAATTTTATTGCGCTGCAAGTTGTTTGCAAATTATTTGGAAAGTGATTCCAGGGACGTATACTATATATAAAAAAATTGTCGTTGTGATGCATGATTTCGATGACGAAATTGTATAATAGATTTTCCTCTAAGCGATCTTGCAAACCGCAAACGATCGAACAGGTACTTCGGTTCCCTAGTTATTATAATTTTGTGTAGGAAGATAATGCTCCTAAATTTAAGAAAGTTATTAAATGGTGAATGAAGCAAACGGCCGGAATACGAACTTATTCTATCAAATTTTTTCAGACAAAAAACGTAACGGACAATGTTGTTATACGTAGCGGTAAGTTTCCTCATATCACGGGAGTTACAGCCAGCATATATTTCAGAAGCATACAGTAGAGTCGGTAATAGACAAGTCTTCGCAATTAAAGTTCTTATTCTAAGTGGTGTAAAATATTGTGGGATCCACATACCACATATCCTGCCACAAGCCTGATTGATGTGATCCGACCAAGTCAAAGTCCAATTCATTGTTATTCCTAGATTTTTAACCGTGGCAACAACAACAATTCTAGCATCCCCAATATAAATGTTCATATCATCATCCATTACTACACTTTTTTTTCTTATCACTAAACATTTTTCATTCTGTCTGTCGCGCTCGTTGAAGATAGACGTGTTTTCTAAGCTCGGCATACGGTTTATTTTTTTTATAAAAACGTGAACAAATAAAGTATACAAAAAAAAAAAAAGTAAATAAAAGAAAAAAATACATGTATGTACATACATACATAAACATACACATTTTTTATTCTCGGTGTTGATAAACAATAACAAATAAGAAGAGCACAACTGTAAACAGTAAAAAAAAAAAAAAACTCTTATGAGTGCAAACAGTGCAAAAACAATTAAGCATAATGATAGAAATGCATATATCACAGTGAGTGTTAACGAAACAAATGCAGAAATAAAAAAAAGAGTCGATGATAGCAAATACCTAACGGCTAAACCTATTACTCGTACGCGATCCCTCTCACCTTCTGTTTTTAATAATACGGTTGATACACTAACAAATATAAAACCTTCAAGCATTGCCTCAACGGCAAAAACAATTTTAATAAGTGATAAAAATATTAACCCTCAATCAGGCACAATAGAAAACTCTGTATCACCTTCTATGTCTAATAATACGGTTGATTCGAATACAATAAAAAATATAAAACCTGCAAGCGGTGCCTCAGTGGCAGAAAAGATTTTAACAAGTGATGAAAAGATTACCCCCAAATCAGGCATGATGGAAAACTCAGTATCACAGGTGAAAAGCGGTCAAAAGCCTCAAGTACAAGTTGGAATGGATAGGTACATAACAGTGTTAAAACGGGGTCGCAGCCCAACTTCTTCTGCAGTTGCTTCTGTCCCAAAAGTTTTAAAAGAGGGTACAGCTAATAGAATAAGTTCTCAAAATCGGTTTGCAATATTGGAAGAGGAATCCTCGGAAGCACAAAACGTTACAAAATCTTCTAAGCCACCCCCGATATATCTTAGAGAGCAAAACTCAAGTGATTTAATAAAGAATTTGATCTCGGTAATAGGTGAAAATTCTTTTTATGTAGCTGCAATAAAACGTGGTAGTATAAATGAAACTAAAATACAAGTTAATCGTGAAGATGATTTTCGTAAAGTAATAACTAAATTAGAAGCACTAAAAAAAAACTTTTATACATACCAACTGAAGAGCAGTAAAGGTCTTCAGGTAGTGATAAAGGGCATTGATTCATGCGTAGACCCAGGTGAAATAAAAACGTTTTTAGAAGAGAAGGGCTTTAAAATTAAAAATGTAGTTAATATTAAAAATAGAGAAAAAAAATCCCCAGCCACTATTTCGAGTGGAGTTAGAACCCGGCGACGTTAAGCTTAAAAAAAACGAAACTCATCCCATTTACAGTCTGAAATATATCCTGTATAGGAAAATAACGATAGAGGAGCCGCATAAAAGGAACGGTCCCGTGCAATGTTTAAACTGCCAAGAATTTGGTCACACTAAGGCATACTGCCATTTAACACCTGTTTGCGTTGTATGTGGAGAATTGCATGGTACAGCTCTCTGCGATAAGTCTAAAAACGACCCCAATGTAAAAAAATGCAGCAACTGTGGTGGTAATCACACTGCCAACTATAGAGGATGCCCTGTATACTCTATCGTCAAGCGCTCGGTTGGACCGAAACCTAATCCACCTCAAATTCAGGAAACACATCAAAATAATACTAATGACATTCAGGTACCGCAGCCTAGTAATAACAGAACATCCTACGCTAACGTCCTAAAATCAAACCATATGCCAATGCAAGGTGATTTGCCAAATAATGATGAGACCCCAGTTTCTAATTTAAGTCGTCTAGAAAAAACCATGGAAACACTAGTACAAACAGTAACAAACTTTACGAATACAATGGGTAATATGATGCAGGAAATGTTAAGAATGCAATCGATGTTATTGCAAGCTGTACTTAACAAGCCATGAATTGTTTAAAAATTTGTTTTTGGAACGCAAACGGCATTCGCCAACATAAAAATGAACTAGAATATTTTCTTAAAAGTAAACAAATTGATGTAATGATGGTTTCTGAAACTCATTTGACCTCAAGAAATACGTTTAAAATTAATGGTTATATATTATATGATACCAAGGACCCTCGAGATAGAGCTTGTGGAGGTTCTGCTATTTTGATAAAAACCCGAATCAAACACTACTTAATGTGTGATCATCGTGAAGATTATCTGCAAGCAACGAATATTTGTGTTGAAGAGCTAAATCGAAACTTTGTACTTTCATCTTTATACTCTCCACCTAGATTTTCAATATCAGAAAGCCAATATTATAAATATTTTAAATCATTAGGACCCTGTTTCCTAGCCGCTGGCGATTACAACGCTAAACATACCTTCTGGGGTTCACGGCTCATTACACCAAAGGGTCGTGTTTTGTATAATACAATGTCTAACATGGATTTAAATGTGGTCGCGAGTGGACAACCAACTTATTGGCCTACTGATCAGCAAAAAATTCCAGATGTCATCGATTTTGGCGTGGTTAAAAACATCCCCGCAGAAACGATTCACGTTGAAGCTTCTTTAGAATTATCTTCTGATCACACACTTTTCTTACCATATCAAACCCTTATAGAATTGTATCTCCGTCTGGTTACTTAGTGACGTCAGCCACACAAATAAATTGGTTAAAATATAAAAAATATCTCAGTACCCACTGCACTGAAAATATTCCGCTTAGAACACCGGAGAATGTGAATCTTTCTATTGTAAATTTTGACAATTATCTCAAACTAGCTGTTCAACATTCTAGCATAGCCCGCAAAAATATCAAAAATAGTAAAATATATTCTACTGATATCGAGCGTCTCTTGACTGAAAAAAGGAGAGTTCGAAGAGAGTGGCAATTGCACAGATCCCCTCAACTTAAAAATTTACTAAAAGAGTGCACAAAAAGGCTAAGAAACTTACTCCAGTCTCAAAAAACGGCTTCTCTGGAAAAATATCTTAAGGAACTTGATGCAACTCCTCAATCTGATTACTCATTATGGCGTGCAGCTAGAAATCTTAAAAGACCAGTTATCACTAAACCACCATTACGAAACTTAAATGAAATTGGGCACGAAATGACATAGATAAAGGAAATATTTTCGTTAATCATTTGAAAACCGTATTTACCCCTCATACATCTTTCGATACTGCGGTCGAGTTACCACCTGTTGCTGTTAGATCAGCTGTTCCACTAAGGTTTGAAGTAAGAGAAATCGAGAAGGCTATTCATGATTTAAACCCCAAGAAAGCCCCTGGTTTTGATAAGATCAGTAACAAAATGCTTTTGGAGCTACCCAGCATAGCAAAGAAAATTATTCTACTAATTTTTAATGCTATTTTACGCCTTGAATACTACCCACAAGAGTGGAAAGTATCCTTAGTTACCATGATACCTAAACCAGGAAAGGATCCCACAAAAGTTGAGTCATATAGACCTATAAGCTTATTGTCTAATATATCAAAGCTATTTGAGAAACTTCTAGTGTCTAAATTAACGCCGATTTTAAATGGTAACAGATGTATTCCCAATCATCAATTCGGTTTTAGAAGAAAACACAGCACAATTGAACAAACTCATCGAATAGTAAATGTCATAAGAAAAGCCTTTGAAGAAAAAAAATATTGCTCATCACTCTTCATCGATGTGTCTCAAGCTTTTGATAAAGTCTGGCATGAAGGTTTACTACTGAAATTGCAGCAAAACTTACCAGCAAATATACACAAGCTGTTAGAAAGCTACTTAGTCGGTCGTCAATTTATTATTAAAGAAGGCGAATTTTTAAGTTCTCCACAGCCAATTAACGCTGGAGTCCCACAAGGCAGCATCCTGGGCCCTCTATTATACTTAATTTATACTTCGGACTTGCCAACAAACAGCTACACCCATACCTCAACATTTGCGGACGACACAGCTTTTCTAAGCGTACACGCAAACTTTCAAGAAGCATCTCGTTATCTACAGGATCATATATTTGAACTAGAAAGGTAATTAAAAAAATGGAGGATAAAGATTAATGAGCAAAAATGCGCACATATAACATTCACATTGCGTCGGGAAACATGCCCCCCTATTAAAATAAATAATCAAATAATACCCCAACACTCGCATGTAAAATACCTCGGTATACATCTAGATCGGCGTTTAACGTGGAAATGGCATATAGAAGCGAAATTAACTCAAATGAAACTAAAAGCAATCCAAATTAATTGGCTTATTGGAAGAAATTCTGTTCTTAGTCTCGATTGCAAACTTCTACTCTACAACTCTATCTTAAAGCCAATTTGGTGCTACGGTATTCAGTTATGGGGCACTGCCTCGGCTTCTAACATCGAAAAAATTCAAAGGCGCCAAAATAAACTTCTTCGAATAATCACAGCCGCCCCCTGGTACGTCAAAAACTCAAATATCCACAAGTATCTCAATGTGCCATTAGTAAAAACTATGATAACGAAATATGCAGTAAAATATTTAAAAAGGCTGGAACTGCACCCAAATCCATTAGCTAGAAATATTTTAAATTATGGCGGCCACACTCGCTTAAGAAGAAGAGACACTGCAGCACTCACCCAATCAGATGAGCGATAAACACCTATATATGTAAACAGAAACCGTGATGACTAAATCTTTTGTGTTTGGCACTGGCAGGACATAAAGCAAATATTAGGATAAGATTTGATTAATTATTGTTAGTTCATATTTAATATATGAAGATTCAATAAATAAATAATGAAAAAAAAAAAAAAACTAAACATTTGGATTTTCCCGGATTTAGTTTCAAGCCATTAGCCGATGCCCTATTGAAAATTTTGTCCAAATCAAAATTAAATGGTTTACTCTTGTAATGTATAAGTCCCTGCTGAGGTACAGTTGAACGTCGTCAGCATACATTTATATTTTCGAATAAAGTAGATTTTGTGGCAGGTCATTTGCATATAGCGAATATAAAGGTGGTTTAAGGACCGAGCCCTGTGGAACACCATGTTGAACTTTCAAAGGGCGAGAAATGCACCCATTTAGGGAGACAGATTGTGTTCTCTCAGAGACATAAATATAAATAAGTTTTATTGAAAAAGAAGAAAAGCTAAATAACCTTGACAGTTTAAGACAAAGAATAGAATGGTTGACCGTATCAAAGTCCTTGGAGTGGTCTAGTAGAACTAAAAATGTGACTTGATCACCTTCCAAGTTTCCCCTAATGCCTTCCACTACATCAGATAACGCCGTGATACAACTACGCCGAGGACGGAAGCCAGATTGACCATCAGTCAATAGATTGTTATCGTTCACGTATTTACATATCTGTTTATGAATCATGTGCTCAAAAACTTTCGAAAAGTATGGTAGGATAGCAATGGGTCAAAAATCATTTCCCGCCTATGGCACTGGAACGATCTTGGCGTATTTCCTTTCTTTGGGAAATGAGTTAGTTATGACAATAGTATTAAAAATGTGCTTAAAATATTTAATTAGCCATGGTAGAATAATTTTGATGAATTTCGGATCTATATTGTCAAATCTTATAGAGTGATTTAGTCGCATGGAAACCTTCAATTATCTCCAAATCATCAAAACATTGGAAATCAAACTCTCTAGTAGATAACCTATTAGATGGTTTATGATCATAGAAATCAAGGGTTGCATTAGGGGACGAGACATTCAAAAAGATATGGTTCAGCAAGTTAATATCCACGTCCGCCGTACCAACAACTGATTTTCCAATTCCAATATCCGTTTTGTGCTTCCAAGTGTTCTTACTGCTCATAGCCGTTTCAAATTAACTAGAAAAATAAGCATTTTTAACAGACCTTATTTTTGAGACCACAGCCCTTCTGGCCATGCGGTATTGTTTTAGGTGTTCAGGGGTTCTATAGCGTTTCCACGTGTGATACAATCTATCACGGCTTTCAATCAATATCCTCACTTCATCAGTAAACCACGGTCTTGTTTCTTTTCTCAATTTCCTAGTCCTTTTGGGTACATTAACATCACATAGCCGTAACATTTTTCTATTCAAAAATAACAATTTTTCATCAACCGTAGGAAAGTTGTAGATATCATTCCAAGATACATTTATAAAGTCGCTATACAAGCATAAGTAATCAATATTGTTAAAGTCGCGAAAACTATAACTCTGAGACTGTTGAGCAATTGAAATATCATAAGAGATATAAATAGCGTCATGCCGCGAAAACGCAGATGCTGCCAGCTGCTCAAAATGTAATATTTTATCAAGATTAGAGACAAAAAACAGGTTAAGTAGTGTAGTGGATGATGATGTGAAATGTGTGGGTCGATGTGTATTCGCAGAAAATAAATAAATAGACGACATAATTGTGGTTAGTTCACAAGCCATAAGCAAATTACTATTAAAATCCCTAGTTAAAGTGTCAAATTTCATGTTCCTTGCCGGTCTATAGGCACATGCAAGTAAAATTTTACAACCCCTAGAGTTTACATCAATAAATATAAATTCAACATCATTAGGTTCATTATCTGAGCAAATCAGTTGACTAAAAATGTTATCCCTAATATAGATAGCAACACCACCGCCATACCGCCTTCTATCGGGTCGATATATTCTGTATCCATCTAATCTATACAGACTGCTATCAATGTCAGGATTAAACCACGTCTCCGAAATACATATAGCGTCAATACCGGAATTTATAAAAAGGAAACGAAACTGATCCATTTAAGGTAATAAACTTAATAAACTTAAAATTATCAATGTAATTTCGATAGAATACGAACCATATTATAATTACCATCTCTGGAACCAAATTGATTAAAAACTGAGTCTGTCATAATTATAGCTCAGTACACCGCAATAAAATTTGTGAACTAGTAAGAAATATGAAATTAATGATTCAATACAGTTTAATTTAGTGTGTAATTCAGAATAATAAAAAGTATATAAGTTAATAATAAATAAGGGTATATAATTAATGATTGCATCAGTAGAATTAAAATTTAAGTATTTATACGCGAAAAAGCTCCAGAGTTTTTCAACAGATTCTACCAGTATAGTATCCTCAGAAGCGAATTTATTTACATAAACCAGGCCAGGAGTTAGATTTAGATTGCGTGACTTAAACGCAATGTACATTGATTTTCACGTTGGTATTTTGCAACAGATTTTAGCAAATAGTTTTTTTTAAATGGATATTGTAATTCAACTACAATTACTTCATCGTTAGAGTTGTACGGCTTATTATTTTTATAGATTTTTTTAAAGTCTGTATATGCAATCAATCTGCGGAACGAGTATATTAACATTATTGAAAATGTTTTGAAATACCTTCCTAGCCCTTTTTTTAGATCCAGTACTCATGCTCGCTTGCCTTCTCAGGAAGGTCTTATGGAAGGCCTACTTACTCCCTTCTACATTCATGCGTTTTTTTTAAATTATGTTTTTGTATATATGCATAAATTTTGTGCGCCTACTACGTTTGTAGCAAAGTGTATTATTGCATTATGGTTTGTAGCAGCAAAACCGAAAAACCGTTACCAAAAAAAAAAAAAAAACATTCCAAAGACAGCAAACAATATTAATAAAAAAGTGAAAATAAATACCCTTTTACCTTCGGTGAAGGGTATAAAAAAAGAAGTACATGAATTTATATTAGTTTTTCTAAAATTGTTTGACGAAGCAGTGTTTACATTTTTTTCTCGTGGTAATAATTAAATTTTTATTAAACAATAATAAAATGAATAAAAGATCGCTAAGACGCCTCTAATCAGGCCTGCTGAAGAAGGCCTCTAATCAGGCCTGCTAAGGAAGGGAACGCAGAAGGCCTTGGCTGGCTAGGACATCGCGTGTAAAAAATGTATGAGTATGGAATGGGGTAGTAAGGTCTTGTGTCTGCCAAATAAGGCCTTCTAGAAGGCCTGCTTACTACTTCTTTTTACCGCTGGGTTTAGATTATCAATTTTATGCTCTATAACGCTAAGAGTTCTCTCTTCACTTTGTTTTATTAAGTTCTCAATAAATTTAGATTTCACTTTCTCTTATGTGATTTTCTATGACTTCAGAAGTATTATTCATACTATCTCTTATTGAGTTTTTAATAATTTCAGAAGTTACTCTGCAGCCACACGATCAAGTTGTTCATGATAGTCTTTTACATATACAGTTTGTCAAAATTTCCAAAAATTGGAAGCTGTGACGTAGGAACAATTTATAAAGACAAACAAAAATTTTCTCACCAAACTTGTAATCAGCTGTTTTCTTGAACGTAAATTGATACACTTACTTGAAAGAGAATTTTAAAGGCAAGTTCGCTTTAATTTTTAAAAGTATGAGTGTATTGGTAAAAAAGTGTGAGTGTTTTAAAACTTGATAGATAAAACTTGATCGTGTAACCCTCAAATTATGGGTTCAATTTCTCTTATAAGTTCTTTAACACAGGGTCTCCACCTGAGATAAGATATAAGATTTTTATATCAGCAAACGTCAAATTCAATCGCAGAGAGCATTATCTTACGTGTGGACTCTCAAATAGTGTTAGTATTAATATTATAATAAATGTTATGAGACAGTTGTTATAAGAAATCTTATAACAACTATCTTATAAGATGAGCTGTTAAAAATACACATGCATACACACATATAAAACAATAATAAGCCACCATTATTAAAATGTGTAATTTATTAATGAAAATAATGTCAATATTGTGAAAATTGTTAAAAATAACAATATTTTAAACTAAAAAACTAAAAATAGAAAAAAAAAACAAAATAAAAAAGATACAAGTTTACTGTACGAAATTATGAAATCTTATAAGATACGTGTTCCCCTTGTTTGATATTAAGATTAACATGAAGATATGTATTCCCTCATTCTGCCGACGTTCTCTCAGATATCATATCAGATATTATCTCAGGTGGAGACCCTGTGTAAGAAACATTTTATCAGAAGAGGATTCACTTCTAGTTTCCATCTTTGTAGTTTTTTTTTTGTGTTTTTAATAATTTAAATGTTTTGTTGTTTTGGTTTGTGTGTATTTTTGATTTGTTTATTATTTTCGATTACGATGTTTTTTTATTTTGCTTAGTTGTTTTGTTGGTTATAAGACCTTGGATTTTTTGGTTTGTTTGAAAAACAAAATAGTTATATTATTTATTTTACAAACTTTTATGTTTTGAAACTTGGTTAAGATTTATTGTATTTAAAGTATATTGTAATAGTGTTAGGTTTATTGTTGTTTCGGTATACCACTGTTTTCTAAATTAAATTAATTAAAACTACGGAGCAATGAAAAAATGTTAACGTTCTCTCTAAGAGTTAAAAGTACTAATTTCACATCCTGAGGTGCTGATTTGAATCAGAAACCTGTATCAACTTTAAAAATACTGTGCTAGTCGTAAATTTTAAAGATCTGGGCAATCTACAGTAAACCTAATTCGATTACTCTAAATTAAATGTTGATAGCTGTTGTTCAAAGTTACCTCGCGTATTTACGATTAAAAATTTCAATAGTAATGTCCAATAAAACGATATTTTTTGTACTTTTGGTATCATTGTTCATTTTATATCAATTCAACAATTTATCGTTATTTGTTTTGTTTTTTTTTTCGAGGAAAAGATTTTTTTTCGCGATTTTTTAAAAAACATTTTTCCTTACTCTATTGAATATTTCTCTAAATCCTATTAAATATATGTATACAATATAACAAAACATTGAAGTTTTTATTTGTAGAAAAAATATTTTTGTGAAATATATTTTGCGAAAAAAAATTTACATTAAATATAAATTTTTTAAATTTTTAATCGCGAATACCAGCGCTAACTTTGAATTCATCGTACTCGATTTAGCTTTACCAGAAGGGTGCCAAGCTTGTTACAATTTGCCACTAAGAAACTGTATTTAATAGAGAGTTAAGAAAAAAAGAGTCCTTTGAAAAAACAGCCGGGGAAAAAAAATTTCCGCGAAAAAAATTACGAATAATTGTATACAATAATAATATAAAATATATTTAACATACTTTGAAATTAAAAGATTTTGTTCGTTGTGCTTAATTCCCTTTTTTTAAAATGATAAAAAGTACTGAAATTTATTGTTGGAGGATAAGCTGTTCCTGCTATCAGCAAACAAGGCTACACTCAAAATGTCTTATTTGCAACGATATCAAAGCTTTAACAAAATACCAACAATAAGACCGTGAGTTTATCTTTTCTTACATTCCCCACTACAATTAGCTGGAATTCTCCCAACATTAATTGGATCATTCCATTAAAAAAAGAGGGAAATCTGAACAATTTTACAAACATAAACTTTTTCATATTTTTGCATCTACATAGAGAGATTTAGTTCTCATCTCAAATAATTTACATACATTGTGACGAATAGATCAATTTTTTCTTAAATACCGTTATTTCATTTTACACCATTTTTTGCGAGGTCGCTGCCACTACTGTTTTTCACATAGAAACTAAATTTCTTTTCTGCGTCCAAGTGAGTGGTGAGCGGTATTAAACTGCATAAGTGCTTTGTTCACGAGGAATTAATTACAATGCAATGGTAAATTTCTATGTCGCACACGTGGCGCGTAATTCCTTTTTATAATAATATCTGTAAGACAAGTCAACTGTACAAATTGATTTTTGTTGTTTACAGGTTACTTTTGGTGGCCTAAAATCTGACAAAAAAAAATTTGCGCTCAAACACTTCACAAAAGTTTTTCTTTGGTGATAAAGTGTCTGTACGTGACGCCAAGAATTTAAATATCTGAAATCTTTCAACCTTTGTGCTTTTTACAAACTGTATTTATTATTTACTGCACTGCATTTGTGACTCATCCAAATATAACTGATCAACAACCTTCCACCAGTGCTGACCGTATGCGGAAACTTCGCGAAAAGCGTAAGAAAGATGATCCAAACGTTAGCGCTAATGAATCGAAAAGAATATGTGAGCTTTGTAAGCGAAAAAGAGAAAGTCTTTCAGAAATAGAGTTAAAAACTTTGCGAGTTAAGGAAAGGGATAAAAAAGACTGCAAAGGGCCAAAATAAGGAATCAAGGTCAAAGTACTGACGAACCTTCTGTAAGTACCAAATCCCCTTTCAAGTCCAAACAAACTTTATCGAAAGCTGTTCAAATGGCTCTTAAAGCCCTTCCTCAATCGCCAAGCAAAAAATGAATATTGCTCTAGCCGAAAGTTCAAGTTTGGACATATCATATAACAACTTGTATTACGAAGATATGAAAGCCTCTTATTACCGTCCAGCTATAGTATACACCGGTCCAGGTGCAAATGATTTTGTTGTTGCTTGGAAAAATGGAATTAAGGAAAGGCGTCAGAAACATTATTTAACTATGTATCTACGGGAAGCCTTCCACATTTAAAAGGAATTTAATCCATATATAGATTTAGGATTTTCAAAATTTTGTAGTCTGAGACCTAAAAACGTGCTGCTTATAAAAGACACTCCTTCAGATCAGTGCAAATGTATCATCCATGAAAATTTTATGTACAAAGTTAAAGGCTTAAAACAAAACTGCTGTAACGACTGGTGGTGTAAAATTTTATGTGATCCTTCTTTAAATTCTAAGTGCTGGAAGAATGAATGTGACTTCTGTTCTGATGACAAAAAACTATTACTATCCATGGACTTTAGCAAAGTCTGCATATGGAAAGAATGGGAAAAAAAATTTAGATAATAAACTACATTTAACAACCCATGAAAAAATTTCACGTGAACTGAAAAACAAACTGATTGTTTCATTTCATATAATGATGAACCATGTTAATTTGAAAAGAATCCAAGCCGATGAGTTTCAAAAAGACAAACTAATGAATGTGTTCTTATCCTTCAAGTTGATTTTGCAATGTCTTTCGCTGGTCGCGAACTAGTGTTCTGTTGTTTACCGCTGCAAGTTGTTACAAAGGAAATTGTCCAACATACCTTATATGCTCTGATGCGAATTCTAAAGAGAAAGGTGCAGTTTTAATTTTTTAAAATAAGTTGTTCGACTCAATACACATGGAAAATGAAGATTTACCTTTAGCGGAAATAATTTTGAGCGATGGCCCGGCATCGGAATTTAAAAACCGTTATATGGTAAAATTAATATCAATGCTGAGTGAAAAGTACACAAATCCCTCTTTTTGGAAATATTTTGTTACATCCCATGGAAAAGGTGTAAGATGGAACCGGCGGAAATATAAAGAGATTGGTAAGAGAGATAATGATGAGCCAAAACGAACATATTGTCCACAGTTAGCTAAAGATTTTGCTGGTTTGGCTTCTCAATTAGTATCAAAAACCCGGGTAATATATGTGCCATCCTCTGAACTCTTAGAAAAAATTGAATCTGAATCACCATGGAATAACACCAAAGCCATAACAGGAATTTCAAACCTTCATTTTTGATTTCAACCATATTTTGATTTCTTAAGAAAACAATAAAAGCAATTAGTTTTTGTTTTTAATGTTTTTTCTTTACCCACTTACAACTACAATTAATGTTGGGAGAATTCCAATTAATTGTAGTTAAGGAATGTAAGAAAAGATAAACTCAATGTTTTATTGTTGGTATTTTGTTAAAGCTTTGATATCGTTGCAAATAAGACTTTTTGAGTGTATGTAGGTAATTCTCATTCCGTCTGTAGTTTTCTTTGCTGATAGCTTTGGCTTTTCTAAAATTATTTAGGAGAACGTTTCCTGATGATCTGGCCTAAGCAACCACTGAAATGCGCTTAACCTCCAACAATAAATTTCAGTATTTTTTATCAATTATAAAAAAAGGGAATTAAGCACAACGAACAAAATCTTTTAATAAATAATTGTATTCCCAAAAACCACTTTCATAATAAAATACTTTGAAATTTTTAATCGCGAATACGAGAGCTAATCTTTAAAAACGGCTATCACTATTGAATTCAGCATATTGGAATTAGGTTTACCAGTAGGGTCCCCAGCCTGTTAAGAATTCCAATTTTGTACACAGTGTTATAAATAACAAGTAAGAGTGCTATATTCGCTGTGCCGAAACCTATATACCATTCACCATAGTGTGAGAAGAAAAAAAAGTTATATAAATAAATATACATATATAAATTGATACCGATATATCGCCGATACTACACGTTTGTCGATATATCGGTATCGGCGATATTTTATTGTCGATAAGCCGATACATTTTTTTTTGGTTTTTTGAACAAACAATTTTATTTTCAATACTTATTTTTTGCGTAACAAGTAAGAGGAAACAGAATAATAAATTGTTTCTTTTAATTCTTATGCTGGAGGTCTTTCCACACCACGTAATTTATGCGTATGTTTCTTTTTTTGACCTTCTTCTTATTTTTAATGATTTTTGTGAAAATAAAAATCATATCGCTACTTCGAAGAGACCACAAAATCCATAAGCAAATTCACTGCTACATTTTCTGACGCTATTTCGCCAGTTAACAGTGTTCGGACATGATCAAAGAATATGATAACTACAATTCTTTACTTTCGATACAAAGCCAGAAAATTTCAAAGACAAGAGATCGAAAAAACGTCTTATTGAAAGTGTAGATGACACGGTCACCCCTACACCTCGTAAAAGTTTTGATAAGTCTACAATAACTGACATTTGGAGCGTTTGTGCAAATCTTAAAAGAAAATTTGTAGAAGGATGATCCTCTGTCAATGCTACGCAGTGGCTCATCTAAAAATGAAGTATTGATATACCTTAAATTTTCTAATTTTTCTAGAGACGCAGATACGCTTGTTTACGCTGTACTCAAAATGTAAGACCTTGGCGCAGAAATACTTAAGTTGTCAAATGAGGTTAACCGCATCTCAAAGACGATTTTTTACTGCAGGTCTGCTTTAAACGGAGTTGCGAAATTATCTCCGAAAAATTTGAGAATACTTTGTTTTTAAACAAAAATCTTATTAATATTAATTTTAATACTTATAATCTCTTATACTGTTTTTTTTTGCTTAAAGAATAAATTAATTTTACCATGAATTTAAATTCATATCATTGTTTTGAAAATCTTATTAAAATCAATTTTAAATATTTATTATATCTTATACTGTAATTATGTATAATAAATAAATTACTCTACATGAGTTTTGTTAATTTTACCTTGAATTTAAGTTTTTTATTCGTATCGCTATCGGTATCGACGAAAAGGCGTACAATTTCATTCCTAATCAAAATATCGGAAATTTTTATTTCTCAAACAGATGGAATTTTTTCCAGAAATGGAATAGCTATGCCCAAATAATTTTTTTTTTTAAACATACCTATTGTCGGGAACCATAAATTTTCCCGAGTCTAAGTTTTATAGTCCAAGTAAATGTTGTATGATTTATATATCAAAAGTGTGGAAATCTTTAGTAAAACATATTTGCTAAACAAATCGGTTCAGATACAAAAAAGTTATTACCAAAATATAATTTGTTTTTTGAAAAATAGCTTTTTTCGGTTACCAAGTTTTATTACCAAGGTAAATGGCAAATTTCTTCCTTAGGACGTCGGCATATAAATCTGTCAAATCGGTTAAAAAATGGACGAGTTATGACCGAATACGGAAATCCCAAAAATTACTCTTTTAATACCCTCCACCACCACTAGTGGTGAATGAGGGTATACTAAGTTTGTCATTCCGTGTGAAACTTTTTTATTATACATCTAAGACCCCATTAAATATATATATTCTGGGTCGTTGAGTAATTTGAAGTCGATTTAGCCATGTCCGTCTGTCTGCCCGTCTTTTTTTTTTTTTTTTTGTAGTTATGCTAAGCAGTTTGGGATGGAAATCCAGCAACATCGGTTCAGTAGGATCAGAACTATGAATCAAAACGTAGAACAACCACCCTAAAAAAATTTAAAATTTTGATACAAAAACCAGCATAAAGGGTGGAATAATGCAAGAAATCATACTGGTAAATTTTGTGAAGATCGGTCCCTAATTGATCATAGGCCCCATATGAACCCTACTCGCAGAAAACAGCTTAGAACGCCTATGAATAACGCTATCATACTAAAATTTGGCACGTCACAGTTTTAGAAGACTAGAAAACGCAGTGTCAAATTTCGTGAAGATCGGTCCATAATTTACCCTAGGCCCATAAAAACTGTAGGGTTTTGTGTTGTGGTGTGAGCGTGTTTTTCTAATGTGTATTGGTCCCTATAGCCCTTGGTTAGTTTTAATAGCTGTCAGGGTTTCAGCTGATAACTCAGGCGTTCAAAAGAACTGCCGAATTTGTTTTGAGGCTCTTAATTAAACACAAGGCAGGTTGTTGCCAAATTAGTGTGGTAATTACAAGTCTGGTTTATTTTAGATTTACAAGCACTTATAAACTATACATGAGTTTTTAACCTAGCCCTTTTTACTTATTCTACTTATCGATAAAGTTCTATTTGTATTTGTCGATATTATGGACATATGAATAATCACTCTAGTTACAGTTATTTTGACCAATAGGAATGTTTGTGATTACACTCATTCCTATTTGTCACTCAATTCACAGTTCTTATTATTATTTGTGCTTATCATATTCATACCTCAAATAACTTGCATTCCAATTGATGTGCGTTACCTGGTAAATGCCGTTATTTGCACAAATACCGTACTCTATTTGGGTTGGTATGTATAGATTTAAGAGTAGTTAAAGGGTATGCGGTGGCAACTTATGAGGTACACTACACCCTCACCGCTAAGAGAAAAATTAGGGGATTGATTTTTCTTGATATATTCATAGTACCGACAATATATTCTATAATTTTATAATTTTTATTTACATACGTTATAGTAATTCTTAATATAGTATTAAATATTTTTATGATTTTATAATTTTTAAAATTAGTAATCTTTTAATTTTTAACAGAGCTTGTGGCGGTTCTGCCATTTTGATAAAGAACAGAGTAAAACACTACTTAATGAGTGATCATCGTCATGATTATCTCCAAGCAACAAACATTTGCGTTCAGGAATTAAATCGAAACATAGTAATTTCATCATTATACTCCCCACCTAGATTTTCTATATCAGAAAGCCAATATAATAAATATTTCAAATCATTAGGACCCTGCTTCCTGGCTGCTGGCGATTATAACGCTAAACACACTTTCTGGGGGTCACGACTTATTAAGGGTCGTGTTTTGTTTAACACAATTTGTAAAATGGATCTAAATGTGGTCGCGAGCGGACAACCAACATATTGGCCTACTGATCAGCAAAAAGTTTTAGATGTCATCGATTTTGGAGTGGTTAAAAACATCCCCGCAGAAACGATTTATGTTGAAGCTTCCTTAGAATTATCTTCTGATCACACACCTACAATTCTTACTATAACAAATCCTAATAGAATTGTATCTTCGTCTGATAACTTAGTGACGTTAGCCACTCAAATAAATTGGTTAAAATATAAAAAATATCTCAGTACCCACTGTACTGAAAATATTCCGCTTAGTACACCGGAGAATGTGGATAATTCTATTGTAAATTTTGACAGTTATCTGAAACTACCTGTTCGACATTCTAGTATAACCCTCAAAAAAACCAAAAATAGTAAAATATATTCTGCAGATGTCGAGCGTCTCTTGACTGAAAAAAGGAGAGCTCGAAGAGAGTGGCAATTGCATAGATCCCCTCAACTTAAGAATTTATTAAAAGAGTGCACAAAAAGGCTAAGAAAGTTACTGCAGTCCCAAAAAACATCATCCTTTGAAAAATATCTTAAGGAACTCGATGCAACTTCTCAATCAGACTACTCATTATGGCGTGCAGCTAGAAATCTTAAAAGACCAGTTATCACTAAACCACCATTAAGAAACTCAAATGGAAGTTGGGCACGAAATGATATAGAAAAAGGAAATCTTTTTGTTAATCATTTGAAAACCGTATTTACCCCTCATATATCTCTCGATATTGCGGAGGAGTTACCACCTGTTGATGTTAGAGCAGCTGTTCCACTAAGATTTAAGATAAGAGAAATCGAAAAGGCTATTCTTTATTTAAACCCCAAGAAAGCCCCTGGTTTTGATAAGATCAGTAACAAAATGCTTTTGGAGCTTCCCAGCATAGCAAAGAAAATTATTCTCTTGATTTTTAATGCTATTTTACGCCTTGAATACTACCCACAAGAATGGAAAATATCCTTAGTTACCATGATACCTAACCCGGGAAAGGATCCTACAAAAGTTGAGTCATATCGACCTATAAGCTTATTGTCTAATATATCAAAGCTGTTTGAGAAGCTGTTAGTGTCGAAATTAGCCCCAATTTTAAATGTAAATATATGTATTCCTAACCATCAATTCGGCTTTAGAAGAGAACATAGCACAATTGAACAAACCCATCGTATAGTAAACGCCATAAGAAAAGCCTTTGAAGAAAAAAATATTGTTCCGCCCTCTTCATCGATGTTTCTCAAGCTTTTGATAAAGTCTGGCATGAAGGGTTATTACATAAATTGAAGTTAAACTTACCAGTAAACACACACAAGCTGTTAGAAAACTACTTAGTCGGTCGAAGGTTTATTATTAAAGAAGGTGATTTTATAAGTTCTCCTCAGCCAATTGACGCTGGAGTCCCTCAGGGAAGCATCATGGGCCCACTGTTATACTTAACTAGCGGGCCCGTTGCCTGCTTCGCACGGCAAAACAAAATAAGAAAAGAAACACACTTGTTTTTAATAAAGTTGGTTTTGTTCCCTATTATTCAACTTTTAATTCTAGTTTCTTACAATCTTAGACTATGTATCACTTAAACTATCTTAGAGCTCTTTCGTAGACAACATTTTTGGTTTTGCCATGAGTTGTTGTGTAGATAAAGAGAACTGAAGGCTTGCCAACACGTGAGCACGAAACATATAACTGGCCGTGTGAAAAGCAAGGATATTCTAAATCAATTCCGCACAATTCCAACGATTGCCCTTGCGCTTTATTTATTGTAATAGCAAATGCAAGACGTATTGGAAACTGTAGTCTTTTGAATTCAAAAGGTAAATCTGATGGAATCATTGGAATTCGTGGAATCAATACATCTTCACCTTTAAACTTCCCCTTTAAAATTGTTGCTTCGATCAAATTGTTCTTGACCTTTTAAGCCAGCAATAGTCAATGATTGGCCTTGTGCTTTGTTGATGGTAATAGCAAAGGCAAGACGCAAAGGGAATTGGAGCCGCTTGAATTCAAATGGTAAATGGTTGGAATCGGTCATGCCGTTCTCCAGTTATGCGCTTAATAAAAAAAGTGGGCGTAAAAGTAGGCGTGGTAAATTTTTCTTTCGATGAAAACTTAAAGTTGATTAATACGAACATTTGAAAGAAAAATTAGTCAACTCGATGGAGCCGTTTTCTGATTTTAGGTAAATCGAAAAAAGTGGGCGGGGCAAAATTTTCTTTCCGTAAAAACCTAAGTTGGACCATAGCGATCATTTTAAAGAAAAAATCGTTCAAGCCGTTCTCAAGTTATGGATTTTGCCACGCCCCTCCGCCCCCAGACCGAAAATTTCAACCAAACTTCATATAAACCATATATGGGCCACTGCCTACGTAGTGTATAAGTTTGGTTGAAATCGCACGACGCGTTTATGATTAGTTCGGCGAC
This sequence comes from Pollenia amentaria, assembly GCA_943735925.1. Classification (NCBI taxonomy): domain Eukaryota; kingdom Metazoa; phylum Arthropoda; class Insecta; order Diptera; family Polleniidae; genus Pollenia; species Pollenia amentaria. Next base: position 102,200,430 of record OX031007.1, read on the forward strand.
GTACATATACGGACTTATTTTTATATATATAGATATATACCTCAGACATGCCAACAAATATCCACACCCTTACTTCAACATTTCTGTCATGAAGCATCTCGCTACTTGCAGAATCATATATTTGAATTGGAAAAGTGGTTAAAACAATGGAGGATAAAGGTCAATGAGCAAAAATGCGTACACATAACATTCACCTTGCGTCGGGAGTCATGTCCCCCTATTAAAATCAATAATCAATTAGTGCCCCAACAATCGCATGTAAAATATCTTGGTATTCATCTAGATCGGCGCTTAACATGGAAATGCCATATAGAAGCAAAATTAACACAAATGAAACTAAAAGCAATTCAAATTAATTGGCTTATTGAAAGAAATTCTGTTCTTAGCCTCGATTGCAAACTTCTACTCTACAACTCTATATTAAAGCCAATCTGGTGCTACTGTATTCAGCTATGGGGCACTGCCTCGGCCACAAATATCGAAAAAATTCAAAGGCGCCAAAATAAACTTCTTCGAATAATCACAGTCGCTCCCTGGTATGTTAAAAACTTAAATATTCACAAGGATCTCAATGTGCCATTAGTAAACACTATTATTACGAAGTACGCAGTAAAATATTTAAAAAGGCTTGAGTCGCACCCAAATCCACTAGCTCGAAATATTTTAAATGACAGCGGCCACTCTATATTAAGGAGAAGAGATACTGCAGGACTCATCCGACCAGAAGACCGCTTAAAATCTACATATGTGAATAGAAACCGTGAAGAGAAAAATTTTCGTCTAGTATTGGCAGGACAAAAATAAAGTATTAGTATAAGATTTGATTAATTATTGTTAGTTCATATTTATTATATGAAGATTCAATAAATAAGTAATGAAAAAAAAAAAAAATTCCGTTGTAGTCTATTATAGTATTTACACCGTTATGTCTAATTATTGTACATGGGCCTTTGTATGGGCTTTGGTTTTTCTTTCTATTTTCTACTTTTATTAAAACTAAATCTCCTATATTTAAATTCAATCTGTTGTTATATATATTGTCTAATATTCTTTTTTCTTTAGTTTTTATTGTTAGTTCTTAAGCTCTTTCTAAAGAGAATTTTAGTTTTTGTTTCAGTTCTTTTGCATAATCATCGTAATTATAGATTTTAACTTCTTCAGTGTTATTGATTTCTGATGGTAAACATGGTAATTTACCATAAACTAGTTCAAACGGCGTGTAACCAGTGTCTATGTGTGGTGCCGTATTATAGGCGAAAGTAAAATAATTTATCCACTTGTCCCATTCATAATCATTTGCTGTCGTTAGCAAGAATTCATTGAGATCTCTATGATTTCTTTCTACCGGGAATGTCTGCTTGATTTCAAGTAACGAGCATATGTTACGCATCAGTTCGTTTTTGAATTTAGTCCCGTTGTCTGATTTGAGCACTTTAAATTTATCATATTTCAAGATTAATTGTTCTACAAGTGTTTTGGCAGTTGTAAGTGCGTCTTTTGTTGACATTGGGTGAGCAATAAAGAATTTCGTTAGTTCGCACTGCATAGTCAATATGTATCGGTATCCGTTTGAAATGCGAAGAGGTCCAACCGTGTCAATTGATATTATCTCAAAGCTGTTGTTTGGGGTGTTTGTTAACGTAAGTGGTTCTTTAATGTTCTTTGTTTGTTTGTTTATGTTTCACTTGTCACAATATCTTACAAATTGTTTAACCATCTTATTCATATTTTTCCATATATATCGCTATTTCAGTTTAATAATGGTTTTTCTAATCCCTAAATGACCTGCGTGTGTGGCAGTATGGAATTCATCAATAAGTTAATATTTTAGAATGTCATCTGTTATTCTTTTTGGGGCATTGTATATTAATATTTTTAATTGAGGACTTTTGTTATTTATTCTTATTATTGCATATGCTTCTTTCAATTCTTCTTTTGTATATATTTCAAATGTTTTGTCATCATTACGTAATGCTATTTCATTTATATTTTCTTTCATTAATTTGGATATCAGTTTCCTCAGAATCGAATCTAGTTTCGCTGAGTTATTGTTGAATCCTGCATGCATATTATTATTTTTTACGCTTTTGGCATGTAACTTTTTCATAATCATCCTATATTCATATAATTTTTACTTTGGTTACGTGATTTCTTCATAATCGAATCTTGTTTCGATGAATTATCATCACGTCCTATGTGCGTAATGTTATCTTTTATATATATATCTTTATTTTCAATTTCTTCATATTTTTGACGTCATTTATGGATGTGCATTCCCACATACGAAGTTGATTAGACTTCTGAGAATTACGTTTTTCCATGTTGTTTTCTTCTACATGTGTTTCATTCAAATTTTTATTTGCCTCATTGTTTGCCTCATTATTTTCATTATTTTTATTATTCATGGCCCTCATTGTTACTAATACTTTTTTCTCTTTTTCGTCGTTCTCATGCGGTATCATTTGTTTAAGTATGTCCGAGTTTATTTCAATTCTTGATAATGCGTCTGCATTAGTGTTAATTTTTCCTTTTTTATAAATTATTGTAAAATCATAATCGCTTAGATCTAGCCTAATTCTTGTCATTTTTGATGATGGATTTTTGTGTGAAAACAGGGAAATTAGTAGTCTGTGGTCGGTTACTACTATGAATTTTCGACCGTATAAATATGGTTTAAAAAAATTTATTCCCCAATAAATTGCAAGCAACTCTTTTTCAATTACTGTGTTGTTCAAGTCGTGTTTCTGAAGAGATTTACTTGCATAAGAAATCGGTAAGTCTTGGCCAATTTCGTCTTGTGACAGGACTGCTCCCAGTGTGTAGTTTGAGGCGTCAGTCGTCAAAATTAATGGTTTCTCAAAATTTGGGTATTGCAAAATTGGAGGTTTCATTAGTTTTTCCTTCAATGTGTCAAAAGCATTTTGGCATTCATTTGTCCATAAAAATTTTACTGATTTTCTTAATAACATATTTAATTGTTTCGCAATGTCTGCAAAATTTGGTATGAATTTTCTATAATAATTGCAAAATGCAACAAATCGTCGTACTTCGTCCGAGTTTCTTGGTATGGGATAGTTCTTTATTACTTCATATTTCGATGGGTCTTTTTTTACACCGTCTTTTGTTATCAAATGTCCTAAATAAACTACTTCGGGTCTTAGAAAACAGCATTTCTTTGGATTCAGTTTTAAATTGTATTTTTGTAGCCTATCGAAAACTTTTATTAAGTTTTGATTGTGATGATTTAAACTGCACCCGTATACAATTATATCATCTACGTAGAGAAATGCTTCAGATTCTAGTCCGGATAATGCTATGTAAGCAGTCTTTGAAAACTGTTAGATGAAATTTTGAGTCCGAATGGAAGTCTTTTAAATTGAAAATGTCCCTGTGGTGTTGAAAAAACAGTTAATGGTCTGGAATCCTTATTTAATTCAATTTGATGAAAAGAACTAGTCATATCGAGTGTAGAAAACCATTTTGCTCTACCTAATTTGTCCAAAATATCTTCTAGTCTAGTTAGAGGAAATTTGTCATTAACTATCTTATCATTAAGTCTTCTAAAATCTACAACAAGTCTCCATTTCTTTTTATCTTCCATGTTTTTCTTTGGTACCAAAAGGAGTGGAGCATTGTATGGACTAAAGGATGGTTCTATTATTTCGTCATCAAGCATTTTCTCTATTGTTCATTTATTATGTTTGTGTGTGAATGTGGTAATCAATAATTTCTTATATACACAGAAGTGTTGTCTGAGGTCGTGATTTTCTGTTTGTAAAAATTGTTGACAGTTAATTTTTCGTCTTCTAAATGAAAGATGTTTTGATATTTTTTAAATATTTCTTTTAATTGTGTTTTTGCATACTCGTCATCATGGTCTAATTGCAAATCATTCAAAATTTTGTTAAAACGTTCGTCGTTGTTTATATTGTTGTAATTTAATATGTCATAGTTTTTTAGTAAGTCAATGTGTAGTTTAATGCCCTGTTAAGTTATTTCTTCATTTGTTGTGTTTAAAATTTTTAAATGTGTCATGCCGCTTTTGGGGGCTGTTGAATTACTTAGAAATGCACCTGGCTTTAATTCATTATTAAAAATTACGGTATAGTTATTTTAAAGGTGTCAAATACTTTTGTTTGCATTGGCAGAATTATGGTTTTATTGTTTGTAAACAAAGAAATTGTAAATGTCTCGTAATCTATTTTGCAAAGGTATTCTTTTAAAAAGTCTCTCCCTATTATTCCGTCTGTTTCTATTGGGAAATTATCATCTACTAGATGGAATTTGTATTTACATGTCTGGTCTGCTAGTGATAGTTCAAGTTCACTTGTCCCTAATGAATGTATTTCTTCCTTAGTGATGCCTGTTAATTTGCATCTGTTCTCAACATTCAATGATTCATCATAAAAAATTTCTCTAGTGCGACATAATGATAGTACGTCGGCTCCTGTGTCGACAAGAAATGTTATTTCTTCATTTTTGTATTTAGCGATTATGTAATTTGTGTTATTATTAGAAACTTTAAATACTCTTAATTTTGGCTGTCCGGAATATCCCTGTATTCCGAGCCTTCCTCGTTTCCCTCGTCTTGTACTATATGCATGTTTCTTCTGCTGTTATTGTTATTATTTCCGTAGTTGTTGTTGGTTCTACTGGAATTATTGTTTCTATTGTTATTGTTGTCATTTCTGTAGTCTCTATTGTTGTTTCTGGGTATATTACGGTTGTAACTGTTGTTTGTAGCCAAATTATTGCTATTCCTAGCGTAGTTGTCAAAATCCCTGTTCTTTCTGTTTGAATTGTAGTTATAATTTCTACTGTTTGGGAAATTATTGTTATTTCTAGTGTAGTTGTCAACATTTTTGTTGTTTCTGTTACTGTTTGAATTGTAATTATTATTATTTCAATTGTTTGGGAAATGTTGGTTCCTATTATGATGGAAAATACTATTGCTGTGTCTGGTATTATTATTATTACGCTGCTGGTTTTGTATGTACAGAACCGAGTAAGTAGTTAGTTTATTTTCAGTTTTTAGTTCTAGTGCAAGTTTAACCGCGTCTTGCAAGGTCTGTGGACGCGCTGCAAAAATGGCTGTCTTTAAATTGTCATTAATACCTCTTTTAAAAGTATCAAGAGAAAGCTTTGAGTTTAATTTGATAATAACATTTTTCTCTGCTTCTGTGGCGTCATTACCAAGTTCTTCTATTGCTAACTTGTTCAGGTTGTCTATTGTCGTCATTATTCTTTCCCTGAATGTATTAACAGACACTTTCCCTTGGTAAATAGCACTTAATTTGGATTGCAATTCTGGAATGGTCTTTGTACTTTTGTACCTCTGTTGTAATTTATTGTTTTTAATTTATTGAAATTTTCTGGCTTTGCATAGCTACCTATTGCAGTTCTTACCCCTGAAGTCAATTTTGCATGGTATACGTACAGAAATCTTGTTTCAGCTAGAGTTTTCTCAATGAGTTCCGCTGTTATTATGAAACTTTACAGTTCTTCATGGTTTCCAGCAAAAATTGGGAGTGCTTTAGAAACTGTTTCTAAACTAAATGCTGCCATTTTGATATCTTTGTTTTCTACCTTAGTAATATTCTGGACTAAGTATTCTTTAATTTTCTTTACAATATTTTTAAATTCTAATTTAAGTACTGATGCTTTTTGTTCATTTGTCTCTTCAATTGTTTCAAACTCTCTTGTTAAGGTTTTTATTTCTTCTAACTTAAGGTTAATTGTCTTTTCAGTATATGTCCTTCCTGGACTTTTCTTTAAGTTCTTTAATATTTCCGCCAATTTCTGGAGATTCTTCTCCATCTAACAATCTTTCTTATTAATATTGAATATCTGTTTGTCTAATCCTTACAAAATTTCCTTATCATTAGGATTGTTTCTAACTCTGTATTTCTTTTTTCTAGTACATCCTCTGCAGTGGGTCTTCAATGCCTAGTGTTTTCCACCAGTCCGCTAACCATTTTTTTTTTTTATAATAATTGATAATAAAAATACAAAAATATTAATAAATGTTTAAATAAAAATGTTTTGATAATTTTAATACAAGAATTATTTAACATTACTTTTTCTATATATTTTCAACAAATTAAAATAAGTGAAATATTTTTTCTTTTGTTTTTATAATATATAAAAATTTTTCTTTGTTTTGTTAATATTTTTCTTTTTTATTATTATGTGTCACTCCATTTTGTTTCATTCAAATTTTTATTAATATTACAAAATATATATATATATTTTTTTTTTTTACTTAATTGTTTTTTCCTTCTGGAGTGTCTTGATTTGCGACCTTATTTCTTTCTGTTTTATCTTTTCTGTTGCTATGCTAAGTTCTCTGTATAAAATCGTTAACTTCTTCCTTTGTTGGTAATGCTTGCCTGCCCTCTTCTTCTTTTTCTTTTGGATGGACTGCTGTACTGGCTTCGTTCTTTGCCTTTTCCTATAGTCCTCTAATGTTATGGCCTTTGGACCTGCATTGACTGGGAGTGGTATATATTAAGGTACTGCATGTGTTACTTGCTCTGTTTTGTACTCCTCTTCGTTCTTTAGGTAAGCCCAACGTGCAATTATCTCTTCCACCTCCGAGGACATCTAGTGATTTTTCAGGATTTTCGACCAGAATTTATTTTTATATGATTTATAATTTGGTTGGTCCGAGTGCAGGATCGCCATGTAGTGTTTGAAGTGGAGTGGCAGGATCGCCATGTAGGGTTTTGTGTTGTGGTGTGAGCGTGTTTTTCTAATGTGTATTGGTCCCTACAGCCCTTGGTTAGTTTTAATAGCTGTCAGGGTTTCAGCTGATAACTCAGGTGTTCAAAAGAACTGCCGAATTTGTTTTGAGGCTCTTAATTAAACACAAGGCAGGTTGTTGCCAAATTAGTGTGGTAATTACAAGTCTGGTTTATTTTAGATTTACAAGCACTTATAAACTATACATGAGTTTTTAACCTAGCCCTTTTTACTTATTCTACTTATCGATAAAGTTCTATTTGTCTTTGTCGATATTATGGACATATGAATAATCACTCTAGTTACAGTTATTTTGACCAATAGGAATGTTTGTGATTACACTCATTCCTATTTGTCACTCAATTCACAGTTCTTATTATTATTTGTGCTTATCATATTCATACCTCAAATAACTTGCATTCCAATTGATGTGCGTCACCTGGTGAATGCCGTTATTTGATCTTGCACAATTACCCTCCTCTATTTGGGTTGGTATGTATAGATTTAAGAGTAGTTAAAGGGTATGCGGTGGCAACTTATGAGGTACACTACAAAACCCTACTCTCGGAAAACAGTTTACTGCGCCTAAAACCAAATAAAGTCCACTTTGGAAAAATAATTTAATTCGCCTAAAACCATAACAGATATTGCGGTAAAATTTCTTCCAACTAAGATTCAAATGGCCAGAAAAAATATCATTCAATTTTGTGAAATTCACTGTTAACGCTAAAACTAATTACACTGCTGTATTGAAATTTATTTTAATTTATTTTTTGTAATACCAGAAATCAGTATTCAGAATTTTGGGTTGATTGGCCCATAATTTACCATAGGTCCAATAGAAATTACTCTCTTAAAAATTAAAACTGTTACGAATCATAATATTTTACCCAAGCCAGTTCAAAGTTCTAACAAGAAACGCATAAAACTTTCTTATTGTCGGCCAATAATTTAACATAAATCTAAGCCGCAACCAATTTTAATGCTGACGTTCGTTTTTGTGAAGCTTAGTTAATAAAATATATGTATTTACCATATAAAGCGGACTTCTGTCGGTGGAGGGTAGCAAAGATTCGGCACAGCCGAATAAATCACTCTAACTTGTTTTATAATTAAGTGGTTCTATTTCTATCCCTATTTAGCACTTTTTTTTTTTATTTTTATTTTTTTATTATATTAATTTAATTCATACTGACCATGATAAAATAAACAGGTGGCATTACTACGCCAGATGACGATTTTTGCTCTTGTATTGTTTGTCTAGTCTTATGTCGAAGTTTTGTTTATGTTTACAAAAAGTCAACGTTTTGTGCTGTGATTATTGTATTGTATTAAAGTTCATTTAAATTAAAATTATAGTAACCATAGTTAAATAAATATTGGGTAAAAATAATTTATTTCATTGCGTTAGGCCGCAAAATTTGATTTTAGTTTAATATAATTTTTGACGTATAAGGAGACTTATTTCATTTTTTGTTGTAATGTTGTATTTGTTGCCGTAGCGCTGGCACCTACTTATTCCACCATGATACTGACGAAAACAATGACAGAATTATTTTCACACAGACAAAAATATGTATAAAATAGTTTCAAGTGAATTTAGTATTGTAAATATGTATGTATGTAGGTACATCCTGCAGATAATATTGGACTACGTGGTCCATTGTGGCTTAAATGGACTACTTACAACATGGTCCAATGTACTGTCCCTGCAGATAATATTGGACTACGTGGTCCATTGTGGCTTAAATGGACTACTTACAACATGGTCCAATGTACTGTCCCTGCAGATAATATTGGACTACCTGGTCCATTGTGGCTTAAATGGACTACTTACAACATGGTCCAATGTACTGTGGTATGGACCATATTAGACAAATTAACATGATGTGCTGCCAACAACTGCTATAGTTTACAGTATTACACATTGGTAGCCCTGATGTTGTCCATTATTAATTGTTTATTTAAAAGTGAAACAGGAAAGTTTTTTAAGATTTGTGAAAAAATAAAAAAAATTAAAAATACCAATTAAATATATATAATAATAGCAATAATGGATTACAGTGCACGCCATAAAAGGCGATTAGTGAAAAAGTAGTAACATGGAGCACTTTTGAAACTAACCCACTTGAGTACTCCATGGAGTAGTTTAGGGACTACTTCGGTGGGTTATATGGTCCACTCCTAGGACATCGTAATGTTAAATGGACCACCTTTTTACCATATAATTGGACTAGTTTTGGAGTACTCCTACTCCTTTATGGACTACTCTTTACACGCATGTATGGACTAGTCTCGATATCTGCCAGGCATAACACTGCCGCTCACTTGAAAAGTTTACCTTTTTTAGAATAAAGTTAATTGTTTTTTCTTATTAAATAATATAGTAATTATTAAAAATTTTTTTTTTTTTGTTTGATACTCTGTTTTGGAACACAATTTCTTGGCTCATTTGAACAGGTTTAACGCCATTTATTAAAAAACAAACAAGAAAATATAATTTTCATTAATTTTTTTTTATTTTTAATGAATTTTTATAATATTTCAATAAAGATTTAATAATTAGTATATCCTCCTTTATTGGAAATAACTAAAAATACGATTTGGGAGGGAGTTATACTCCGGGGTTCTATATTCCACTGCAAAATGAAAGTGAAAAACTTTTTAATTCCACATCTTCAATATTACTGTGTTCTAGAAAAGTAATGAAACGTTATTTTTATGATTTTATTTTCATTTGGCTTAAAACAACTATTTAAAGAAATGAAAATTTCTTTTTGCCCTTTTAAATATTTTTAAATGTGTCACTGGCGTCTTGCAAAATTTTTTTAAATTTTTTCATTTGTTGTAATTTGGTCTTCATAAAATCATGAAAATTATGTTGTATTGCTTCCAAACTTCTTACTTTTTTTCATTTGGTTTTATCTGACGTTTCAAGTTTTTCAATTCAATGGGCTGATTTGTTTCTTGGTAGATACGCCGTGGCTGATATACAGTGGCTGAAAATCATTTTTCATCTGCCGAAAATCTGTTACTTTTGAGCCGATAGAGACAATTTTGCAGAGAAGACTTCTTAAGCTTTTTTACAGTTTAAATTTTGTTAAAATTGGTAAAGTAGTTGTTGAGAAATTTAAGGATAGTTCAACTTTTGATGTTTTAGCATTTATTCATTCATTTACACTATATAAATAATAAATTTAATGTTTCCAAGGATTGTATGTGGGTGCATAAAAAAAAAAAAATACAAATAAGTTGCGAAAAGACGCTTATAACAAACAATAAAAAACAAATGTTCTCGGGCGACCGTTTTCTTTTGTTTTCCATTGAAATTCTTAAACAAAATAAAAAATTAAAAAAACATACAAAACAACAATATAAAAATAATGCATGTCGGACACTCCCCCCCTCGGGAGAATACTCTCCAGCAAAACCATATGCAAAAACTAAACTGTAAATTAGATAAGTAGTGCAACTGTAAACGAACAAGATATAGAATCAAGATCAAGTCTCTCCCCCGCCAAAAATTCTCTTATGGCGCATACGCAGTTGACTCCGCTCTCATGGAGTTCACAGTGCGCTACTCCTAATCGAAACACAACGACAAATAATATCTATCTATTTCAACCTAAAACTACACCCTCAACTATAACAACTCAAATTAATAACCTCACAAATACATACAGTTCATTCGCTCCCACAACAACAACAAGTACTACTTCATACTCCGCTATTACAACTCTTGCGGCTGCAACTACAACCATGTCTACATCGACAAAATCTTCTCTTATGCCGATTATATCTACATATACATACTTTCCAACTCTAGTTAAAACTCCCTTAAATAAAGAGAAAAACAGCACACAAACTAATAGCTCAAAAAGGTACCGCAACTCACCTAACAATACTAATAGTACCAAAAAAACTAAAAAGCAATCTCAAAAAACGTTAAAATCTTACTGGTTAGGCCAACCTTCAACAGCAAACAGATTTGAAATTCTGTCTCAGATAGAAAATGATGAAAAATCACAAGTAGAAAATGAACATGAAAACCAAAATTCACAAATAGCAAGGCCAAAAAATCGCAAGCCTCCACCAATATATGTACAAAACGTTCTATTTATTGATAATCTGATCGAAGCATTAAGCACCCTACCCAACTGCAATTACGAACTAAAGGTTCTTAAAGATAATGAAGTGAAGAGCCAACCTGTAGAATCTAATCACTATACACAAATTGTTAAACTTTTAAAAAGCAAAGAAACTCAATACTATACATACAAACCTCAAGACCAAAAATGATTTGAAGTAATGCTTAGAAATATGCATTATTCAACAGACAAAGAGCAAATAAAAAAAGAACTTTTTGGACTTGGTCACGAAGTTACACACGTGCAAAATGTACTACAAACAGGCACAAAAAAACCCCTATCATTGTTCGCAATCGAACTCAAAACTAACAAAAACAATAAAGATATATATTCCATCACTCATCTTTTACATTGCAAAATTAACTTTGAACCTCGACACCAAAAAAGATCCTTACCACAATGTACAAACTGTCAGAAATATGGACATACAAAAAACTTTTGCACAAAAAGTCCTGTCTGCGTCAAACGTGCCGGAAGTCATAAAACTAGTGTAACGGACAATTAGCCACTCCAGGTTATCACTGTTTGCACACCTAGCTATGCTACGGTCCTAGCTCAGGGAAATGGTCGTAGGCTGTGATACCAAATATAGAAAGAAATAAAAGTAAGATATGCTATCGAAATTAAGTTGCTAAAGGAACAAGATGTAATCGTGCCTTTGGTCAAATTTCCCACCCTGCCTGCTGATGACCACATAATGGATTTATTTCAGCCCACACTAATTTTACGTTACTTTAGCCTCTACATTTCATCAACCGGAATTTTAAACTACTTAGCTTTCCATTTTACTGTTATCATTATTTATTTACAATAAACTTCACTTCATTATAAAAACAAAAATTAGGTATAGTATACTTATTAATATATTTATGAACTCAAATATCAGAGCTGTTATTTAAGATAGGCTTACTTCCCTAGAAATGAATTTCAAAGATTGTGGTGCTTAATAAACCAAAATCCAAAAATAAAATACACAAAAAATATAATAAAACAATATAGCGCTTCAATTATTGGTTTTTTTCTTTGTTCTTTTTTTTTTTTGTGTTGTTCATTACTAACATATTATAACAACAACTTATTAAGAGAAATCATATTGAGTGCCATGGACAAAAAATTAATTTAGCAAAGAGATAATGTACCATCTTCCTTATTTAAATACTCTGGAGTTAATATATATAATTTCTCTACTACACGGCTTTATATTTGTTGTTATTCAGGGGTTTTTTTTCTCTTGTTCTGAGTACTTACATAAAGAAGATCCCACGAAGTAAATCAGGCCTGATGATTTGGTGGAGTATTATTATATTTATGTGCGTAGGTCTAAATATGTTGGGATTTTTAGTGAGTCATACTTTTGCATTGTGGTTCAGTATTTAAGTACGTAGGTATGTAGTATATAATATGTTCTAGGGTAAGATCATTAATAAAATATAAATGTGAATCTGTTAAATTTACTGACAAATAAGTAGGTTAGTATTTTTTCTTTTTTTTTCTCTTTTTTTTTATGTAAGGTATTATTACGTTACTAATTAATCAGTATACTTTACATAAGGCGGAGTGTCAGATATGTATATCATGGGTTATTGGTTAGAAATGTATGGGGAAGTTATTTATTTAGATTAGGTTTGTTTTAATTATTGCTTTAGGTAGACATTAGTAAATTCCTTCTCTATTTTTGTTATATTTTATTTTTTGTTTTAGGTTAAGGTAGTTAGTGTAATATTACTATTAGATTATATAATAGTACGTATATTGCCAGTGTACACCCATGAGGGGATAAGTCTCCCATTTTCACTGACACTGTTAAGCCATTAGCCAAAAACAATATGTTCTTTGCTAGGTCAAAAGGTCATTTAACACCGGGTGGGCAATTATTAAGGTTGTTTTACGTCATATACATAAATTAATATGCTCAAATAAATTTCCAACACTAATAGGGCTAATTGGTGCGTATGTTAATGGCAGAATTAAGACTCTGATCGAGGTTAGATTCTATTAAAAACCTAACCAATAAAATTAGGTTAGAAGGTTTTTAGGGCTTAGGGATAAGATACCATACGTAGATGGCGCGATGTTGACGTGATGAAATTTTCTCCTTGAGGATTTTCCAACTTGGGGTAGCCCGGAATACCGACAGGACTTTGGCTAAGATTCCTATTATACGATTTATTTCCGAAATCGAGGCAAACTTGCAATAACTAAAAAAATGTTTCATTAGGTCACATTAAAAGGAATTACTGTCCTAACTATTTACCTGGTATTTAGTGCTAGCCAATCCCAGCATAGGTTATTAACCGCCGATAGTTTCCACGTGATTCTCCCCTGTACTATCTTTGTAAGTGTATAGTGAAAATTACAAAGAAGATTGCGATTTTATAAAAAAAAACTATACCAGCAAATTTATGGGCTTTGGTCACTAAGGCACTACCCACAATCGGAAATTAATTTATAACTTTATGTCTTTTCACAAGAGTTACTGAATTTCTTTTAATTTTATTTTAAAATCACTTTTATAATTTAAACAATTGACTTTATTTTCTTAGCTAAACTGCTTCACTCAGCGGTATTTATTTAAATATGCTTTTTATTTCTGACGTGATTTTAGAGAAGCCAGAAGTTAAAACAAATATTTCAACAAAAAAAAAAAGGAAAAAATAGAAGGAACAGTTAATTGAGGTCGAAAAAAAAACAAGCCAAAGTATGTTAAGGGCCAGTTTCACGCCGTTAGTTTAACCAACATGATCTAAGGCTTAAGCAAATGTTGAATAACAACTGAACCTTAGAGTACCCTTATTTTTACTATTTTTTTCTTTTTTTTTTTCTTCAAAAGATGCAGTTATGCTTAACGTTCTATATAATTGGTAGTATTTGCCGAAAATCGTCATTTCTGTACCACTGGCAGCAAACCCTCCAATACTTTTAAACCCCCGCGATGAAACTTACCCTACCCTAGTCAATGCATGCATAATAGTAAGTAAGCTACCTGCACAATTATTATCAGACATGGGCAACGTAATACTATTAGCGCAAAAGTCAATGGAATTCTGTTATCAATTTAAAAATAAAAGTGTACAACGTAGTGGTAAAGTGAATATTTGCCATCAGATCTAAAATTTTCGTTTGAGTTTTATTTTTACCCATCACACTAGTCAATGTCTAATAAAACAAAGGAGTGATCATATCAAATGTGCCCTATGTGGCGAAAAACATACAGCAAGCTATAAAGGTTGCATGGTCTAAAAAGAACTTCGAGTAAAAAAATTTCCCCCTCTTAGAAAGAAAGAAAATGAGCCTTCAACTAGTAAAGCACAAGAACGCAATGAAATACGTCAAACAAATCTACACAATAACGAACAAGCAAGAATTCTGGTCATAAAATCACATACGCCCAAGCAATAAAAGCTAGCAATACAGCTAATACAACAAATATTCCCACAACAAGTTCTACTTCCAATTGTAATACAAACACAACGAATAACTCCACATATAGTTCCGTACTAACCCCTAGATTTCAACAATCAAATAATGATATGCAAGATATCAAAGATATGATGAAACAGCTTATAACGCAAGTATCTTATATGATGAATATAATCACAGTTCTACTTTCAAAAATTGATGGGCACACAAAATGATTTAAAGATTATCCTTTGGAATTCGAATGGGCTAGGTCAACACGTCCTTGAACTAAAAACTTTTATATAAAGAAACTCTGTAGATATATTATTAATATCTGAGACACACTTCACACAAAAAAGTTATTTAAGTATACCAAACTTTACAATATTCAACACAAATCATCCTGATAATGCCGCCCATGGGGGTACAGCAATAGTTATCAAAAACTCAATTAAATGTACTGAACTTGAAAGCTTCAGAAAAGATTACCTTCAAGCTACCTCAATATTAATTGAAGACTTGTTCGGCCCAGTCGTGTTGTCTGCTGTGTATTGTCCTCCCAAGCACAATAACACTAAATTCGAATATATAATTTTTTTTAAATCAATTGGTAATCGTTATATTGGTGGAGGAGACTTTAACTCCAATGAGGTACTTTATGAAGAATTCTTCAATTTTGTCACATGACAGTGGTGTACACCACCACTAAACCAGTCACTATAAAAAAAAAAAAAAATATGTAGGTACATTATTTTTTGCTGGGCAATCGATTGAGACTATTTATTTTAAAATCGGAGAGGGGTCGTCCAAAAGGTGATCGCTTTCATATGGAATTGCTCTATGATTGCAACATTTGCAGACGACACTATACTTTTGTCATCAAATAAAGATATAACTTTGGCTATATCAAACCTTTAACAATTGCTGGACAATACTCTAAGCTAGTTTAAAACCTGGGGTATTTTAGTAAATAGCGAAAAAACAGTACAAGTGACTTACACTAATAGAAAAATAAGTCATCATCAAACAATTACGATCAACAACACTCCAATCCAAAATGATAATAAAGCTAAATATCTTGGCATGATAATCGACTCTAAATTAATCTGGAAAGACCATATCATCAGTAAAAAAAACGAAGTAAAGTACAAATTTGGACAACTCTACTCGCTCTTAGGAAAGGATTCAACCCTTTCCTTACAAAACAAATTGCTCATATACTAAACAATAATAGCCCCTATTTGGAAATATGGCGCAGAACTCTGGGGTACTGCAAGCAATTCTAATATAAAAATCATCCAACGAGCTCAATCAAAAATACTGAGAACTATTATAAACGCCGAATGGTACATATCCAATGAAAATATACATCGTGATCTTAACGTCAGCACAGTCCAAGAGGTCATAAGGAATTCCAGCTTAAAACATACATTTAACCTAACATCTCATTCCAACAACGAAATTAGACAACTACCCTATAACGAGCTCTCAGGTTCAAGAAGACTAAAGCGACACACTCCATCGTAACTATTTGTTCGATTCTTATAATTAATATTAAATTTTTACTAACACGAAATATAAATTATCTTAAGTGTTGATTTAAGATAATTAATACCCAAACCTTAAAAAATTATAGTAAAATAAATTCATCTTTTAAAATTTGTTTCATTAACGTCAGAAGTATTTCATTAATCGATAAATTTAATAAGTTTAAAACTTGTATAGCAAAGCTACCATGGCTACCTAATATTATGTCCATTCAAGAAACATGGATAAGTTTAGATCTTGTTCAACTTTATAATATACATGGCTACAAAAGCATTCATTGTTGCAGAGCAGATGGTCACGGTGGAGTTTCTATTTTTATTCAGGAAAACCTGCAATTTTCAGTTGATTTCTGTGAGAGTAACAATTTTATAGACACAATTGTTGTAACAATAAATGATTTAAAAAAGGCAAACCAGTTAAATTTATGGCATTTTATAGATCCCAAAAGTGTAAAAAGGAAACATTTTTGTTATCCTTGGAAAGTTTTTTATATTCTTATGGTCGACACCCGTGTATTTTTGCTGGTGATTCAAATATTGATGTCTTACATGGGAACTCATCAGAGGAATTGCTTAATGTGGTCACCAACTACAGCTTCGAAAATTGTCATTCAATGCTTACACGCCCAGTTAGTTTAACATCAATTGACCATGTTTACAGAAATATTTCGTATTGTTTGAGCATAGCATCAGTGGAACATAACATTTCAGATCACAATATTATTTTCTGTCAAGTTGAAGTTGAAATAAAAACAAAAAATGAAGGTGAAGAAATTATTATTGTTCAAGATTACAATCATTTAAAGTCAATTATAAGCAACAACTGGGGACCCAGCAGTTGATACAGAAAACTTAATATCGTATGTAAAGTATGCTTTGGAAAACTCAACGTATGAAAAAAGACGAAATAAGGTATTGAAAAAAAAATAGCACCATGGATAAATAGAAATCTATGTATATAATTTGATAAAATGCAAGCAAAGTCTTTTAAAAAAGCGAAGGAAAAATCGAGAAAATCTGGAAATAAATGAACATCTAAAAAGAATTAGAAAAATTACTAAGAAAGCTTCCAAAGATTCAATGAATAATTTTTACATAAATAGAATACATTTAATTCAGCACGATCCCAAAAAAATGTTGGAAATTTTTAAACGAAACCTTGGGCAAAAATAAATCTACAAAAATTTATTTAAAAGATCAAACTGGAAACGAAATTGAAAATGATTTCCCAAAAGCAAATATGCTCAACCAAAACTTTTAAACTTAGTCAAAGATTTAAAGTCGAAAATTTATCAACATTCTGATGATAACTGCAATACATTAAGAACATTAATCAGTTCTATGATAGATGTTATTTTCGCAATACAACACACGATGAGATCAGTTTAATTTTAAATAATATAAAATCAAATAAAAGTGGTGGCCACGATAATATATTGCCAAAAGTACTGCTAAAAAATAAAAATGAATTAACACCATTTTTAGTAAATATCTTTAATAATATGATTAGCTCAACATTGTATCCAGAAATATTAAAAATTTATAGAGTAGTACCCATTCCAAAGTTAAAGCTATCCTGTACAGTGGAGATGTATAGACCAATTTCTGTTTTGTCAGTCATCGATAATGTGTTGGAAAGAGTTTTATACCAGCAGATTTCAATGAATATGAAAAATAATAATTTAATCAATGATTTTCGGTATGGATTAAGAAGCGGATGTGGCACAGAAGAAGCGGTTGTAAATATTGTCAATTGTTTTTGTAAAGGATTAGAAGCAGGTTATAGTGGCGTTGTCGGTGTATTCTTTGATTTGTCCAAAGCATTTGATCTAATAGATCATGAAATTGTGATAAAGAAATTGCGGTACTATGGTATTTGTGGGAAAGAGATGCTGCTATTAAAAAGTTATTTAACTAATCGAAAACAGTACGTACAAATAAATTCACATAAAAGTGCAGTTGGTGATGTAGAATATGGGGTACCCCGAGGTAGTGTATTGGGTCCACTCTTATTCTCCATATACTTAAATGACATAAAAAATATAAATACTTTTGGTAAACTTTTTATATATGCAGATGACATTTGTTTATTATACCCTTACAAATATGAAACAGTTGCTAAAGTCTATGTTGAACGAGATGTAGCATTGATATCTGAGTTTGTGAGAATTAACAAACTGTTTTTAAACGCAAATAAAACGCGTTTAATTAGATTTAAACCACACAGTCCGACTAACGTCTTCAGTATATTTGAGAATGGGAAAGAAAGATTACAATCATTTAAAGTCAATTATAAGCAACAACTGGGGACCCAGCAGTTGATACAGAAAACTTAATATCGTATGTAAAGTATGCTTTGGAAAACTCAACGTATGAAAAAAGACGAAATAAGGTATTGAAAAAAAAATAGCACCATGGATAAATAGAAATCTATGTATATAATTTGATAAAATGCAAGCAAAGTCTTTTAAAAAGCGAAGGAAAAATCGAGAAAATCTGGAAATAAATGAACATCTAAAAAGAATTAGAAAAATTACTAAGAAAGCTTCCAAAGATTCAATGAATAATTTTTACATAAATAGAATACATTTAATTCAGCACGATCCCAAAAAAATGTTGGAAATTTTTAAACGAAACCTTGGGCAAAAATAAATCTACAAAAATTTATTTAAAAGATCAAACTGGAAACGAAATTGAAAATGATTTCCCAAAAGCAAATATGCTCAACCAAAACTTTTAAACTTAGTCAAAGATTTAAAGTCGAAAATTTATCAACATTCTGATGATAACTGCAATACATTAAGAACATTAATCAGTTCTATGATAGATGTTATTTTCGCAATACAACACACGATGAGATCAGTTTAATTTTAAATAATATAAAATCAAATAAAAGTGGTGGCCACGATAATATATTGCCAAAAGTACTGCTAAAAAATAAAAATGAATTAACACCATTTTTAGTAAATATCTTTAATAATATGATTAGCTCAACATTGTATCCAGAAATATTAAAAATTTATAGAGTAGTACCCATTCCAAAGTTAAAGCTATCCTGTACAGTGGAGATGTATAGACCAATTTCTGTTTTGTCAGTCATCGATAATGTGTTGGAAAGAGTTTTATACCAGCAGATTTCAATGAATATGAAAAATAATAATTTAATCAATGATTTTCGGTATGGATTAAGAAGCGGATGTGGCACAGAAGAAGCGGTTGTAAATATTGTCAATTGTTTTTGTAAAGGATTAGAAGCAGGTTATAGTGGCGTTGTCGGTGTATTCTTTGATTTGTCCAAAGCATTTGATCTAATAGATCATGAAATTGTGATAAAGAAATTGCGGTACTATGGTATTTGTGGGAAAGAGATGCTGCTATTAAAAAGTTATTTAACTAATCGAAAACAGTACGTACAAATAAATTCACATAAAAGTGCAGTTGGTGATGTAGAATATGGGGTACCCCGAGGTAGTGTATTGGGTCCACTCTTATTCTCCATATACTTAAATGACATAAAAAATATAAATACTTTTGGTAAACTTTTTATATATGCAGATGACATTTGTTTATTATACCCTTACAAATATGAAACAGTTGCTAAAGTCTATGTTGAACGAGATGTAGCATTGATATCTGAGTTTGTGAGAATTAACAAACTGTTTTTAAACGCAAATAAAACGCGTTTAATTAGATTTAAACCACACAGTCCGACTAACGTCTTCAGTATATTTGAGAATGGGAAAGAAATTTTTGAAAGTTATTCAATTAAATATCTGGGTATACATCTTCAGAGCAATCTTGTGTGGAATCAACATATACAAAACTTAAAGCAAAAAGCTAGTCAAGCAATTGGTTTTTTGTAAGAAATTTAAAAACAAGCTTGATACAAGTACCAAGACGTTAATTTATAATTCATTAATTCAAAGTCATTTTGACTATTTAGCAATTATTTATGGATATAAGAACAGCACAGAGCTAATGTCATTACAACGTTTACAAAATAAGGCATTAAGGATTGTTTCCAACCTTCCTTACACTTATCCAACGCTGCCACTTTTTAAAAATATATTCAAATCGATTCTTCCAATACGTGCCATATACAAAATGAAGCTGATAATGTATGTTTTTAAATGTATCAACAACATTGGTCATCATACAATTTATTTTGCAAGAAATCAACATTTGATAAACACAAGAAATAATAACAGTTTTTTGTAGCCAGATGCAGGTTTGAAATTACCAAACAACGTATAGATTATATTGGTAATAGGGAGATCGAATGGTTATTATTCGACCGGTTTTAACCGATCATTTTAGCTTTGCCCAAGTCGGTTATTTTAAAATGCCCATTTTTCGAATATCGAATAAACCGGTTATTTTAGTAATGTGTAATTTATATACATTTTCCTTACTCTTGTTGTATATGTAGCCGTAATTTAAGTATTTTCTAATTGATTATTGGCCAAACTTAAACTTTTTATGAAGAAAACAAAATGTAACAAGGGTCAAAAAATATTATGAAGACTGTAAATACAAACCGCTTATAAAAGCGTGTGTTCTTATAGAAAAAAAACGAAAAACTATTCAAAATACTACAAAAACGTGTGCAGGTAAAAAGTTAATAGTAATTTGTGCAAGAGTATTCAAAATATTAAATATATTTTTATATAAAGGTTATCTCTAGATATTTTTCGAATGCGATTAAAAAGACAAAGATAATTGCCTGAAGTGCCTTAAAATGATAAGTTGCAAAGAATCTTCCATGTCACGACTTATTAATCACCTCTAATTAGTATACATGATTGACATTAATGTGATCCAAATGAAACTTAACTTCGTTCGAAGTAGTTCTAAGGAGACGACAAATAATACTTTACTAAAATGCGCTGCAAAAAAATAATCATTGGGTAAAATATTAGCCCGTTGTGTTGCCAAGGACGAAATGCCCGATAAGGCACTAACAACTCTTGAGTAGTTCTAGCATCTCTTCATGCTGAAATCTACAACATTACGGCGGAATCAGTTTTATTTATTTAAACACCAATAACTAAAAAACAAAATTGAAGAAATCAAACAATGTCATGGAATGTTTTAAATTGTAGTTACGAATTGACAAATATTTTACACAAAAAGAATATAAAGTTTACTATTCGTTTCTTTAATGCTGAAACAAAATGGTTAAGAGGTTTTGTTTGCAACTTTTGAAAAATATGGTTGATTTATATAGATAACTTAACCACCAACAAATTAAAACTAATTCAAAATAAATTTGAGAGAATATTTTAAATAATAACTTTATAAAATTCCTATAATTTATTTGCTTTTGCAAAACGTTTCTCTAGATCAAATATCATTCAGCAGTTTCTAAATGGCATTATACAAATATCTTCTTACAAATAAAGTTTAGTAAATCAATAAAAAATTGTTGAAAATTAAGCTAAAGTTTTTTGATCAATTTACTGGTCCCACTTTTCTTCGATTGTATCCTAAAATATTTGTTAGGTCTGATCTAAGTCATATCTATATATTTTGTTAGTTCCTTACCTTTGAAATTGTTTTGTTTTTATTCAAATTAACGTTTAATTTAAAATCTTGTTTGATTTTTGTGTTCTTAAGTATTCGAACTAAAACCGGTTATTTAAAAATTGCTTAACCGAAAACCGGGTTTTTTAAAATAGCAACTATTCGTAATATTCGAAAACCGGTTATTGAAAAAGTCGAATAATCTATCTCCCTAATTGGTAGTCATGTTTTTTAAAAACTGAAAATAGAATTTCAAATTTTAAGTGGAAGAATTTGTAAAATGATGAAATCTACTTTGTAAAATAATCAATATTTATTATTATTTTTTTTTTCATTATTTATTATTTTTTTTTCTAATTCACTAATTGTACGTACTACTCTACAATGTTATAATGCAAATTTTTATGCAATGAAGTTTGTTTATTCAATTACTCAATTACACTATGCTAATTGAAAAAACATAATTCGGGTACGCTGAATCCAGTGGTGCCCGCGGTTGTTTAAGATTGGCTCTGGTTTTCAAGATATACCGTTATTTCGAAAATAGAGGAGGTTGCACAACATACGTCCGCGTGACTCAAAAACGCTTAAGCTTCTTGAAAAAACTTAAAAAACCGAAATTCCGCAGTCGTTTTAGAAACATAATTTTTTTTTTGGAAAAAATTATTGTTTTATAATAATTTCGAAATTTTTGTTTTTTAAATTCATTAAAAATTAAAAAATGCAGCTAGGCTTCTAATTTTTTGCAGACATATAAAAAACGAAGCTGCAAACAAAACAAGCAATAAATGATTAAAATCTGTTAGCAACTTTTTATTCGCAAAAGTCGACAAATTTTAATTAATTTAAGAATTTCATAAAACGCAATATTTGTATGGGAGTGCCCTTCTAAGAAGTGGTGATAAGGGGCAAGTATGTCTCGAGAAAATGTTAAGGACAAAAAATTAATTGAGGTCGGTCATACATTATATACCACTAGGGACGACTTCTGGGAATTTATGGGACTTTTTCTTCAATATATATGATTTATATGGAGCATTTCATAGGATTTTTTTTAATTATTAAATTCTTTATCCAACATTATGTACATATATATGAAGAATGTGCCAATGAAGAAAATTTATTTTCAACGACATTTTGACGTAAAATTTTTTAAATGCGGTTTTTGTGCCATTTACAATACAAAACAAAAGAACAAACATTCAAATTTATGCTATTTCAAAGAAATATGCATGCATTATTACCACCCTTCCACTTTGCGGTAGGAATTTTGGAAAATCCACAGTTACCGATTAAAAAATTTTTAGAATTAAGAAATAAAGTCATAAATGCTTACATCTTTGTATTTTATTGTGCTTACAAAACCACACAAATCGGTCTTTAAAAAAACTTGTAAAAAACTTATATTAATCGTCCTGGCTTTGTTTTTTTTTTACGAAACATGGTCCTGAAGGTCTCGACAGGTACTTTGATTAAAACAATTACAGTATAAACAAGAGTTCCTCAACCCCTTCACTGTCATATGGAAAGCGCTTGATGAAGTGATTAGTGAAGTTTAAAGCCTTTGACAGTCTTGTATCTAATCAGTTATATTGAAATATCTAAGATGGAGGCGTGTAAGAAGTTTAAATACTTTTGTTGAGTGTGTGGGAAATATAAAAATATGCGATGTCGCCTATTGAAACCTATTGACTTTTGAAACAAGTACCTTGTATGAATCATATTTTTCTTTAAGTGTTATATATGGAAAGAGTTGGACACCATCAATAGTGTGTACACACTGCATTTACCATTTAAATAAGTGGGGGAAAAATGGACACGCCATGCCATTTGGTGTTTCAATTATTTGGAGAGATCCCATAGTTCATATTGAAGATGAGAGTTATGCGTGCATAAATTATACAGCGGTTATGACCAGAAGACAGGTGCCCCGGTAGGCTAGCTGGTAGTGAGCTAGTCTATCAGCGCCGGGGTTGCGGGTTCGATTCCCGCCAGAGACTCTGGTCTCCTGCAGACAAGCGTATAGCTTCGCGGGATTAGCATAGGTAATATTAAAAAAAAAAATAAATATATCTTATACTGAAACAGCATATGCTCGATTTCCGCTGCCACATTCTGATGAACTTCCTGTTCCGGATAGCCAAATACCAATATAACATTTTCCCGCAATAATTCATTCTGTGAAAAAAATAATACAGTTAATTAAATATGAAGCCCACAAGTGGAAAATATGCGCAGATTTAAAAGTAGTAGCTCTTTTAAGAGTCATGCAATTGGGCTATACTAAAAATATGTGCTTATGGAATACGCGTTTCGATGGCGACCAGTACAATACACGGGATTGGGCTTTACGTGAGGAAAGCAGATTGCATAGAAATAATGTTATTGAATTACCACTTGTGCCGATGGAAAAGATTTTGCTTCCTCCACTCCACATCAAACTGGGTATTGTAAAAAATTTTATAAAAGCATTGAGCCCAGATGGTGTTGCTTTTACCGAATTGCGCCGAATTTTTCCACGATTAAGCGGCATGAAAGTAAAATAAGGTATGAACTCTAACTACTTTATTAAATTAAATTTATATTTCATATCATAATGTTTTTATTTTACAGGAATTATTAATGGACCGGACACTCGTCGTCTAATGAAGGACCTTCAATTTGAGGTTGCATTGAATGATATCGAGCTATTGGCCTGGAATTGTGTGAAATCAGTAATAGCAAATGTATTAGGCCTGAAAACTAGCGAATTTTAATCAAAAATATGCTAACCGCATTTAAAAACTTAAACGTTAGAATGTCATTAAAAATACATTTTTTGCATTACCATGCCGAAAAATCTAATGAACAATCACCAGCTGAGTCTGATGAACATGGCGAGAGATTTCACCAAGTAACAGCCAGGCTCGAACACTGGTATAGCAGGAGGAAGAAGAATAAATTTCTAAATAAAAACTTTAACTTATTAACAACAAAAATAAATGTTTTAAAATTTTTAAGTTTGGTTATTATAAAAAATAAAAAAATTTCATCTCTTCTGAAATAATCAAAAGTTGTATACAGACTTTAATCACTTATAGCTTATTTTGTTTGGAACTTTGTTTTTTATACGCGTAGAACCCTAGCCTAAAATTTTACACCTGCAGCGCCTGAAATACCCCTAGACGGGCCAAATGTATGACCAGCGCAACTTTATTTTTCATTCCCATCACTTGTTTCTAAGGCCTAGGATTCACTCCTAGGGGGATAAAATATATGACCGACCTCCAATGTTTTTTGTTCTTAATATTTTCTTAAAACATAGTTGCCACCCCTTAGGGGGGCTCCCATACAAATATGGCCGTTTAATGAAATTCTTAAATTTGGCCCCTGCAGTGCCTAGTATGCCCCTAGATGGGTCAAATGTATGACCAACCCCACTTTACTTTTCATCTCAATCATTTATTTCTAACATACCCACTCGCTATCTCCATTCCTTAAGGGGGCTTCCATATATTGAAGAAAAAGTCCCATAAATGCCCAGGAGTCGCCCCTAGGGGGATAAAATGTATGAATGACCTCCCTTAGTTTTTTGTTCCTAACATTTTCTCAAATTATACTTTCCGTTTATCAGCATCCCTTAGGGGAGCGTTTTATGAAATTCTTAAATTAATTAAAATTTGTCGACTTTTGTGAATAAAATCAAAAGTTGCTAGCAGATTTTAATCATTTATGGCTTGTTTTGTTTGCAGCTTCGTTTTTTATATGTCTGCGAATTAGAGGCCTAGCTGCAGTTTTTAATTTTTTATGAATTTTTAAAAAAAAAATATTTCGAAATTTTGATAAAAAATTAAATTATATTTTTAAAACGACTGCGGATTTTAGAAAGAAGTTTTACTTTCCTTATAGGACATTTTATTGCGAAAGTTTTTTAAGTTTTTTCAATAAGCTAAAGCGTTTTTTAATAACGCGAACATATGTTGTGCAACCTCCTCCATTTTCGAAATAACGGTATATCTCGAAAACCAGAGCCAATCTGAAAAAACCGCGGGCACCACTGGATTCAGCGTACCCGAATTATGTTAAAAAAAAGTAAAATAAGGTATGAACTCTAACTACTTTATTAAATTAGATTTATATTTCATATCATAATGTTTTTATTTTACAGGAATTATTAATGGACCGGATACTCGTCGTCTTATGAAGGACCATCAATTTGAGGTTGCATTGAATGATATCGAGCTATTGGCCTGGAATTGTGTGAAATCAGTAATAGAAAATGTATTAGGCCTGAAAACTAGCGAATTTTAATCAAAAATATGCTAACCGAATTTAAAAACTTAAACGTTAGATTGTCATTGAAAATACATTTTTTGCATTACCATGCCGAAAAATGTAATGAACAATCACCAGCCGAGGCTGATGAACACGGCGAGAGATTTCACCAAGTAACAGCCAGGCTCGAACACTGGTATAGCGGCAAATAAGTTGATTCGCTATTAGAGGATATTTGTTGGAATCTGCTGGAGGAAGAAGAATAAATTTCTAAATAAAAACTTTAACTTTAACTAATTAACAACAAAAATAAATGTTTTAAAATTTTTAAGTTTGGTTATTATAAAATATAAAAAAATTTCATCTTTTCTGAAAAAATCAAAAGTTGTAGACAGACTTTAATCATTTATGGCTTGTTTTGTTTTCAGCTTCGTTTTTTATATGTCTGCAAAAAATTAGAAGCCTAGCTGCATTTTTAAATTTTTTATGAATTTTTAAAAAACAAAAATTTCGAAATTTTGATAAAAAAAATTATTTTTTTTTTCAGAAAAAAAAGTATGTTTATAGAACGACTGCGGATATTAGAAAGTTTTACTTTTCTTAAAGGAAATTTTATTGCGGAGTTTCGGTTTTTTTATTTTCGGTTATGTTGTGCAAACTCCTCCATTTTCGAAATAACGGTATATCTCGAAAACCAGAGCCAATCTGAAAAAACCGCGGGCACCACTGGATTCAGCGTACCCGAATTATGTTAAAACGCCAGGTGCCCAGCTTGTCACGAAAAAAAGTGTCAATTTCTTGGACAGTGTTATTAATATTTTTCTTGCCGACTGGCTTCAACAATGCCTTTTAGGCGCTGAAGCTCAAAATTGTAAAATTGTTATGAGTTATGAGTAAATAAAATATAATCCAAAAAAAAAAAAAAAATATATATATATATTATTTACCACTCGATATTGATCAGAATTTTCTAGAAAATAATAGGCATATTAGGAAATATTACTGTTATAATTGTATAAAAATCGGTGTGTTGAATTATTAGAATTCTTTACTTAAATCAAATTTTTTTTTGTTATAAACATTTGATTTGGGATAAGGCATATGACAGTTAAACATGTTAAATTGACTAAAAATTGCATACTCATAAGGTTTTCTTTCGAAAAATATAAACATTTTTATATATTTCTGAAGAAAATATTTTCTTTTATTAGCGAAAGAACAACTAAGTATTCATATGTATTACCTTTATATGCATATTCATTCACCTCGTATATAACACTATACCTTTAAAAAATGCATAAGCAAGAAATAATACCTAGGATAATTTTGTGAATAGGTTTCTTCATTATAAACTCAACAGCAGGTTCAACTAGAACCGGTTCCACTAGAATGCTTTTAAGATTAAAATAATAAATAAGTGTTAATTTGTTAATATTTATTTTCTTTTTCATTTAAATAACAATAAGGACAAAAAATATATTTTTTGCTTAAATGACAATAAAAGTTTATTATATCTACTGTTCATTCGGTTGAAAAATTGTCTTCAAATATCCATATTTGGTTCTGTATTACGTCTGTCCTGTAACAGCCCTTTTGCTTTTTCATCTAAGTCCCGATGTTCTATTTCCATTGACTTCGAATGCTAGAGATAAGTGGATCTGGCGTTGCCAACAATATATTAAACAGATCTTCGTTTGTAAAATCTCGTGAAATTTTTCTGGTGTTGTTCTTTCTATAAAATCTGTAATCTTTATTCCTTTTTTTCTGGTCCTCCTCTGACAGATCTCCTAGTTGTACAAAATGATGCCTTATGACATCCTATCCATGATAAAGGATTTTGTTAACTGTTGCAGACATATTTCTCCATGGATATTTGGCAGTATATTTTCGTGCTGTTTCTTTGGCATTATCACGAAATTTTCTATAATCAATTTGTTCATTGCATGCAAGTACATCAATAATCGTTTTACATCTTGAAATAAGACTTCTATTAACACCAGTTGTTTCAGATGCTTTTTTGGGATCAGAAAAAGAATCTTCTTGCTGTATTCCCTGCATTCGTATTGCCTGATCCTTGTTTGGGTTGGTCTATAATCAACCAAGATTTGCGAAATTCATCCTGAACATGTATCTTTTTTATACTTCTTGAATCCTTGTTGGTGTCATTGTTTCTTATTGATCCTGTAGGTCCTAACCCCAAATCATAACTGATTTTTAGTATGTGCTCCATTATTCGTATTCTTGTATGTAACGGCGATAATC
Source organism: Pollenia amentaria (assembly GCA_943735925.1). Classification (NCBI taxonomy): domain Eukaryota; kingdom Metazoa; phylum Arthropoda; class Insecta; order Diptera; family Polleniidae; genus Pollenia; species Pollenia amentaria. Next base: position 102,228,304 of record OX031007.1, read on the forward strand.
CAAATTCATATGCACTATTATTATCTAATGATTTTTCCGGGACTTGGTTTAATTTGCTTGATGTGGTTTGGCATATAATGCAGTTGGATAAAGCCTTTGTGTCAGTCAAAGCCTGGCCTAATTTTCGATCTATCATCGTTAGCACTAATTGATAGGTAAGTTTATTAAATAACACAGCAGGTTAAACGGTACAGTAATACAACATAGTATTGCTTAAAGACTGCTTTACTTCCAATATAAAAAATTTTGAACCCACTATTGATAACAGTTTGACTTAAAGATAATCCACCCGATTAAAAAAACTAGAAAATCGTTAAAAAATCAAGCAAAAAAATCCGTTTTATCCGAATATCTCCAATGGCAAAGGAGATAACCTAAATATTTAAGCATATTTTTTGTAACTCAGCTTAAGTTAATTTTTTTTGCAATCCATAAATATATTTTTGGAGAATTTTTTAAAAGTTTAAATATCCGAGGCTACAAATTTTAGAGGTCCGCAAGTCACTCTCCCATCCCTCCATGGACCCGTGTTCTTTCACATCAAGTCAAAAGCTACCCGGCTACGACAGTTTAAAATTTCATTCAAATATGATCAGCCGTTCATATGTAGCAAAATTAATTTTCAAAACAAAACGTTCGTAAACCATTGTGTTATATTACAGTCATATGAGCAGCTTAAATAAGAAGAGCAAAAAAATGTTGCGAATAATTTTATTAAAATGGAAAAAGTGTTCAACAGACAGAGTTAAAGACGACACTTTCAGCTTTCTGATGGTACAAAAATCTCTTTAACCCCTTTTGACCCTATCAAGTTCTACTCCTCCGAAATTCGGATTTACCTGAAATGTAGCACCTGGGGAAACATTTAATAACTTTTCAGGTATAAATGACACACTGAACCATTTATTAAAGACTACTATCCCACTAATGTAACAAAAAAAATTTCGACACATATATTTAATGGGGTCTTAGATGTATAATAAAAAAGTTTCACGCGGAATAACAAAGTTAGTATACCCTCATTCACCACTAGTGGTGGTGGAGGGTATTAAAAGAGTAATTTTTGGGATTTCAGTATTCGGTCATAACGCGTCCATTTTTTAACCGATTTGACAGATTTATATGCCGACGTCCTAAGGAAGAAATTTTCTTTCGCACAACTACGTGTAAATCAAAAACAAATTCTCAAAAATTTTACTGCCGAATAACACGGTAAAGTGCTCCTCGATAGAGCAATAAAAACGGGGAAAAATAATAAAGAGGTAGCTAATTCATGCCAGGAATAAGAAGGTCGGTTCGGCTAATGAGATTGACGATAGAGGAATATCGAAGAAGAACTGGACCTGCATTAGTGGAACCAGCACCAAGAATCCCAAAGGTGAAGCCGCCGAAACTAAGAGGCGGCTACATAGTACGGCTGAGAAGAAAACTGTCCAATTTAAGGAGTCTGATAAAAGCAGACCCACCACCTCCATGGCAGCACGCAGCTTATTGTTGTGTACGGATATAAGAACTGGAAGACATGATAAAACTGTATTTCGAAACAAAAGCAGCAAAAAGAAGTTAACCATTTGAAACATGAAGTATATAGTTATACTAAGTTTAGTGTTGACTTTTGTAGGAACATTCGTGTTAAGAATAGAAAATACAGCTAAAGAAAAAATAATTTAAATAGCCAAGGAATTACTAGAAAGTATGGAAATATGGAGCGTATTTAAACAGAATATGTAAAACCAGAATACAAAAGAAAATTTTTTCAGAAACAATAATAACAGAATTAATAAAAAATATTGTAAAATTAGTGTTAATTTTACCATATACATTATTCATTGCATTCTGCATAAGAACCTACATATATTCTGATTCAGGAGCGTATTGTAACAAAACCACCGTTCGCATTAAAAAAAAAACAAACTAAATATATTTTTTAAATAAACTAGAATTCAGAAATTAAAAGAAAATAGGAATTTATGTAAAATTTGATCTCTAATAAATGGAAAAGATAAAGAATATTTAGACGTGCTAAAGCAACACGGATAAAATAGGGACAAAGAAGTACGGGCTGTTACTGTACAAAGATAAACAAATTTAGAATTAGTCAAGATGTAGGGATATACATTAGATATAAATGAACTGTTTTCAGTACCGAAGTTGATTCCTAGTTTCGGTGGTAGGAGAGAGGAGGTAAATTCATTACTGTCAAGTTTCGAAATTGTTAATGCTGGTATTCCTGCAACAAATCATAAATCCCTATTTAACTTTGTATTTAATACAAAATTAGACGTTAGGGTTCAGAACCGGGTTAAGCAGATATCTATGTATATCAACGAATGTTTATGAACTTTTGAATAACTTAAAACAGGCATATATGCCAAAAAGAAGTCAGAATTTACTTGTTCATTAGTTGACGAGTATAGATCAATTGCAGGACACGATTTTCTGGTATAATAGAAGCTCAGAATTAAACGAAGTCCAGTAGCTCGTTTCTGTATTTCTCGCATCGCAAAATTTCTCACATTAAGTGTGAAACAAAAAACCGTTTCTCGATTTGTGAGAAAAAAATTTTTCTGTCTGAGAACAGACAACACAGATTCTGTTTTGACTGGAATACTTCCAGTAATTTAGTGTCAAATGCAAGCACAACGTGAACGAAAGAAATAGATATAATAAAAATAGGGTTGCCAGATTTAAAGATTTATCGTCACTTTGACGATTTTTTGTTCCATAATTGGCAAAGTGCCGATTTGCTGATTTTTTCTAGTGACGATATTATTCAGTCTTCGAAATAAAATAATTTTAAATAGTTTAATATGTTTGTATATTAGGCAGCACAGAAAAACGATATATTTAAAAACAAGGCAGCTTAAAAAAATTATCGGCAAAATCTAAATTTCGAAGGAAAACTGTTAAATTTTTATTTCCTTATATTATTAATACATTTGTTTATGTGATAAAAACATTACTCTATTACCCCATTTTTCAGTCAATGCCTTATAGGGAATGTTTGCCTTTTTTTGGTCAATAGTTAAATAGACCTCAAGCTTAAGTATGTATAAAATATGTATTTTACCCATGAACTTTAACTTTTTTTTTTTTTTTTTTTTGAATTTGTTTTAATAAAAATCGAACAAAAACTGTAGAAATTAATTTTAAATTGTCCGATTTTAAAACAAAATAGACGGAATTTAAAACGTTTAATTTTTTTTCACAACAATGAATGAGTTGTGAATTTTTCGCCAATTCATTCATTAGCGTGAGGAGAAATAAATTTTTGCTTTTCGTCAGTCATGAACAATGAGCAAACAAAAAATTTTCGTAACGCTCCTCACCAGTAATGTTGTTGTTGCACGACAGTTTGCATGACCACAGCACTAAATGCCTTTGTGTGTTTATTGTTGTTGTTAAAGGCAACGATCCAAAGTGTGAGTTGAATTTTTTGTAGGCATATATTTAAAAAAAAAAAACTAAACTGCACATATTGTCATCTTAAATGCAGAATAATATAACATCACAGTTTTCATGAGAAGCAAAAAAACGTTGTAAAATGGAAATTAATTGAGAAAGCAATTATAAAAATTTAGGATAAAAATGCGAAAACCGATTTTTTTTTGGTGGAAAAATATTATTTTTATTGTTATTTATTTAGTTATGTGTTTTACGTTATTTTAATTTGTAATTCTCTGAAAGAAAACGACGAATCATCAACGAAAGTATGATAGTATTAAGTTAAACAATCATTTAAAATATTAAGTAATTAAATATTTCTGTTAAATTACAGGTATAATTGGATATAAAGATAATGTACATGGTTATAAATGCAATACTGCGTTTAAACAATAAATTTAAATATGCAGGTGTGTTCTGGAAATCGAAAACGCAAAACACAAGAGTTTTGAAGTTATTTTGTATATCTATACTATTAATCCAATTTTTTATAATTTTCTTATAGAATTCTGTTTAATAGAGAAACACTTGTATTTGCATTTTTTTGTATATTTTTTACTACAAAAATGTTATTAAAAAAAGGGTGTTTTAAATTCTTGTTCCGGGTACGTGTTACTAAAAATCAAGAACCGCGGGACGTTCAACTGAAACTTGAGTGGCTGGAACAGCTAGTACAGTCTCCACAAGTTGTGTCACCTCCTTATCCGTGCCATAAGATATGCGCCAATAATCAAGTATATTGGTACCTAAAGGCACTCCCTCTCATTTTTAAAGTATGGTTTTGTACAGATGAGTTGTGCGTGCTCATTTGGATATGAAAATCTATTTTATCGTAAGCATTCGCCGTCTTGAAAGCTGAAGTTTATTAAATTTGAATTGGTTAAAACCAGTGTTTAAATTGCTTGCTTTAAAATAGCAACAGTCGCACATTTTTGCTTTGTTTACATTTTTTGCAGCAAATTAAAAAACTGTGTGTCTAAGTGTTTACTTAACTCTTTGATTACGAGTCAGCAAAAGCAAAAAAGCAAAAGCAAAACAAAGAGAGTAAATAATTTGTTTAAACTCGCTATGTGCATGTACTCTGCTAAATCTGTCAGCAAAGAAGCCACTTAAGAAAACAAATTTTCTGTTGCTGTAAGTATTAAGTTTTTGATTGTTTTTTTTTTGCTTTTGATGCGCTTAAAGTCAGCAAGTTAACTTCTTTGCTGTTGCTGTCGAATTTGTTTCGAATTTTTTTGGTATTTTGCGTTTTTTTTTTTTAATAAATAGGTACATACATACGTAAATGAAACTACACGTTTTTTTAAACTAATTTGTTTATTTTGTGTTATGTAATTATGTATATATTCTAGGAAACTAACGCCTGCAACAGCAAGCAACAGCAATGAAGTCAAAAACAGCAAAGAAGTTAATACTCGCTGAATTTAAGCACATCAATTTACAGTTAAGCCAAAGCAAAAAAAAAATAAACAAAAACTTATTACTTACAGCAACAGCAATTTTTTTTTTCAAGTGGTTGCTTGGCTGGCTTTTTAAGCTGAGAACATAAACATGGTGAGAATAAATAAATTATTTACTCTCACTTTTTCTGCGTTTGCTTTTGCTTTTTGCTTTTACTGTGTTCTTTTTCTTAAGTTAAGTTAAGCAATTACAAAAACATTAAAAATAGTCAAGCATTTTTAAACACTGGTTAAAACTTCCTGATCATTTATATTATTTCCAATTTTTTGCATGGCTTCATATGTTTTGAGCAAATGATCCTTTACAATAAAAAATATATTATATGTTTAGAATTTGAAGCAGATAATATGTATATACATAGTATCTATGTATCGCACAGTTTCAAATAAACTAACTAAAAAATGTTCAGAAAATAATTAAAGCTGCATTTTGAAAGGGAAATACTCATTTAGTTGAAAGTATGCTGTATAAGTATATTCTTGCCATGTAGGTACTTTATTGAATTTACAAAAACTGGCATTACCCAATAATTATACCTACTGTCACATTGCTTTTATGAATAAAGGTTGTTTACACATAATTTTTAGCAAAACACGCCTTTTTTTACTATAATTTCAAATATTTGTTAACTACTTAAGAAACATTTTATCAACGAAAAAACCCACTGTTTTGGTTGGTAAAACCAAAACTGTATTACAACTACAACACGCATTGAGTACTTGGAGTTTTTTTTCAATGAGTTTTGCCTTTATGTCTGCTTTAGAAAAAAACGTTCCCTTTTAAAAGTATCAAAGAATTTTTTACAACAGTATACATATCATTTGCTAAAATGCAAAGCAATGTATCATTGAAAATTTTGAAATAGACTTTTTTATTGATTACGATTCACGTTAAATATTTTAAACTTCCACCTTAAAAAATATCCAAGCTATTAACAAAATTAAAAATGGCTTATCATTAAGTATATCATTTCATTAAACTACATAATGAATAATCTTAATTAAAAAAAATTAGCAGAGTATTTGATATATTTTTACGAACACATTAATTTTTTTACGTCAAAAATGGGTATTCTGTTCCATACTCTGAACGTGTTAGTGGAATAACGGATCAAACTGCAAATTATTGCATAAGCAAACAGAAAAACAGTGCTGCAAAATTAATATAAACCCTTAGTTTTTTTATTCCAGCAGGCTGTCTTTATTTTTATGATATGATTTTTCCATCACTTGTTTCGTTTCCAACCTTATGAGTTAATATATGTACATAAATACTTTTTAATAGATTTTAATACAGTCAAATTTCCCTATAATGTGTCTGTTACTATTGGACCAGAATATTTCTTCATTATTAATATACATAGAATGTTTATAACACAATAGAAATATTTTTTCCACGTTTATTTACAATAATCTGGTATATTTGTTAGGATTCCATTCTTCCAAGTCGTCTTTCATCAATATCCTCAACAAGACTGTTATAAGGCCTTTTGTGTTAAATAATAAATTACTTGTCTTCTACATCTTAAGAATAATAGCATTTTTTATAAAGTGATGAAATGTTAATTGTTTAGCAATATTTTTTGTTAATCCTTTTACGGCTTTATTAAATACTAATAGTATTTTTTTTAGGATAAATGCTTCTTTGTACAACATTTTCGTTCACTGAATACGGGGGCTGCAATCAATACTACTCTTAATTGAAAAACTCTTTCGTTCTTCTTATTTAAATTTTTCAGAAATTAACTAATTAAAATTTACTTTTTGCTGCGTATATAGCGTTATAAGTATGGGCTACAGAAGTTTTTTTTTAAATAATTCCTTATATGGAGACAAATATACATGTATGTATGTATATGAGTCAAATTTTTGTTTACAAAATTTGTTTATTATAAGGAAAAATTCAATTGAGAAAATTCATTATAAGGAGATCAAAATAGATATTTATAATGGAAAAATTGGCTTTTTAAAATCAATTTATAGTTCAATTTAATGAAGTAGATTTTTTAGTTTAATCCACTTCTTATTAAAAATAAAAACTATAAATAATATGTCATAATAATATCTCTAATAATATAACATCTCTACGTTCTCAGCAGTACTGCCTGCGCTGAATCAGAAAATCAAACTTGTTTCATCATGTCAACGCAAACCTAATTATGCTACATATTATTTGTGTGATTATCTTTTTTATATGTGCATTTTACTATCTGGGGTGTTCTGGAAATTGAAAACGCAAAATGCAAGAATTTAAAACTCGTTTTTTTTAATAACATTTTTGTAGTAAAAAATATACAAAAAAATGCAAATACAAGTGTTTCTCTATTAAACAGAATTCTATAAGAAAATTTTAAAAAATAGTATAGATATACAAAATAACTTCAAAACTTGCGTTTTGCGTTTTCGATTTCCAGAACACCCCTGCATATTTAAACAGTATTGCATTTATAACCATGTACATTATCTTTATATCCAATTATACCTGTAATTTAACAGAAATATTTAATTACTTAATATTTTAAATGATTGTTTAACTTAATACTATCATACTTTCGTTGATGATTCGTCGTTTTCTTTCAGAGAATTACAAATTAAAATAACGTAAAACACATAACTAAATAAATAACAATAAAAATAATATTTTTCCACCAAAAAAATCGGTTTTCGCATTTTTATCCTAAATTTTTATAATTGCTTTTATATCTCAATTAATTTCCATTTTACAACGTTTTTTTGCTTCTCATAAAAACTGTGATGTTATATTATTCTGCATTTAAGATGACGATATGTGCAGTTTAGTTTTTTTTTTAAATATATGCCTACAAAAAATTCAACACACACTTTGGATAGTTGCCTTTAACAACAACAAAATACACACAAAAGCATTTCGTGCTGTGGTCATGCAAACTGTCGTGCAACAACAACATTACTGGTGAGGATCGTTACGAACATTTTTTGTTTCCTCATTCTTCATGGCTGAAGAAAAGCAAAAATTTATTTCTCCTCACGCTCATGAATGAATTGGCGAAAAATTCACAACTCATTCATGGTTGTGAAAAAAAATTACACTTTTTAAATTCCTCATTCATGAAAAAATTCATGAATGGTTAAATATGAGCGATCAAATATGAATTTTTTGGAACTCTGCAAAATAAGTATACAAGAATGTGTATAATTTTTTTTTTTATTTGAAGAGAAAGAATTTAAATGATGAAAATAAATAAAACACAATTGTTATATTTTGTTAGTTTAATTTTTAAGCCCTTCATTGTTTTCGTTTTATGCAGGGCTTCCAGATAAATTTGTGAAAAAATCGTTAATTTCAAAAGAAAAAATAAAAAATTCGTCTATTTTGTTTTAAAATCGGACAATTTAAAATTAATTTCTACAGTTTTTGTGCGATTTTTATTAAAACATAATCAAAAAAAAAAAAAGTTAAAGTTCATAGGTAAAATACTGTCTAAATTAGCAAAAGGAACTCTTAATTGTTTAGTTTTATTTTATAAATTATTTTTTTGCCACAATTTGAATTTTAAATGTTGTTACAACAATTGTGAATTTACTCTATAGTTTGAAAAGCACTGAATTTAAAACCCTATTTTTGTACTCTAATGATATTATACTTGAGGATAAATTAAGATTACAATCTGTCACTTATTTAGCGCCAATTAAGATTAGCCATCTTTATTGATAGTGCCTTCGTGGCTCGTAAAATTTTATTTTTATAACTACTTATAATCGAACCTGAGAAGGGTAAGCATCTCTCACTTAAATAAAGAATATTTTGAATTGTAACATAACAACGTGCCTCTTTCTTTTCAAACTGAACCGCCGCAATACTGCGCTGATAATTTATTGAATACAACCTTGTACAGAGCTCTGGTTTAAATAGTTTTCAACCCACCCCACTTACTCTCAGTTACTTGCTGGGGATTCACTTTGAATCCACATCTACTATACATGGGTACAATTACCAACTTAAGTCTGCACTCAGGTTTCTTTACTTATAAAATTATTCATGGTCCTTCGCCGACGTTAAACTGGTCACCTGGAAAAAAACCACAACAAACATACACAAAGGGTCACCCTAAACAACAAAAACTTCTTAGCAGCATCAACTAAGCAGCTCAAAGTGCATGCTCATCAGTCAAAAAGAACATCGCGGACAGAACATAAGTCACGGAAGGCAAATAAACAACGGAAAAAAAGGTCAAAGTAAAATAAAAAACTAATGACACAAACAAAGTGAGTACGAAAACAAGAAGCGGTGAAAAATTATTATTAATATAAATAAAAAAATCGTAAGTGTTAAATAGAAAAAAAAGGTTTAGCTTAAGAAAGTGAAATAATACATACAATTTTTTGGAAAAGTAAAATAAAAGCTACACCGGGGAAAAAGTGGAAAAAAAATCATAAAAAATTTGCTAATGGTTAAAACCAAAATCTTGCTTTAAATTGCCAAAAGTAAAAATAAAAAAATAAAAAACAAAAAAATATACATTTGTATGTCTACATAAACTGCAAAATATTGATAGTACGGAAAAGAAAATAGGAAAAAAACACATAAAACGGGATAGTCAAAAGTTAGCAATATTTCATAAAACTTAAAACTCTGGTTAGAAAAGGCATAAATTTCATGAAACAAGGAAAAATAGTAAAAACCTGTTTATGCCGTTTCTTTTTGCCTCTTTCTGTATTTTCAAGGTTTCTTGTGCACTTGTGCACCTACATACCTAAGTCAGATAATCAGATAGAAAATACTTTGTGTACACAAGAATAGCAAAACTAAACAAAAAAAAGAAATAATTAAGAAAAGGCAGAAAAGTTCTCTATACCAAAGCAAAACACGCAAAAATAAAAAAGTTCTTAAGATCTACAGGAGAAAAAGTTACAAATCCAACAAAAAACAAAAATTCAAGGTTCTCTTTGTGGTCTATTTTATCAAGAGAATTCAGCAGTAGCAGAAAAAACGTGAGTAACTTGCTACATTCAACCCTTATTTAATTGCACATTAATATCCCACATAATACACTGCCATCTCTTTACATAAATCTCTTTAACAACAACACTCACCTTACTTCTCTTTAAATTTTGATATTTACATTCATCCCACATAATACACTTGCATCTCTTCACATATTTACATAAACAACAACATACAGATAACTTCTCTTTAAATTTCGATCTTTACATTCATACGTCTCATTAACAGTGTCTTTTATAAATAAGTACATACATAGTATTTAACAGCATTTAACACGGTGTAGCAGCAAGAGGGAAAAAGTGTTATTTTACTTAGTATAATCAACAAATTTAACAACAAAGCAATTAAAAGTTTAAATTTAAGAAGGAAAGGTAAAAAAAGTGTCGTTATTGTTAAACCAAATTACCTTTGGTTACATAATTGGAAAAAAAAGAAAATTAAATTTTTATATATCACAGTGGGCACAATCACTGAAAAATTTGGTAAATTTTTTTTTTTTAAGAAGTGAATAAAAACACGAAGAAAATTATTAAAAGCATTTACTATTTAAGACCTAAATAAAGTTAATTCAGTCGAATAAAAATATTGTGAAAAATTAATAAATATTTGATATAAAATCAAATTAAATTAAAACTATTTAAGGAAAATTTTTCTAAATCGTGAATGCAAATTAAATAATCAAAATCGCAGCAATACAACAGTAAATTCGGAAAATTTATTTTTAATAAAAAAATTTTTTAAGTTAATGAAAAAATTTATTCTTAATTAAAATTAAAATACGGTCCATTAAAAGGAATTAAAATTCCAGCCAATTTTCTCATAATACTCAATCTCAACATTAAGGCTTTGCGAACCAACGTCCCAAGTTCTTTTTACACACGTTTCTAAATATTTTCTTTCACCTAAAAGAAAATATAGATTCGCGATCTGTTTTAATAAACCGTTAAATATTTTCTTTCACCTAAAAGAAAATATAGATTCGCGATCTATTTTAATAAACCGTTAAATATTTTCTTTCACCTAAAAGAAAGTATGGATTCGCGATCTATTTAATTAAACCGCTAAATATTTTCTTTCACCTAAAAGAAAATATAGATTCGCCATCTATTTTAATAAAGCGCTAAATATTTTCTTTCGCCTAAAAGAAAATATAGACTCGCGATCTATTTGATTAAACCGCTAAATATTTTTATTCACCTAAAAGAAAAATATTGTAGATTTGCGATCTACCATCCTAAACCGCTGAATACTTTCTTTGACAAAAATTTATATTAGCTATATTGGTTTTCTAAATCTCCAAATATTTTCTTTCACCTAAAAGAAAATAGTAACTTGCGATCTATTTTTACTTAACCATAAAAGCATTTCACATTAAAGGAAATTACAGAGATTGTCAGCTATTTTAAACCGCTACTTGTAATTATTTTCCACCTCCCAAAGTTCTGCAGCCTTAACATTTCTTACAAAAATCTTGCAAAATTTCCATCTAAAAGTTTCCAATCGCAACCATTTATCTTAAAAAGAAAGGAAACATTTACCTATTGTTAGAAGATTCTTATAGTAGGCACTTAGCACTAAAGGAGGAAATCTAAAGTTTATTACCCATCGAATACTTCCATTTCGCTTCACAAATTACATTTACAGTTTTCTCACAATGGCTGCACCTAACCATAGATTTGCATTCGATGCCAAAAATTTAATCTCGTTTTGAAAAAGAAATGATGTCCAGGAACCCTGGACAATCTGAAGCCCTTTTAGATATTAAAATGAAAGATCTTGACAGTCGTTGGACTAAAGTAGAAAGCTCGTATGAAGATCTCATGCTCTCTGAGCAAAGCGAAGAAATAAAAACAACGGCACAAGAACAATATGACGCATGTGTGGAAATGTATTATCTTACTATTTCGAAACTTCTCGATCTTATTAAACCGCATAGAGAAAGCATAAATCCTCGCGCTTGCACAGAACCCATGAGTTCCAACCCCCCACAAGAAATATTTAACACATGCCTCAAACTACCCCTTGTGATACCCAAACCTTCTCAGGAAGTTACGAAGAATGGCCCGCGTTTCGTGACATGTTCACAGCAGTTTACATCAATCATCCAAGATTGACATCCGCCGAAAAATTATACCATCTTCGTAACAAAACAACGGCAACAGCAGGATCAATCGTGAACCGATTTCCCCTCACGGATGATAATTACAATCTTGCTTGGCAAGCTCTTAAATCCCGATACGAGAACATAAGGGTTCTGGTGGATAATCAAATTCGAAATCTCTTTAACATTTCTGTAGCCATTGCAAGAGATAGCGAGTCTCTGCAGAGAATACATAGTTCGGTCACATACTGTTTGTCAATGTTGCAAACGTTAGGTGTATCTTCGGAAGGATGGGATCCCATATTAGTCAATTTAGTTTATTCTAAACTACCTCACGAAACCCTTGCTCAATGGGAACAATCTCTAAACGCATGTAGAAATTTGCCAACATGGGCTCAACTAAGCAGTTTCCTTCTTAAGAGATGCGAAGTAGTAGAACGAATATCTACAATTCGACTCACAAAAACTTAATTTTCAAACGAGTCAAAATCTCAATCTCGTATTCAAACCTATGCATCTCAGGAAAAACTCAATGTCAATTGTAAAATTTGTAATGAAGCACAAAGCCTAAGGGCATGTTCACGATTACGCAACCTATCAATCCATTTTGTTTTTAAAAACCAAATTTGTAATAACTGCCTGTCGATTGCTCATACAAAAAGTAATTGTAAAAGCAAAAATACTTGCCTAAATTGTGGAAAAACGCATCACACCTTACTTCACATGCGTCCAAGCAATAATTAAAAAGCAAATACAAAGCAATCACTTAATAGCAACAATCATAATGCATACTCTCACAAATCAACTTCCCACACTCAAAATTCAATTTCCCATCCTCCAAATTTAAATGTTCAGACTCAAAATGAACAGCCACGTGAGTTGTCGATACAACCATCAACATCAAATTCGGCTAGAAACCCCCAAATTCATTCTAATTATGCTGCAAATCATACGAATATCCTTTTAAGAACAGCTCTCGTCCAAATAGAAAGTAGGGGAGAACGTTTCACAATTCGAGCATTCATAGATCCAGGCTCAGAAAGAACTTTTCTTTCAGAGAAAATTAGAGCACGGTTACATCTTCCCTTTAGAAAGGGAATAAAAAACCTTTAAACTCTTTTAAAATTAGCTATGATTTCGGTCTATCAGATATTGAACTAGCTGATCCCTATTTCAACGTTTCCTCTTCAATTGACCTTATCTTAGGAAATGATAGCGAAAGACATATAAATCTAGAGGGAATAAAAAGGAATATTTGTAGCTCAGCTTCCGCCTATAAAACCATTTTCGGCTGGGTTCTCAGTGGACCAATTCAAACGCAACCCATATCGTCCTTTTCCTCTATCACAAATTATAGCGAAAACTCAAACGTAAACGAATTACTCCGAAAGTTCTGGGAGCAGGAGGAATTGGCAGCACCCTGGCCAATAGCCTCAGAGGAAAAAATTTGTGAAGAATTTTACGCAAAAACGACAAAACGTCTTCCTGACGCTCGTTATATGGTTCGATTACCATTCAAAAAAGAATTCCCGGACGAAAAATCTCTCGGTACATCGAGGTTCATAGCGCTAAGCCAATACGTAAGAATGGAGCAAACTCTCGCTAAAAATCCCCAGCTTCATTCGCAATATACCGAAGTGCTCAACGAATATATAACCCTTGATCACATGGAACCAACTACCGCGGTAAAATACATCTCGGAGAATAAGTGTAGTTCCTTTTATCTCCCGCATCACGCTGTCGTTCGGCCAGACCATAAAACTACAAAAGTTCGTGTAGTTTTTAACGCATCACGCAAAACAAAATCTGGTCTTTCCCTTAACGATGTGCTATACACGGGGCCTACTTTACAAGCAGACTTAGTCACCGTAATATTAAATTGGCGCTTTTAAAGATATGTTTTTAGCGGAGACATTCAAAAAATGTAAAGACAAATTCTAATAGATCCTCGTGACAGGCAAGCATTGCGTGTCTTAGCATATGTTTTTCGTTACATACGACATTTTAAACCAGCCTTCGCTAGTTCAGCACGTCCCATAGTTTATAATGGCACAGAGCTTCGGCAAGATGAAATTAATTCCGTAAAAACCAGACTAATATTGCTTGCCCAAAAGCGTTGGTATAAACTCTAATATACCAGCTTATCAAATTCAGAATCTATACCCAAAGACAGTTCTCTACTCACGTTAAATCCCTTCCTAGACGCTAATGGTATTCTACGCGTAAATGGGAGACTTGCAAACTCTACATTGCCGTATAACGAGCGATTTCCTATAATCTTACCATGCAATTCCCACTTGTGTAATTTATTCCTACTACATTTGCATAAATTTTTAGCTCATGCAGAATGTCAATTGATGTGTCGCATGGCACAAAGCGAATTTTATATACCACGTCTAAAACTAAGAATTCGGAAAATCATTAGATTATGTAAAATATGTATTATCTACAAACAAAAATCGTGCTCTCAAATTATGGCAGCACTGCCACCTGATAGATGCAGACTTTCAGCCCCCTTCCATACCACTGGTGTAGATTTCGCTGGGCCTTTTGAACTATAAAGCTCCACTCTCCGTAATTCTTCCACCTTCAAAGCCTATGCGTGCGTATTTGTGTGTTTTGCCACCAAGGCAGTTCACCTTGAACCCTGCTCTTCTCTATCAACTCCAGCTTTTCAAGCCACTTTCGCTAGGTTTGTTGGACGTCGTGGATTACCACGTAAAATCGTTTCCGACAATGGACGCAACTTTCTGAGAGCAAGCCGTGCATTTCGTAAAGAATTCTCTACATTTATTAAAACCGTTTCCCATGACATCGCGCAAATGTATATCACCCATGGTTTTTAATGGTCCTTTATCCTCCCCACGCGCCTCATATGGGCGGTTTATGGGAAGCAGCGGTGAAAAGTTTTGAATTTCATTTGAAACGAGTCGCAGGCGCTTACCGTTTTAACTTCGAAGAATTCGGCACCGTGTTAGCCAGAATTGAAGGCGTGTTAAATTCCAGACCCATATCCGCTGTGTCCGAAAATCCCTCAGACTTAACCGCTCTAACACCCGGACATTTTATAAGAGGAGGTTCCCTCCTGGCACTTCCGGAGCCACCAGCCGAAAGTCTCTCCTTGGTAAGCCGATGGGAAAAATGAAAAGCCATTTATCACCAATTCGCTATTCAGTGGAAAGCCGAGTATCTCAAATCTCTGCACAAACGATATAAATGGAGATTTTCCCTTCCTAACTTGCAAATAGGCGATTTTGTAATCCTTATCGACGACCTTCTCCCACCTACTGAATGGCGGCTAGGAAGAATCGAAAAGGTTCATTTAGGATCAGATCAACAAGTTCGGGTAGTCGATGTGCGCACCGCAGCAGGAATCTTAACACGTCCGATTACTAAGCTTTGTTATTTACCATATAATCAGGAGCCTAGTCCCACACACAGCACACGCTAATTACTTCCCTATTTTACATACATCTCATTACATTAATAAAACCTTGTCTTTGCATAAATATACCTGTAACTTATCATACTCTATTTCCTTTTAGTTCCCGTCACCACTCTTCTAGAGATCCAGCCATCCATCAGTGCCAAATCTGCCACCGGTACCATTCCCTCAGATTTTGCAAACGGTTTCTCGCAATGGATTCCACAACTCGCAACCAAGCAGCAAGACGCAACAATTATAGCCTTAATTGTTTAGCCCGTTCCCATGACGTACGACATTGCACTAGTCCAGACAATTGTCTCAAATGTGGGTTGCCGCATCATACTCTTCTGCATCCCAAACGACATACAACAGTACACCGACCAACAACATCAGTACGTGAGCGCATTGGTCAAAGCAGCACTCGTGCCAGTCAATCCACCAGGCATGTGCAACGCCGCAACACACAACCCAATAAACGGGCTCCACCCAAAAAACGTGCTCTACCCAAAAAACGGGTTTCACCCGACCAACGTGCACAATCCAGCAGCTCAACTCAGCCAAATCAACAGATTCTGTCAGAGGCCATTCGTTCTTTAGCTGTCGTATTATGTGTTACTGCACCAACTTAAATTGCATAGCTGCAAGGAGTGGCGGCATGTCTAAATTAGCAAAAGGAAATCTTAATTGTTTAGTTTTATTTTATAAATTAGGTTTTTGCCACAATTTGAATTTTAAATGTTGTTACAACAATTGTGAATTTACTCTATAGTTTGAAAAGCACTGAATTTAAAACCCTATTTTTGTACTCTAATGATGTTATACTTGAGGATAAATTAACATTACAATCTGTCACTTATTTAGCGCCAATTAAGATTAGCCATCTTTATTGCTAGTGCGTTCGTGGCTCGTAAAATTGTATTTTTATAACTACTTATAATCGAACCTGAGAAGGGTAAGCATCTCTCGCTTAAATAAAGAATATTTTGAATTGTAACCTAACAACGTGCCTCTTTCTTTTCAAACTGAACCGCCACAATACTGCGCTGATAATTTCTTGAAACCAAGATATTATAACATCCTTTGGATACAACCTTGTACAGAGCTCTGGTTTAAATAGTTTTCAACCCACCCCACTTACTCTCAGTTACTTGCTGGGGATTCACTTTCAATCCACATCTACTATACCTGGGTACAATCACCCACATAAGTCTGCACTCAGGTTTTTTACTTATAAAATTATTCAAATACATATTTTATACATACTTAAGCTTGAGGTCTATTTAAATAAAATTATTTATTTTATTTTTTCTTTAATCCGATAACAATTTAGAATTTCAGATTGTTTTTTTTTCGTGAAAAAGGCACACAAAGGCGTGACAAAATATCATATTGGACAAAAACTAACACTTTTGACCAAAAAAAGGCAAACATTTCCTATAGTGCATTGACTGAAAAATGGGGTAATAGAGTAATGCTTTTTATCACATAAACAAATGTATTAATAATCTAAGGAAATAAAAATTTAACAGTTTTCCTTCGAAATTTAGATTTGGCCGATAATTTTTTTAAGCTGCCTTGTTTTTAAATATATCGTTTTTCTGTGCTGCCTAATATACAAACATATTAAACTATTTAAAATTATTTTATTTCGAAGACTGAATAATATCGTCACTAGAAAAAATCAGCAATTATGGAACAAAAAAGCGTCAAAGTGACGATAAATCTTTAAATCTCGCAGCCCTATTTTTATTATATCTATTTCTTTCGTTCACGTTGTGCTTGCATTTGACACTTAATTACTGGAAGTATTCCTGTCAAAACAGAATCTGTGTTGTCTGTTCTCGCATTCAAATACAGAAACATTTTTTTCTCACAAATCGAGAAACGGTTTTTTGTTTCACACTTATGGCTAATAAATCAGTGAGTGCTTAAACGCTGGCTTAATTAAACTGAACTTAAATTTATATGTAGTTTAAAAAGTAACATGTGCAGCACTACGACAAATGTTGTCAAGTTCATATGAGAGTTTAACTTGCTCTGATTTATTAGCACTTAATGTGAGAAATTTTGCGATGCGAGAAATACAGAAACGAGCTACTGGACTTCATTTAATTCTTAGCTTCTATTATACCAGAAAATCGTATCCTGCAATTGAACTATACTCGTCAACTCATGAACAAGTAAATTCTGACTTCTTTTTGGCATACATGCCTGTTTTAAGTTATTCAAAAGTTCATAAACATTCGTTGATATACATAGATATCTGCTTAACCCGGTTCTGAACCCTAACGTCTAATTTTGTATTAAATACAAAGTTAAATAGGGATTTATGATTTGTTGCAGGAATACCAGCATTAACAATTTCGAAACTTGACAGTAATGAATTTACCTCCTCTCTCCTACCACCGAAACTAGGAATCAACTTCGATACTGAAGACAGTTCATTTATATCTAAAGGGATATACATCTTGACTAATTCTAAATTTGTTTCTCTTTGTACAGTAACAGCCCGTACTTCTTTGTCCCTATTTTATCCGTGTTGCTTTAGCACGTCTAAATATTCTTTATCTTTTCCATTTATCAGAGATCAAATTTTACATAAATTCCTATTTTCTTTTAATTTCTGAATTCTAGTTTATTTAAAAAATATATTTAGTTTGTTTTTTTTTTAATGCGAACGGTGGTTTTGTTACAATACGCTCCTGAATCAGAATATATGTAGGTTCTTATGCAGAATGCAATGAATAATGTATATGGTAAAATTAACACTAATTTTACAATATTTTTTTTTAATTCTGTTATTATTGTTTCTGAAAAATTTTTCTTTTGTATTCTGGTTTTAAATATTCTGTTTAAATACGCTCCATATTTCCATACTTTCTAGTAATTCCTTGGCTATTTAAATTATTTTTTCTTTAGCTGTATTTTCTATTCTTAACACGAATGTTCCTACAAAAGTCAACACTAAAATTAGTATAACTATATACTTCATGTTTCAAATGGTTAACTTCTTTTTGCTGCTTTTGTTTCGAAATACAGTTTTATCATGTCTTCCAGTTCTTATATCCGTACACAACAATAAGCTGCGTGCTGCCAAGGAGGTGGTGGGTCTGCTTTTATCAGACTCCTTAAATTGGACAGTTTTCTTCTCAGCCGTACTATGTAGCCGCCTCTAAGTTTCGGCGGCTTCACCGTTGGGATTCTTGGTACTGGTTCCACTAATGCAGGTCCAGTTCTTCTTCGATATGCCTCTATCGTCAATCTCATTAGCCGAACCGACCTTCTTATTCCTGGCGTGAATTAGCTACCTCTTTATTATTTTTCCTCGTTTTTATTGCTCTATCGAGGAGCACTTTACCATTTTATTCGGCAAGATCGCCATGTAATAATGTTAGTTTAGTAAAAGAGATGTTGTTTTGTTAAATATCCAATGGTATCTTTATTTAGAACATCAGCGATGTGTTCTCTTTTTCAACTCTGATCTTAACTCTTCACATCTTTAACTACAATCTGAAATACTTTTTTATCAAACACAATAACATACCCTAGCCCATCATGTTATTAGTAATATAACATTACATTTCCACACTGCAAAGTTCTACACTTGAAGTTTATATTACACATTTAATTACACATCTATACCAGAGGTAATCACAAAGAGAGGCAGTTAAAAATGTGTGTGTGTATTTTGGGGGCACTGAAAGAAATTTCTATTTACATATGAAACCAAAGTTTTTTTTTGTATTAAACAAATTTTTTGTTATATAAATGCATGTTTGCATTTATTTTTTTTTTATTTCTGATTGAACGAGTATACAAGGCATTCAGCTTAACTCAAAATTTTAGATGAAAATTAAAACTTTTTCTCCACTCTATTTTCTACATTTACATAATTTAAAAAGGAGAAACTATTCAAAGTGTACTTAAAATATTTGAAATTCTGAAAAAGAGAGAAAATTAAAAGTACTCAGTTCAGATATTAACTATGTGTTTTGTTTTTAAACAACAAAAGCTAGCATACAACTGAATGAAATTATAGTTTTTACAATAGGTGCGTTTGAGTACTTTTACAGTAAAATGCAGTAAATGAGTAAACTGAAATATTTTCTCTCACAAAAAGCTGTTGTCCAGAAAAGTACGCGAACGCAAAATTTGTAAATATTCCTAAAATAAAGGCAACAGCTGATGGCAAATAATTGAAGTATTGAAAAATGTATACACATTTGACTACTTAACTCGTTTTCTTATCGGTACTCGATTAAATTCTTTTTATAACACGAACATTTTAAGAAAATCCACACAATATAATTCATTTTCTTTCACAATTTTTTATTTTATTTGATTTTACTAATTTGTGTCCGGCTTAATTTGCTCAAAAACACATTTATACATTTTTTGCTATTGATTACTAAAAAAAATAAGTGAAGTATTAAGTACCCAAATACAAATACTTTTAACAAATCTAAAAAATAAAACAACAACAAAAAAGTTTTAAAGTTGGAATTTAGCCATATAAATGCACCACAAAGAAGTTTAATTAATTAATATTAGCTGTGATCCCGTACTTTTTAGGTAAAGTTCGGTAAAATGAGAGTAAACAAAAATTTCTCTCACTAATAGACAAAAATGTAAAAAAGTACGGGAACAACAAAAACCAAATTTCTACCCCAAAAGAAAACGTCAATGTGTTTTGACATTTTAATGCAAAAAATCATTTGGCATAGGAAAAGGCGGTAACTAATTGGTTAAATAAAAAAATTATTAAAATTAAATTAAAAACTGAGAAAATGGAAAATTTACAAATTTGTTGTTCACCAGGTACTTATAGCCGCGTTAAAGCTGGTAAGTTAAAAATATTTCCAGAAAAAATTTATTTGTCTTTTACATTTTTCAGACGAGAAGTACATGCTGTAAGTTGCTGAAGGTGTGCTAGCAGAGAAGCCAGGTTCATACAGCCAACTTATATTTAGTCAGACGGAGTCATCAGGAAGTAGTAAGAATGACAGTTCAAAATAAAATTTTAAATTTTTCATAATTTTGCTAGCTTCCGAGAACACTAAAAACAATGAAGCGGTAGATGATATATTCATCCCTATAAATGATAATTCAAATGGTAAGAACAGTAATGTGTCAGAAGGTGAACAGAAATTTATTCAACCAAATTATGAAAATAAAATCCCCGGGAGTTTTCTCCCATTTCCCTATTTAAATTAAAAAATGGGAAAAGGGAGAAAGCTCACGGGGAAATTTTATACAAATTTGTTTTGAATATGTTTAAAATTTTTAGCGTTTTCTAAAATTGTGGTTAATTTATTCAGTTGCGCATTTCTATTTCAGATGATGCACAACCAAAGTGTTCTTCTGATGAAAAGTTAAATTGGCACGACCCTGCAACAAATCTAATGTTATCTCTAATGGAAGAAATGCGACCAAAACTTCGAAAAAGCATTTATGTAAAAACCAAAAGTAAAATGTATAAATTAATATCAGAGCGAATGGCAAAGGAGGGATACAATTTCACTCCGGTGCAAATAGAAAACAAATTTAGAGGACTGGAGCGTTGTTACAAAAAAACTGTGCTGCACAACAGACAAACCGGCAGAAATAGGCAAACGTGTTCTTATGAAAGGTAAATAAAAATTAATATTTTACATTCTTATTTTTTGTTTCCGTATAAAAAAATACAAATTTCTTTTTTAGTGAGTTGAAACGAATTTTAGGCGAAAGAAAGGGAATTAACCCAGAATACGTATTGGATAGCGGGGTTTTGGATGGAGCTTCGTGCAGCTCTGCTGTTATTGATGATAACTCTGACACGGATCCATCGACAAAAGGTAAAATTAATAAAAAATTTGTAATTTGCGCATTCATGAAAACCTTCTTTTAAGTTAAGATGGAAAAAGTCCTGATTATGTTCTCAAAAAAAAGGCCAAAACTTTTGCTAAGAGAACAAGTAATAAATAAAATTGAAGATATGACAAAAAAAAAAGGAAGAATATCATGCAAAGATGTTGGAATTTCTTCAAAAAAAAGGATGAACGAGCACAAAGCCGAGAAGAAAGGTCCAAAAGAAAACTTGAGTTGTTGGAGATTCTGGTTAATAAAAAACTGATAAAATAGAAAATATTTAATGTGATATTAAATGTGATTTTAAGCTTTAAAAACTTCATAAAATTAATTTGTGCTAAAATTGGGGTTTTTTAGGATATACTTACTTATGTACAAATTTATGGAATTTCTAATTGTTATTTTTTTTCATATAATCATTTATTTATTATTAATATTACTTTTTTTTATTTTTTTATCTTTTGTTCATTGTTTTTAATAAAAAGGAAGTATAATAACAAATCAAATTGGTTGAGAATTTAATTGTAGCTCCCTACAAATATTGTCTCTAATTGCATTTCCATTAGAGCGGTCCTCAGATTGCACATGATCGATATTTTCTTCCTCTTCATTATTTTCGGAGCAAAACATTAAGTCATCGTCGTTTGCAATATTATGCAAAACACTGCATGTTCTAATAAAATGGCATAACTTCTTGATACCTTCCAATTTGCAGTAGTATAACTGCCTTAACCTTTGCTTTAACATACCAAAAGTATGTTAAATGCACACACTTAACTTCATGTTGAAATTTTTCTGTGTTCTTGACAAATGTCCATTATCCTTATATGGGGTCAGTAGATGTTGAGAGCAAGGATAGGCGGAATCCCCCAGCAAATAGTAATCTACCATAGAAAATTTTATTGTTTTTTTTTTAGTTAAAACAAAAATGTTTATGGTTTTACCTCCGCAATGTGTTGCTAAATTTTGGAACAAAGGAGAATTCCTTAAAACCCAACTATCATGTGATGATCCCGGAAACCCGACGAATATATTAATAAATTTTTTTCTTTCGTCACAAACTGCTTGCATTGTTAGAGTTACATTTCCTCTTCTATCGATGTAGTCGTCTTTACATTTCGATGGCGGATCAATAGCAATGTGGGTCCCATCAATACAACCTGTTAAAATAGATATGTAACAAATGAATTTCTACAAAATGTGTTTATTTACCTATTGCTTTAGAAAACCCACATTTATTGGAAAAAAATCGGCAGACTCCAGTTTTTTGCTTCATCTGGCCATTTTATTATCTCTGGTTTTAAACTGCTGATGAACATAGTTACTCTAGCAATGATTCGGCTTACAGATGATCTGGAAAAATTGAACCGATCAGACAAGTCGCGGAAACTACAAGCCTCATGCCCCGCAAACCACAAAAAAAACGGCCAAATAGGCTTTAGCCGGCAAGCGCTTATCAGATCTAAGTTTCTTATAAAAATCACTTTCTGCGAATTTCTTTGACAGATTTAAATATAAATCTTTTGAAATTCTAAAGTGAATTCGAAATTCCTCATCTCTATACGAAGGAACAACTTCTTCCAGGTAATTCGGAATGCTGTTCCTTTTTTGTCCTTCAAAAGCTTGCAACACGTCCATCAATTCGTCTACATCGACCTTAGAGTCCTGCTCAACAAGATTAAAAATCTTATCATCATCAGAATCGCTCGAAGAGTCTACAAGCTCCGCAACTAACGCCTCGAAATCATCGGCACTTGCCCTTGCGTCAGCATTATTATTAATCTTTAAAAATAAATACTTATATACATAAGCATGTATGAAAGTGAAATTCAAGCATATACTTAACTTTTTCAACATTTTTAATTGTTAATTTTATTAATATTTTTTATTTAAATTCTTTTTTTTCACTTGCTTGTAAATAGTTTGTTATTGTTTAGTTTTTGACACAGCTGATTGTTTGACAATTTTCCCAATCAGCCCAAAGAAAAAGTACGGGCTACTTCGTGCAAGAAGAAGAAGAATATTTTTCTCTCAAAATCTCTCTCACTTTACCAAACTTTGAGTACGGGAACAGTTTTCGGTAAGATTGGGATCCCGCGGGATCCCAATGTTGAGTACGGGATCACAGCTATTTATTAACTGTTATTGTTTAATTTTTATTTCAACTTTCCTTTTTTAAAACAATTTCTTCACAATTTGTATCATTTTTGTTTGTTTCTTTTGCCTGTTAACCTTTTGTAACATATGTTTTTTTGATTTACTAAATTTTACTGCAAAAATTTCTGCAGTAAAAATTTGTAAGTACTGAATCAAGAACAGTCACTTTACGCTCTCAATTTGTGTTCTCATTTACTGCATTTTGTGTACTCGAACGCAATTTCGTAAAATGCAGTAAAGTTCAGTAAAAAATAGTAAAAACTTTTGTGTTCTCGAACGCAGCTAAAATTTGCCTACAAAAAAACAACACACACATTTTGGTTCACCAGTCAAGAAATAATTTTACAAAAAAACACACAGGCTAAACGTGCTGCCCAGCGGGGAAAATTGCAAGCGATTCACTTTTTAGGCCTTTAAGACGGTAAACAATTGAATTTTTAGTAAACTTTTACTTATTCCACTCTGCCTTCTATGAAAAGGTATTTTAGAAAGGTTTTTGTTAAATATTTTACAAATTCAAATTTTTCTATTCTAAGATAAGGCCTGTTGCAAGTTTAGTTATTGATTTACTCTCTTCGTATTATTAGCCACAACAATTTAACTTGGATAAAGCTTTATTTTTAAATCTGTTTAGAAGCCCTTCCAGAAGTGTTTAAAATAGATGCAAAAGTGCAAGGTGTTGGTCTCCAATGACACACCTTGTTAATTGGTAATAAAGTTGGAATGCGGCTGGGAGATCTTATGTCTGCAAAAAGGCCTTCTATAAGGCCTCTTTACTACTTGATTTTCCCGCTGGAAATGGTTGGGCAAATCGTGTTTTTTTCCTTGTGAAGAATTTTAACGTGAATTTGTTCAAATTTTTCATATCTGAAAAATCACATATGAATTTTTTGTTTTTGCTCACATCCTTCCAATAATTGCAGGAAAATTATTTAAATGATAGATAATTCTTCCAAAGTAAAGATATAGAAACACTTATGTGAGAGAAATCATTTTTTGTTTCATACACAGAAAAAATTATTAAATTTCTCCTATCACCAAATTTGTTCTAAATTCATAATATCAAGCAAACAAGTTGTTGATTTTGCACCTATTACAAAAATGATTATATTGATTACTATAAATTTTAAAATTTTGAAAAAATATTTTCAATAAATGATATTTTTAATTTTATTTAAAAAAGTGATTAAAAAAACTTTGAAATTTTAAACAATGTGTTAATTTATTTAAATAAATATTGACAATTCCCAACAACAATTCTACATGTTTAAATTATTTTATTTTAAACGAAAAAAGTCAATTAAGATTTTTTGTTATTTAATTAAAATTTTAATTGAAAATTTATTTCAAAACAACTAAAATGTTAATTAAATCAAAATTAAATTTTTAATTTTTTTCAGCTAAAAAAATTATTGATTCAATTATCACCATAATTAAATTAAAAAACTTTTTAAACCATTTTTTTAATTGATAAAACACTCTTTTCTGTGTATTGCACTGTTTTTGTTAAAATTCACTTGTTTCATGCGGGAAATTTTACGATGCGAGAAATACAGAACCGAGCTACAGATAGCGAATTTAGGGGAAGAAAGCAGAGACATAGTTATAAAGAGTATTGGGATAATTGCGTTTAATTCCTTTAAGAACGGATTAAAAGATAGAGAGATAATTAAAACCATAGAATCTAGCCGTGTATAAACTTTCTTAGAGGCTGTAATAATAGTACAGGATACATCATCTGACATAGGTCAGAAGCAGGTAATGTTCCTTAGTGCATATTATAATAATAGTAGAGATACCAATAATTATAGACGCTATAGTAGTGATGGGAATTATGATGATAGGAACTATAACAGAAACCGTAACTACTGTTATAAAATCAACAATGGTAGGAACGGATATAATGGTATCAATAACCATAACAATAGCAACGATGGCTACAAAGGTAATAATAAAGACAATAATAATAGAAATGGACACCGCCCTAATGTCAACGGGAAGGATACGCGAGGAAATACGTAAAATGGCAGAGGCCAGCGGAATTATAAAGCGTGGTAGTGGCAATAATTATAGTAATAATGGTAATGGCGGTAATTATAATAGTAGGAGTTATCCGAACAGGTGTCAACAGATAAACCATATTCAGGAGCAGGGAAAACTCCCTGGATCCGGAGACTGTAACTCATGCGGAATCTCCGGATAACTTTATCAAATTACGTGTACAAAGGTTAAGCGGTGTACTTACATTTCTCATCGGTACAGGAGCTAACATTTCTTTGTGTAAGAAAGACTTATTACAGAATCATGAAGAGGATTCGGATGACTATTGCTGCTTAACTGGAATTTCCAAGGAAAGAATACGGTCCTTGGGTGCAACCATATTAACGATACAATTAGGTTCAACAAGCCTAGAACGCAAAGTGCAACTGGTAGAGTATGCTTTTTCAATTAATACAGATGGAATACTCGGGAGAGATTTTCTTTGCAAGTATAGTTGCAATATTGACTATATCATGACTATATAAATATATACTAACAGCTAATGTAATGAGTAAGTCGGTAACACTTCCCGTACACAATGACACTTATAAAATAAATGTTATTAAGAATCCTCCGAGAACTGAAATAGTAGTACCGTTCAATGTAAATGTGGATGAAGACAGCGTAATTTGTAACAGAGATAGCGCATGGTATATTCTTAGCTAATGCTTTTATTCTAAAAGAAGGAAATCGGCATATGAGGTTACTAAATACTCTTGACAAGACGACAATAGTAAGGAATTTAAAGGTAGAGACAGTACCTTTAAGATATTATAACGTGTTTAGTAGATGTAATGGTGCTGTAAAACATACTAAAGAAAGTTTTGAAAAATTATTAGGTAAGCTTAATTTGGACAACACAGATATTAGGGCCAGGCAAGAATTAATCAAAATACTAGAAAAGTGGCAGTCAGTTCTTAAATTAGATGGTGAACAGTTGACCATCAATAATTTCTATAGGCAAGCTATTCAATTACAGGATACAAATCCGGTATATATAAAAAATTATCGTCTGCCTCAGGCTCATACAGAAGAGATAAATAATCAGGTGAAAGGGTTATTAAAAAACAAGATATTCGAGCCTTCAATGAGTCCCTATAATTCTCCGCTTTTATTGGTTCCAAAGAAAGGTCAGACTGATTTAAAAAAATGGAGACTGGTCGTAGATTTTAGGAAGCTGAACGATAAGATTGTTACTGACAAATTTCCATTGACGAGATTGGACGATATTCTAGATAGACTTGGTAGAGCTAAATATTTTTCAACGCTAGAAGTGAGAAGCTCTTTTCATCAGATAGAACTTGAATAAGACTCAAGACCTTGCCCAGCATTCTCAACAATAAATGGTCACTATCAGTACAATAGGTTGCTATTTGGGATTAACGTTTCTTCGAATAGCTTTCAATGCATGTTGACCATAGCACGGTCTGGGTTGTAATCCAAGACATTCATATACGTAGATGATGCGATAGTTTTTGGATGCAGTTTGAAGCACCATAATGACGGTTTGCTCAATGTATTTGAATGTAGTGTTGGATGAGTAGGTTGTATAAGTGTATATTTAAAATTTTCCTATAGCCCTTGGTTATTTTTACTAGCTGTCAGGGTTTCATCTGATTAAATAGGCGTTCAAAGTAACTGCCGAAAGATTTTGAGGCTTGTAATTAAGAACACTAAGGCAAGATGTTGCCGATTTCGATTAGTAATTTCAAGTCTGGTTTTATTTTGGATTTACAAGCGCTTATATACCATACATGAGTTTTTAGCCTAGCTCTTTTACTTATTCTAAATAAAGTTCTATTTGTCTTTGTCGATATTATGGACATATGAATAATCACTCTAGTTACAGTTATGTTGACCAATAGGAGTGTTTGTGATTACACCCATTCCTATTTGTCACTCAATTTACAATTCTTATTATTATTTGTGTTTATCACATTCATACCCCAAATAAATTGCATTCCAATTGATGTGCGTCACCTGGTAAATGCCGTTATTTGATCTTGCACAATTACCCTTCTCTATTTAGGTTGGTATGTCTAAATTTAAGAGTAGTTTATGGGAATGCGGTGGCTACGTATGAGGTACACTACACCCTCACCGCTAAGAGAAAAATTAGGGGATTGATTTTTCTTGATATATTTATGGTACCGACAATGTTCATAAAATGATTCTTAATTTCTATTTACATATGTTATAGTTTTACAAAGTATTTCTTAATATAGTATTTAATATTTTTATAATTTTATAATTTCTATTTACAGTTTTCAAAGTAATTCTTAATGTAGTATTTAATATTTTTATAATTTCCAATATAGTATTTTTATAATTTTTAATGTTTACTGTGTACTTAGTTAATGTTTCTTAAGCATATATATGGTTTTAATTGATTTTAATGGAATTATTTTCCAATTCCGTGGTAGTCAATTATAGTATTTACACCGTTATGTCTAATTATTTTATATGTACGGGCTTTGATTCTTTTTCCTATTTTCTACTTTTATTAAAACTAAATCTCCTATATTTAGATTCAAACTATTACTATATCTATTTTCTATGATTCTTTTCTCTTTTGTTTTATCTGTAAGTTCCTAAGCTCTATTCAAAGAATATTCTAATCTTTGTTTCAGCTCTTTTGCATAGTCATCATAATTGTATATTTTGTTATTTTCTGTGTCATAAAATTCTGATAGTAGGCATGGCAATCTACCATATACCAATTCAAATGGTGTGTAACCAGTAGAGTTTTTTTATTTCCGCACTTTTTGGATTCCCGGGAAAGCGGGAAATAAATATCAAATTACCGGGATCCCGGGATTCCCGCCCAAAATTTTTTATTTATTTATTTACTTATTTCTCCAATGAAACTATTATTTCTTACTGACTATTACGCTTAAAATAATTAAATCTAGTATCTTTTATATAACAAAAACGTAAAAATTTAAGATTAAAGTAATTTTAAGATACTTAAGAGGTTATTTTGACGCCAATAGGATCATAGAAATCAATATACGTATATACATTGTCAAATTCAGGGCTCATTTGCATTATAAGAATGAAAGTATTAAAGTCTTAGTGCAATAAAATTTCTGAAAGGGCGATTAGGAACTGAAAGCACAACATTACGAAATAGGAATTCTAAAACAATTTTACCGTTTAACAAATTCAGCAGGAAGGAGAAATTTTGTTTAGCAGTGGTGTATGAAGGTGTTTGTCATTCCATGTGAATCTTTTTTTAATATTATTGTGAATCCTTCATTAATTCTGAGCCGATTTAGTTTAATGGGTGTCAAATTGTTCCTAAATCTTCTAGCCTGTTTGGGAGTGAATTCCAGCAGAATCGCTTCAGTAGGGAAAGAGTTATGCACCAAATCGTCGGCTGATAATTTAATTGTCGTATGTGGATTCCGATAGTTTCGAGTAAACTGAGTTTGAACACATCTAAATTTAAAATTGCTTCAGCCTATACCACATACGATAAACTCAACACTCCATATCTCGAAAAGCGTATGAGGTATCGAAAAACTGATTACGTCAAATGAAAGTTCAGGTCGGTAAACCTAAGGAATCGATCATAACTCAAGACCGCAAAAAATCCGCATACGACATTTAAATTATCAACCGACGAAATGTGGAACTACCTCCCTAAAAACTCCACAAAAACTAACATAAATTTGACATTAAATTTCCACAAATTCGTTTTATAACACAGTACAACACATGATTTGCCAACTCAATTCTGTGAACTGTATGTGAAATTAGACCCAAAAAGAAGAATTTCTGCATCATTCGTTTTGTCTTCTTACCTGCGATTTGAAGTTAGTATCGATTTGAAGTTAGTACTATCGTATAGGGGAATTTATCACGTTTTAGGCCCTGTTGTTTGACATAGCTCGACAACCACTAGCCCAATTTAGTTGAAATAAATTTTAAAAAATTAAGAATTACAATTCCCTTAATCTGTTCATATATTGTTTTCCTATACAAGTAACACTTTCGAAGTTAAAAATGAATGTATGAAGGGAAAAAATTATTTTTTGCCTAAAAATTTAAATTTTTTTTTTTAAAAATACATAAAAAATCCAAAATGGAAAAAAGTTTCAAGTCTAGTTATTTTTTCGCAAAGTCACATAACCTATGAGCAAAATGAGACAAAGATCATAAAAATCGATGC
Source organism: Pollenia amentaria (assembly GCA_943735925.1). Taxonomy (NCBI): domain Eukaryota; kingdom Metazoa; phylum Arthropoda; class Insecta; order Diptera; family Polleniidae; genus Pollenia; species Pollenia amentaria. The sequence continues at coordinate 102,257,938 of OX031007.1, forward strand.
ACGCTTTTATTCGCAATTGAGTAAAGGTATGAATTTCAAAAATCAGTTATAGCCACCACCCTTAAAATAAAAATAAAAGTATAAATTAAAAAATTATCATGCAAAAAAAAACTTTATTTATAAAAACTTAATGAAAATAAAATAATATGCAATTAATACGCAATTATAATATGCATAAAAACAAAATTTAGAACATTTTTTCAATTATTGGCAATATCCATCCTTGTAGAAGTTGACGCTTGTGGTTCTGATGATCTTGTTTTCTTCGTATGTTGTTCATATTCATGGTCTGAGTCTGTATCGTCATCCGAGATACACATACTATTCAAGGGCGTGTTTCTTTCACTGTGTCCACCAATTTCAATGTCTTCATCTTCGGTGCTTTCTTCAAACTGCATAATTGTGGAACTCCACCAACAAACCTCCGCAAGCAATGCATCCAATTTTTTGCTTTTGAACCGCTTTTCAAATGGCATGGTTACCTGGTGGAACCTCTCTCCTTGTTCGTCTGATTCCTGAGGTGATTGTGCCAAAAAAGTATCGAGGTGGTGGTGCAAGAAATGCAATTTCAGCGTCATGGATGCACCGATTTTTTCGAAATAAAACAGCAACCTGTCCACTCGTTGCTGTATCTCTTCTCGCTGGACACGGTTCTTTCCTAGAACGCCTTCTATTACTTCTTTCAATGCGTTCCATGCATGTTGGTGGTCGTGATGCTCTGAAAGCAAATGTGTGAAAGAATCACTTTTGATCAATTTCCGAATATCAGGTCCATTGAGAATACCTGTTTTAAATACATAAGAAAAACGAAAAAATTATTGGTAATGCGAATGTATAGAAATTAACAAATTTAGATATGACAATATTGAAATACAGAGTACGATACGTACCGTTTTTAATTTTCTCATCACTGAGTTTCGGAAAGATGGATTTCAAACAGTCAAAGGCGCCGTTAACTTTTTTGACCACCACTTCAACGAATTTCCCAGCTTTTCCCAGTTTCATGTGGAGCGGTGGCAACAAAATATCATCCAGGTCCTTTATCATAGGTTCATTGCGTAATTTTAATTGTTTGTTGAGCTCGGGAGTTCTTCCTTTCCAATCTTTACATTGATATTGATTTCCTTTGTATCGTGAATCCCAATTACAAAGGAAGCAGAAGTATTTTGGATATCCGCCCTTTTCTATAATCCCTTGTAGTATGTTGACCACCTTCAGATCGCAACAAATGTTCCATTTGTGTTCATCGTATTTGATTTTCTTCAAAATTTCGCCCAATGCTTCATACGTTTCCTTCATAGTTGTGCTGAATCCCAATGGAATGCATGGTTTTTTATTTTTTTTGTGCAGCAGCACAGCCTTCAAACTAGTAACTGAACCATCATTGAATAAACGCCAGTCGCCAGCGATATAATCCATTCCCAATTTTTTCACTAAACCTGGGATATCATGGCAGTACGTGAACGTATTTGCTTCGTCAACGGAATAAAATTTCTGAAAATCAGCTTGGCGTTGTCGGTATGATGTTGCGCTGACATTTTGCTGTGTGAGTTTTCTTCTCTTCAAAAATGATGTCAGCCATTCGGAGTCGTGTTGTGATAGTCCCAGCTTGGCCACAATGTAATCCATTTCGATTTGTGGTAGCGGTTGTGGTGCACTATTTTCAATATCGGGTATCCAATCAGCATCATCCAAATCGGTCGGATTGGTGAAAACGGTTTCGGCTAGCAGGGACACAGTATCCGCACTCGGAGGTTTAGGTGCATCGGTATCAGCAGGGCGTTGCACTGGAAGTGTGGCAGTAAATGCAGCAGTGTATACTTTTGTTTTCAATTGTTGTCTGTTTAATCCAGGACGAAAATTTATGCATGCATAGCACCTGGATTCATCATGTCCAGTTGTGTCTTCCACCCAAATTACTGGCTTCATAAAAGATAACTTTCTACTTTTTCCGTGAATCCATTTTAGAAGGGTAGTATAACAACTGTTGCACACTGTGTTCGGCGTAAAATTTGCACCACTTAAATCTGCTTCATCGAAATAATTACAATACGCGGTTTTGAATTGCTCAGTAAACAAATTTTTTCGATCTTTTTTCTGTATTTTTCGGACGATATGACCACAAACGTAACAATATTCATCCAAATATGGGCACTTGTTGTTTTCCATATTGATATATTTTATGTTTTGTTGTTATTCACTTTTAAAAAACTGGAGAAAAATCACTTTTACTGTTCGCGTTCGTCGGCACTGGCTGAATGCCAAAAATCGATCAATGCACACCTATAAATGCTACGTATTTTTGAATATTTTACTGCCAGGTACTTATAAATGGGCGCATATTTTAAGTGCGGCTGGCTATATACCTGATTCAGCACTTGTACGTTTCAAACTGTGCAAAACTTTCCAAATAATGACCACCCTTAAATGTGGGTGCAATTTCTGTAAAAAAATCATATAGGTAGCCACCGGAAAAACCCAAAATAATAAAAAGGTCCACTTTCCGTTTAATTGTCCACGTACATTTATTACCGCAATCATAAAAATCAAATAACCTTTTGTTTATTCCTTTTTTTTAATTCTCAGAATCATGAAAAAGGTGTCAATGTTTTCTCCAAATAATGTTGTGCAGATCTCGAGCAAATTTTTGAAATTCATACATTTACTCAATTGCGAATAAAAGCGTGCATCGATTTTTATGATCTTTGTCTCATTTTGCTCATAGGTTATGTGACTTTGCGAAAAAATAACTAGACTTGAAACTTTTTTCCATTTTGGATTTTTTATGTATTTTTAAAAAAAAAAAATTTAAATTTTTAGGCAAAAAATAATTTTTTCCCTTCATACATTCATTTTTAACTTCGAAAGTGTTACTTGTATAGGAAAACAATATATGAACAGATTAAGGGAATTGTAATTCTTAATTTTTTAAAATTTATTTCAACTAAATTGGGCTAGTGGTTGTCGAGCTATGTCAAACAACAGGGCCTAAAACGTGATAAATTCCCCTATACGATAGTACTAACTTCAAATCGATACTTACTTCAAATCGCAGGTAAGAAGACAAAACGAATGATGCAGAAATTCTTCTTTTTGGGTCTAATTTCACATACAGTTCACAGAATTGAGTTGGCAATCAATTAACTGAAAAATGTTGTACCAAATTTCGTGAATGTCGGTCCATAATTTACCTACGGCTCCGTGTTTAGACCAATCTTGTAAATCATGTAAATATGGCTAAAAGCCTAACGAATACTGCTTTTGTTGTGCAATTTAGCATATTCTACTTTCATAAGACTCAAAATTACTTGAAATGCTGCATATAAAGCACAATATAGGAAAACACTTAACTACGCCCTCAGCCGCAAGACCTTATAATATTATTGTAAAATTTACAATAAGACAAGAAATAAAATTTCGTGAAGATAGGCCTTTAATTATCATAGGCCCTATACAAAGCCCATTCTTAAAAATGAGCTTAATACGCCTCAAACTGCAGTAGATTTAAATATTGTGGTGAAATTAGGTTGGATTAAACTACTAAAGGCACGAGTCCGACATAGATTTACTAAAGTATTAAAAAAAATGTTCTTTAAAATTTCCCGGGAATCCCGCAACTAATTCCCGAGAGAGCGGGAATTGAAAACAATTGAAAATCCCGGGAATTCCCGGGACGGGAAATCCCGGGTACAAACTCTTGTAACCAGTGTCTATGTGTGGTGCCGTGTTGTAGGCAAAAGTAAAGTAATTTATCCACTTATCCCATTCGTAATCATTTGCTGTTGTCAGCAAGAATTCATTGAGAACCCTGTGATTTCTTTCGTCCGAACCCATTGTTTCATGGTGGTAAGGTGTTTGTTTAATATCAAGTAATGAACATATGTTATGCATAAGTTGGTTTTTGAATTCTGTCCCGTTGTCTGATTTGAGTACTTTAAATTTACCATATTTTAAAATTAATTGTTCTGCTAGTGTTTTGGCAGTTGTAAGTGTGTCTTTTGTTGACATTGGGTGAACAATAATGAATTTCGTTAGCTCGCATTGCATTGTCAATATGTATCGGTATCCGTTTAAAATACGAAGAGGTCCTACAGTATCAATTGATATTGTTTTAAAACTGTTGCTTGGGGTGTCCGTCAATGTAAGTGGTTCTTTAATAAGTTTGGTTTGTTTGTTTATATTACACTTGTCACAGTATTTTACGAATTGCTTTACCATCTTATTCATGTTTTTCCAAATGTACCGCTGTTTTAATTTAATAATTGTTTTTCTTATTCCTAAGTGGCCTGCGTGTGTGGCATTGTGGAATTCATCGATGAGTTTATATTTCAGTATGTCGTCTGTTATTCTTGTTGTGGCATTGTAAATTAATATTTTTAGTTGAGGACTTTTGTTGTTTATTCTTATCTTTGCATATGCTTCTTTTAAATTCGTCATTGTATACATTTTAAATATCTTATCATTCTTTGCTAGCGCTAATTCTTTTATATTTTCTTTATTCATTTTAGATACAAGTTTCCTCAGAATCGAATCTAGTTTCGCTTAGTTATCGCGGAATCTTGCATGCATATTATCTTTATTCTTGGAATGTAACTTCTTCATAACCAAATCTTGTTTTGATGAATTATCGTTACCTCCTTCATTCATATAATTATTCTTTTGGGTACGTGATTTCTTCATAATCGAATCTTGTTTCGATGAATTATTGTCACGTCCTATGTGCACAGTATTATTTTCAATTGTTATGTCGACTTCTTCTGTACTTTCAAATTTATTATACTGTAATTTCTTCATATTCTTGACGTCATTTATGGATGTGCATTCCCATATTAGAAGTTGATTAGACTCCTGAGAGATGCATTTTTCCACATTATTTCTATTCGCGCGCGCTTTATCTATTTCTTCATTATCATCAACTTTATTTGCCTCGTTATTTGTAACTTTATTTGCCTCTTTTTCACTTCTCTTTGTCATTGCCCTTGTGCTTATTAGAATTCTCTTTTCTTTTTCATCATTTTCCAACGGTATCATTTGTTTTAGTATGTCTGAGTTTATTTCTATTTTTGATAATGCGTCCGCATTAGAGTTAATTTTCCCTTTCTTATAAATTATCGTGAAGTCTTAAATCTAGTCTATTCTTGTCATTTTTGATGAAGGATTCTTATGTTAAAATAGTGATATCAATGGTCTCTGGTCTACTACCACTTTGAATTTTTGACCGTATAAATATGGTTTGAAGAAATTTATTCCCCAGTGAATTGCGAGCAATTCTTTTTCAATGATGGGCTTATTCATATCATGTTTTTGAAGTGATTTACTTGCGTAAGAAATAGATAAATCTTTTCCAATTTCACCTTGTGATAAAACTGCTCCTAGTGCGTAGTTTGAGGCGTCAGTCGTCAAAATAAAAGGTTTGTTAAAATTTGGGTAATGCGAAATTGGTGGGTTAATTAACTTTTCTTTTAGTGTGTCAAAAGCATTTTGGCATTCATTTGTCCATAAGAATTTTACTGATTTTCTCAATAGCATATTTAAGTGTTTTGCAATATTCTCAAAATTCGGTATGAATTTTCTATAATAGTTGCAGAATGCAACGAAACGTCTAACTTCGTATGCGTTTTTGGGTGTTGGGTAATTTTTAATAACTTCATATTTAGCTGGATCTGTTTTCACACCGTCCTTTGTTATTAAATGTCCTAAGTAAACTACTTCTGGTCTTAAAAAACAACATTTCTTTGGATTCAGTTTTAAGTTGTATCGCTGAAGTCTATCTAAAATGTTGACAAGATTTTCATTGTGATGGTTCAAACTACATCCATAAACAATTATGTCATCGACATAAAGAAAAGCTTCTGAATCAAGTCCTGAAAGTGCTATAGTAAGCATTCTCTGAAAACTGTTTGATGAAATTTTAAGTCCAAATGGTAGTCTTTTAAATTGGTAATGTCCCTGTTGTGTAGAGATAGCTGTGAGTGGTCTCGAGTCTTTTTCCAACTGAATTTGGTGAAATGAACTGGTTATGTCACGAGTCGAAAACCATTTAGCTCTTTCTAGTTTATCCAAAATATCCTCTAATCTAGTTAGTGGAAATTTGTCACTAACTGTTTTGTCATTTAACTTTCTAAAGTCTACCACAAGTCTCCATTTTCGTTTGTCTTCCGTATTCTTTTTGGGTACCAAAAGAAATGGAGCATTGTAGGGGCTAGTTGATGGTTCAATTATATCGTCATGTAGCATGTTCTGTACTTGTTCATTCACTATGTCCGTGTGTGAGTGGGGTAGTCTGTAGTTTTTTATGTACACCGGAGTGTTATCTGAGGTCGTAATGTTTTGTTTATAAAAATTGTTTACAGTCAATTTCTCTTTCTCCAAATGAAATACATTTTGGTATCTTTTGAATATGTTTATTAATTCTGATTTTGCATATTCATCAGTATTATTTAATTGCAAGTCATTTAGAATTTGTTCAAAACGTTCGTCAATGTTTATATTTGTGTAACTAAATATGTCGTTGTTTTTAAGTGCGTCAGTGTGCAGTTTAATGCCCTGTAAAATTTGTGTCTCATTTGTTGTGTTTAAAATTTTAAGTATATTTCTTCTGCTGTTATTACTATTTCCGTAGTTGTTGTTGGTTCTATTGGAATTATTGCTGTTGTTGTTGTCATTTCTGTAGTCTCTATTGTTGTAATTGTTTCTAGGAGAATTATTGTTGTTGAAATTGTCATTCCTAGAGAAATTGTTGCCTCTGTTGCAATTTGTATTGTTGCCATTATTCCTATTAGGAAAATTTTTGTTTCTATTATTGCTAAAATTGTTGTTGTTGTTATTTCCAAATTTTCCAAAATTATTGCTTTCGCGAAAATTGCTATTGTAATGCCTGGTTTGATTGTTATTATGTTGTTGCTTTTGAATGTGCATTACCGCATTATTTTTTAGTTTATTCTCGTTTTCTAGTTCTAGTGCTAGTTCTACCGCGTCTTGTAAAGTCTTTGGACGATCTGCGAAAATGGCTGTCTTTATACTGTCATTAATACCTCTTTTGAAAGTATCTAGAGAAAGCTTTGAGTTTAATTTGATAATAACATTTTTCTCTGCTTCCGTGGCGTCATTACCAAGTTCTTCTACTCCTAACTTGTTCAGGTTGTTTTTTGTCGTCATTATTTTTTCTTTGAATGTATTAACAGACATTTTCCCTTGGTAAATAGCACCTAATTTGGATTGTAATTCTGGAATGGTCTTTGTACTTTTGTACCTCTGTTGCAATAACGTTTTTAATGCATTGAAATTTTCTGGCTTTGCATAACTACCTATTGCCGTTCTTACCCCTGAAGTCAATTTTGCGTGATATATTTAATTTAATTTTTATTTTATTTCATCGACTGTCCTATGCAACAAGATTAAATCTTATAATTACAGCATAGGATTTTATAAAGCTAAACAGGTTAATTTGTTGTTTGTAAGAATTACATATAAAATTCAAAATAAAATTATATAATATACAATATGAAAGTATATATAATGTAAATAATATCTAATTTGAACATTAAACATTATGACAAAAAGAAAAAACAAAAAAAAAAAATAAATAAATTAGAATTTATTATCAAAAAGATAATCGGACAAAAAAATAAAGAAAATCATAAAAATCATGAAACAAAAATTATTAAACAAAATCATTATTAAAGTTAAGCGAATGATTTCAGAACTTCAATTTTAAATTTTGATGCGTTACTATGGATCGCTGGATGTGATATGGCAATTCGTTCCAAATACGTACTGTAAGAAATCTTGTTTTGCTGTTTCAGCTAGAGTTTTCTCAATGAGTTCCGCTGTTATTATGAAACTTTCCAGTTCTTCATGGTTTCCAGCAAAAAGTGGGAGTGCTTTAGAGACTGTTTCTAAACTAAATGCTGCCATTTTGATATCTTTGTTTTCTACCTTAGTAATATTCTGGACTAAGTATTCTTTAATTTTCTTTACTATATTGTTAAATTCTAATTTAATTACTGATGCTTTTTCTTCCTCTGTCTCTTCAATTTGTGCTATTTCAAACTCTGTTGTTATGGTTTTTCTTTCTTCTAACTTAAGGTTAATTGTCTTTTTAGTATATGTCCTTCCTGGACTTTTCTTTAAATTTTTCAATATATCTGTTAGTTTTTTGAGGCTCTCCTCCATTACCATAAAATCAGTTATATGTCAATTTTGTTTTTATTTTGTTGTTATAAGTAGTAGCACATTTCTAAATCCTTTATATTATAGATAATATTATAACAAACATTAATTATATTGTTGTGATTTTTGAAAACAGTTTGCTTAATTACATTTTGTTTATTTATATATTACTGCATTTTATTATATTTTTATATATTATTATTTCTTATTAAAAAAAAATTTCTTATTTATACATTGAAAGTGCTATAGTTTTATTTAATTTTTTTTTTTTTTTTGAAAAATAGTAAAAATATTCTTAAAAACTAAGGAATTATTTATGTGTGTTTAATCTTTTTTTTTATAATAATTGATAATTAATATACAAAAATATTAACAAATGTTTAAATAAAAATGTTTTGATAATTTTAATACAAGAATTATTTAACGTTACTTTATCTATATATTTGCAACATTTTTTTTTTATTATAAGAGTCACTTCATTTATTTTACCCATTTTGTTTCATTCAAATTTTTATTAATATTACAAAATATATATATATATTTTTTTTTTTCTACTTAATTATTTTTTCCTTCTGGAGTGTCTTGATTTGCGACCTTATTTCTTTCTGTTTTATTTTTACTGTTGCTATGTTAAGTTCTCTGTATAAAATCGCTAACTTTTTCCTTTGTTGGTAATGCTTGCCTGCCCTCTTCTTCTTTTTCTTTTGGATGGACTGCTGTACTGGCTTCGTTCTTTGCCTCTTCCTATAGTCCTCTAATGTTATGGCCTTTGGACCTGCCTTGACTGGGAGTGGTATATATTTAGGTACTGCATGTGTTACTTGCTCTGGTTTGTACTCCTCTTCGTTCTTTAGGTAAGCCTCCCAACGTGCAATTATCTCTTCCACCTCCGAGGACATTTAGTGACTTCTTCAAATTTTTCAGGATTTTCAACAATGATTTATTTTTATATGATTTTTAATTTGGTTGGTCCGAGTGCAGGATCGCCATGTAGTGTTGGATGAGTAGGTTGTATAAGTGTATATTTAAAATTTTCCTATAACCCTTGGTTATTTTTACTAGCTGTCAGGGTTTCAGCTGATTAAATAGGCGTTCAAAGTAACTGCCGAAAGATTTTGAGGCTTGTAATTAAGAACACTAAGGCAAGATGTTGCCGATTTCGATTAGTAATTTCAAGTCTGGTTTTATTTTGGATTTACAAGCGCTTATATACCATACATGAGTTTTTAGCCTAGCTCTTTTACTTATTCTAAATAAAGTTCTATTTGTCTTTGTCGATATTATGGACATATGAATAATCACTCTAGTTACAGTTATGTTGAACAATAGGAGTGTTTGTGATTGCACCCATTCCTATTTGTCAGTCAATTTACAATTCTTATTATTATTTGTGTTTATCATATTCATACCCCAAATAACTTGCATTCCAATTGATGTGCGTTACCTGGTAAATGCCGTTATTTGATCTTGCACAATTACCCTTCTCTATTTAGGTTGGTATGTATAGATTTAAGAGTAGTTTAAGGGTATGTGGTGCCAACTTATGAGGTACACTATAGAACGTTTATCGAAAAACAATCTGAAGTTAAATGCTACAAGCAAATGTTGTTTTTTAAAACCCGAGGTAGTCTACTTGGAACATTTTATAACTGCGAATGGGGTGAGGCCCGATCCAAGCAAATATGGAGCAATTTCAATATATCCCGTACCAAAGAATGCCGACGAGGTAAAGAGATTCGTAGCTTTCTGTAATTATTACAGAAGATTTATAAAGGAATTTCGTACAGATTGCTAGTTGTTTGAATGAATTACTGAAGAAAAATGTGAAATTCAGTTGGATCGAGCAATGTCAATTTGCCTTTGAAAGTCTGAAAGCAAGACTGACTAAACCACCCATACTTGAATATCCGAATTTCGATAAAACTTTCCTGCTAACCACAGACGCATCAGATTTTACGCTTGGATCAGTTCTTTCGCAAGGAGACTTATCAATATCATTCGCTAGTAGAGCTCTCAAAAAACATGAAAAAAATAAACCAGTTATACAAAAAGAGCTATTAGGCATTTATTGGGGAATTCAATTTTTTAGGCCGTACCTTTGTGGTCACTAACCACTGACCATTAGTAGCACTGTTTGCGCACAAAAATCCAAGCTCAAAGCTAACGAGAATAATACTGAAGCTCGCCGATTATGATTTTGAAATAGTATACAAAAGGTTCGAATAATACCAATGCTGACGCCTTATCAAGAATGCAAATAGATTCGACCAAGTTAGAGTCGCTGATACCACAGGAAAATAACGAGACTGCAAAGGATACATTAATAATTACAAGAGGGATGAGCAATAAAATTTTAAACGACGAAGATGAAAATAAGAATATAGAAACAAAAGAACGAACGTTTTATAGGGAGCCAGATCAACGCCGTATATGGGATTGTACATCAGTTAATGACATTAAGCGCGCAAGAAAATTGAAATGTTTAATAGAAACAAGACCGATAGTTATAAATGACAAGATAGTTATAAATGTACTGTAGAGAATGATGGGAATGAGACCCGTGTCAAATGCAGTGATAATCCGCGATACTTAGGTATCATGTTGGAGAAGCTGGCATCTTATTTAGAAAGGACGAAGTATAAAGAATAAGCACTCGCTAAGGACGATGCAATATTTAAGAAAATGTCTACATATGAACTTAAGAATAAATATAATAAATCAGAGTACCGAAACGCTCGCTCATTCTTCATTCATGAGCGAGCGTGAAAATTTATAAATTTTTCTGCAAATTCATCCTCATGAGGGTGAGGAAAAAATATTTTGAATTTCCTCACTCATGAGGAGTGAGCAAAAAAAAAATTCATATGTGAATTTTTCAGATATGAAAAATTTGAAAAAATTCACGTTAAAATTCTTTACAAGGAAAAAAATGCGATTTGCCCAACCATTTCCAATGGGAAAATCAAGTAGTAAAGAGGCCTTATATAAGGCCTTTTTGTAGACATAAGATCTCCCAGCCGCATTCCAACTTTATAACCAATTAACAAGGTGTGTCATTGGAGACCATAACCTTACACTTTTGCATCTATTTTAAACACGTCTGGAAGGGCTTCCAAAAAGATTTAAGAATAAAGCTTTATCCAAGCATAGCTGCCAAATAAAATTGGTCATAAATCGTCAAATTTTGAGGAAATAATCGTCAAAATCGTCAAAATTTACTTAACTAAATAGTTATTGTAAAAAACCACTAACTTTTAATAAGTTTTGAAAATTAATCGTAATTTTTAGTTTCCGTTGCTACTAAAAATTTAAAATTTTCTGCCTATTTTTGAAATTAAATAAAAATTTTCGTTTAGAAACTTATTATTGAATTAACACAACCAAAAATTTTTCAAAATAAACTTAAATCAAAAAATATCAAACACCTGTTTTTCACGTCGAAAATCCTGCTTAAGAACACGTGCGCCCAGATAGCGTCGATAGTTATCCACGAAAACGCGAAATTGAATTGGTGCTTTTGGGGGGTTCAATTGAAAAGAATTTAATGCTTTTAGGAATTAATATGATGATGGGAGTTTTGAATTTGGGAATTTAAAATATGGGAATTTAAAAAATTAGGGCGTTCGAATAAAAATGAGAATTTGAATTCTAAGCAAATAATTACGCAAAAATTAAATAAAATAAGTAATCAACAATAATAAAAATGTAATATATATACAGAAAAGTATTAAAATAATTAAAAGAAATGTATTTATAAAGAAAAGAAATGTATTTATAATTACAAAACCATATTTTAATTATTAAAAAAGACTTTTGTTATCATAAAAAAAAACAATCGTAAACATTTTACAAAAAAAAAAAAAAGATTAATAAAATGATGAAGTATCTACACATTAAAACTATTTAAACCGAGTTTGGTCTATTATTTTTTCGGGGTCTTAGAGGTAACGTCAAGGAAAAAACTTAATAGATTATGAAAGTAGACGTTCCACAGAATATAAAAAGCTTTCCGTGCAAAAAATTCATCGCGCAGTTTTCCAGAAATCTGGTTTCATCCAAATTGGTCAGTAAAATCTGGGATTAATTTTTTCGGGGTCTTAGAGGTAACGTCAAGGAAAACACTTAATAGATTATTAAAGTAGACGTTCCATAGAATATAAACAGCTTTCCGTGCAAAAAATTCATCGCGCAGTTTTCCAGAAATCTGGTTTCATCCAAATTGGTCAGTAAAATATGGGATTAATTTTTTCGGGGTCTTAGAGGTAACGTCAAGGAAAAAACTTAATAGATTATGAAAGTAGACGTTCCATAGAATATAAAAAGCTTTCCGTGCAAAAAATTCATCGCGCAGTTTTCCAGAAATCTGGTTTCATCCAAATTGGTCAGTAAAATCTGGGATTAATTTTTTCGGTGTCTTAGAGGTAACGTCAAGGAAAAAACTTAATAGATTATGAAAGTAGACGTTCCATAGAATATAAAAAGCTTTCCGTGCAAAAAATTCATCGCGCAGTTTTCCAGAAATCTGGTTTCATCCAAATTGGTCAGTAAAATCTGGGATTAATTTTTTCGGGGTCTTAGAGGTAACGTCAAGGAAAAAACTTAATAGATTATTAAAGTAGACGTTCCATAGAATATAAAAAGCTTTCCGTGCAAAAAATTCATCGCGCAGTTTTCCAGAAATCTGGTTTCATCCAAATTGGTCAGTAAAATATGGGATTAATTTTTTCGGGGTCTTAGAGGTAACGTCAAGGAAAAAACTTAATAGATTATGAAAGTAGACGTTCCATAGAATATAAAAAGCTTTCCGTGCAAAAAATTCATCGCGCAGTTTTCCAGAAATCTGGTTTATCCAAATTGGTCAGTAAAATCTGGGATTAATTTTTTCGGGGTCTTAGAGGTAACGTCAAGGAAAAAACTTAATAGATTATGAAAGTAGACGTTCCATAGAATATAAAAAGCTTTCCGTGCAAAAAATTCATCGCGCAGTTTTCCAGAAATCTGGTTTCATCCAAATTGGTCAGTAAAATCTGGGATTAATTTTTTCGGGGTCTTAGAGGTAACGTCAAGGAAAAAACTTAATAGATTATGAAAGTAGACGTTCCATAGAATATAAAAAGCTTTCCGTGCAAAAAATTCATCGCGCAGTTTTCCAGAAATCTGGTTTCATCCAAATTGGTCAGTAAAATATGGGATTAATTTTTTCGGGGTCTTAGAGGTAACGTCAAGGAAAAACTTAGAAGATTATGAAAGTAGACGTTCCATAGACTATAAAAAGCTTTCCATGCAAAAAATTCATCGCGCAGTTTTCCACAAATCTGGTTTCATCCAAATTGGTCAGTAAAATCTGGGATTAATTTTTTCGGGGTCTTAGAGGTAACGTCAAGGAAAAAACTTAATAGATTATGAAAGTAGACGTTCCATAGAATATAAAAAGCTTTCCGTGCAAAAAATTCATCGCGCAGTTTTCCAGAAATCTGGTTTCATCCAAATTGGTCAGTAAAATCTGGGATTAATTTTTTCGGGGTCTTAGAGGTAACGTCAAGGAAAAAACTAAATAGATTATGAAAGTAGACGTTCCATAGAATATAAAAAGCTTTCCGTGCAAAAAATTCATCGTGCAGTTTTACAGAAATCTGGTTTCATCCAAATTGGTCAGTAAAATCTGGGATTAATTTTTTCGGGGTCTTAGAGGTAACGTCAAGGAAAAAACTAAATAGATTATAAAAGTAGACGTTCCATAGAATATAAAAAGCTTTCCGTGCAAAAAATTCATCGTGCAGTTTTCCAGAAATCTGGTTTCATCCAAATTGGTCAGTAAAATCTGGGATTAATTTCTTCGGGGTCTTAGAGGTAACGTCAAGGAAAAAACTAAATAGATTATGAAAGTAGACGTTCCATAGAATATAAAAAGCTTTCCGTGCAAAAAATTCATCGCGCAGTTTTCCAGAAATCTGGTTTCATCCAAATTGGTCAGTAAAATATGGGATTAATTTTTTCGGGGTCTTAGAGGTAACGTCAAGGAAAAAACTAAATAGATTATGAAAGTAGACGTTCCATAGAATATAAAAAGCTTTCCGTGCAAAAAATTCATCGCGCAGTTTTCCAGAAATCTGGTTTCATCCAAATTGGTCAGTAAAATATGGGATTAATTTTTTCGGGGTCTTAGAGGTAACGTCAAGGATAAAACTAAATAAATTATGAAAGTAGACGTTCCATAGAATATAAAAAGCTTTCCGTGCAAAAAATTCATCGCGCAGTTTTCCAGAAATCTGGTTTCATCCAAATTGGTCAGTAAAATCTGGGATTAATTTTTTCGGGGTCTTAGAGGTAACGTCAAGGAAAAAACTTAATAGATTATGAAAGTAGACGTTCCATAGAATATAAAAAGCTTTCCGTGCAAAAAATTCATCGCGCAGTTTTCCAGAAATCTGGTTTCATCCAAATTGGTCAGTAAAATCTGGGATTAATTTTTTCGGGGTCTTAGAGGTAACGTCAAGGAAAAAACTTAATAGATTATGAAAGTAGACGTTCCATAGAATATAAAAAGCTTTCCGTGCAAAAAATTCATCGCGCAGTTTTCCAGAAATCTGGTTTCATCCAAATTGGTCAGTAAAATCTGGGATTAATTTTTTCGGGGTCTTAGAGGTAACGTCAAGGAAAAAACTAAATAGATTATGAAAGTAGACGTTCCATAGAATATAAAAAGCTTTCCGTGCAAAAAATTCATCGTGCAGTTTTCCAGAAATCTGGTTTCATCCAAATTGGTCAGTAAAATCTGGGATTAATTTTTTCGGGGTCTTAGAGGTAACGTCAAGGAAAAAACTTAATAGATTATGAAAGTAGACGTTCCATAGAATATAAAAAGCTTTCCGTGCAAAAAATTCATCGCGCAGTTTTCCAGAAATCTGGTTTCATCCAAATTGGTCAGTAAAATCTGGGATTAATTTTTTCGGGGTCTTAGAGGTAACGCCAAGGAAAAAACTTAATAGATTATGAAAGTAGACGTTCCATAGAATATAAAAAGCTTTCCGTGCAAAAAATTCATCGCGCAGTTTTCCAGAAATCTGGTTTCATCCAAATTGGTCAGTAAAAAAAAAGATTTCTGGAAAACTGCGCGATGAATTTTTTGCACGGAAAGCTTTTTATATTCTATGGAACGTCTACTTTCATAATATTTTAGTTTTTTCCTTGACGTTACCTCTAAGACCCCGAAAAAATTAATCCCAGATTTTACTGACCAATTTGGATGAAACCAGATTTCTGGAAAACTGCACGATGATTTTTTTGCACGGAAAGCTTTTTATATTCTATGGAACGTCTACTTTCATAATATTTTAGTTTTTTCCTTGACGTTACCTCTAAGACCCCGAAAAAATTAATCCCAGATTTTACTGACCAATTTGGATGAAACCAGATTTCTGGAAAACTGCACGATGAATTTTTTGCACGGAAAGCTTTTTATATTCTATGGAACGTCTACTTTCATAATCTATTTAGTTTTTTCCTTGACGTTACCTCTAAGACCCCGAAAAAATTAATCCCAGATTTTACTGACCAATTTGGATGAAACCAGATTTCTGGAAAACTGCGCGATGAATTTTTTGCACGGAAAGCTTTTTATATTCTGTGGAACGTCTACTTTCATAATCTATTAAGTTTTTTCCTTGACGTTACCTCTAAGACCCCGAAAAAATAATAGACCAAACTCGGTTTAAATAGTTTTAATGTGTAGATACTTCATCATTTTATTAATCTTTTTTTTTTTTTTGTAAAATGTTTACGATTGTTTTTTTTTATGATAACAAAAGTCTTTTTTAATAATTAAAATATGGTTTTGTAATTATAAATACATTTCTTTTCTTTATAAATACATTTCTTTTAATTATTTTAATACTTTTCTGTATATATATTACATTTTTATTATTGTTGATTACTTATTTTATTTAATTTTTGCGTAATTATTTGCTTAGAATTCAAATTCTCATTTTTATTCGAACGCCCTAATTTTTTAAATTCCCATATTTTAAATTCCCAAATTCAAAATTCCCATCATCATTTTAATTCCTAAAAGCATTAAATTCCCATTTTCAATTGAACCCCCCAAAAGCACCAATTCAATTTCGCGTTTTCGTGGATAACTATCGAAGAAATAGCGTCTAATTTGGGAATTTAAAAACCGGGAAACCAAAATACCCAAATAATGGGTATTTACAGTATAAACAAAAAGTTAGCGTCGAATTTAGGAATTTAAAATTGGGAAGTACAAATATAGGAACAAATCTAGTTTACCGACGCAGCTCCAAATAAAAAAAAAGTACCCAGGGTGATGGAAAATGGAAAAATAAGAAGAAAAAATTAAATAAAAAAGTTGGCGCAAACGCTTAGTTTTCGAGTTATGGACGTTTAAAGTTTTCATATAAATATGTGATTTTCCACTACAATTCTAAACGTATATGGCCAATATTGGTATCATTTTAAAGCTCTTGAACAGATTTTTCTGGATATACATAATTTATTTCAAAATATTAAACTCTTTAGATCACATTACAGTTTTTTTCATTTTACGTCGAAATGTTACGGAAGTGCACTAGGAAAGAATGTAGTTTATTTAAAAAAAGTGTAATAAAAATTTTATAAAATAACAAACACTAGCATCACAAAAAAAAATTCTTTGCATAGCTAGCCTTTGGCCGGACGCAAGGATGTTCTTCTCTATGGTATAATAAACACTGGTTTCACTTACTTAAGCTTCCTTGCATAGCCGGCCATCGGCCGGGCGCAAATATTTTCTCCCCTATGGTATAACTAATACCGGCTTCGCTAACTAAAGATTCTCTGCATAGACGGCCTTTGCCCAGGCAAGGATTCTCTCCTCATTAGTATAACATAAACATAAAGAAGGTTTTACTTGTATTTTAATTAAAATTCTTAAATAAATTAGTATGTAGTATATACATACATTAAATAATTAGAAAAAATTAATAAATTTGTTTTTATGCTTACTAAAAAACTTTTGTATTTTGCAAACTCGTCCCACTTCTTAATAAACTAAAAATATTAAAATAAATTCTGTATGTCCAGAAAGATCTAGTGAAACGCTTTGCAATGATACCAATATTAGCCATATACATTTGGAAATGTACTGCAAAATTACATATTTATATAAAAACTTAAAACGCCCATAACTCCAAAACTAAGCGTTTGCGCCAACTTTCTTATTTTTCCATTTTCTATCACCCTAGCTAATTTTTTTTATTTGGAGCTGCGTCGGTAAACTAGATTTAAGCCCAAATATATTTATATTTTTAATAAAAATACAAAAAATATTTACCACAGGCTTTTGCAGGGTATAAACTATATATTTTCTGAAAGTAAATAGTTTTCTGGACAAAATGAGCGATGCGTACAATAAATCGTTCGGACAGTTTCCGAGAAATCTGGGTTCATCCAAAATGGTCAGTAAAAATCTTTACTGATTTATGCAATGAACCACAGGCTTTTGCACGGTATAAACTATATATTTTTTGCACGCATCGCTCATTTTGTCCAGAAAACTATTTACTTTCAGAAAATGTACAGTTTATACCGTGCAAAAGCCTGTGGTAAATATTTTTAGTATTTTTATTAAAATATAAAAATATTTTTAATTCCCCTTTTTAAATTCCTAAATTCGACGCTATTTCGTCGACGCTATCTTGGCACACGTAAACTCTTTCATTCAAACAGTATATAAAAACAGCTGTTCAAACTAGTTGCAAAATCTTACCAGAGGAAATTTCTCCAGTAACATTTTGCAAGTTCTCTAACTTTCAACTGTCAAAAAATTCTCTTTTTGGCTCTCACGCTGTAAGAGATTTGGAGTACGCAGACAACATTTTGCGACATTTTGTACAAAATTATGCAAAATATGTGTACGCAGAGAGACCTAATGTGATTCTGTAATTTATTTTTAACGATTGTAAACAGCTGTAGTTTTTGTAACATCCTGTCTACAAAATCTTAAAATAAACTAAAAGCACAAAATAGAATAAAGAAAAACAAATGAAATTGTGCTTAATTTACTGTTTTTATATTTTATTTTGTGAATTTTACATTTAGAATTTAGTTTTTGATCATAATTTGCTTTTTTTGTACCTCTTGAATTTAGAATTTTGTTTTTGTTCAAACATATGTATGTAGTATGTATCCCTGCAGATATCGAGACTAGTCCATACATGCGTGTAAAGAGTAGTCCATAAAGGAGTAGGAGTACTCCAAGACTACTCCAATTATATGGTAAAAAGGTGGTCTATTTAACATTACGATGACCTAGGAGTGGACCATATAACCCACCGAAGTAGTCCCTAAACTACTCCATGGAGTACTCAAGTGGGTTAGTTTCAAAGTACTCCATGTTACTACTTTTTCACTAATCGCCTTTTATGGCTTGCACTGTAATCCATATTTTTTTTCACAAATCTTAAAAAACTTTACTGTTCAACTTTTAAATAAACAATTAATAATGGACAACATCCGGGCTACCAATGTGTAATACTGTAAACTATAGCAGTTGTTGGCAGCACTGCATGTTAATTTGTCAAATATGGTCCATACTACAGTACATTGGACCATGTTGTAAGTAGTCCATTTAAGCCACAATGGACCACGTAGTCCAATATTATCTGCAGGGATGTAAGAAGTCGGGCCTCAGGCACTTTAAACATAAAATATACTTTATCGATTAAATAAACACAACGTAAAGTATTGTCGTTAAAATAACGAAAAAACCTGCTTAAAGTAATAGCTGACTTTAATCGACAGCGAATATCGTTAAAAATGTTACTGAATAGCAAATTCGATAAATTTTCGTTATATTTATTTTAACGATACGATTATCGTAAAAAAGTTAGTGAATCGCACTACTGATATTAGAATAGAAAAATTTGAATTTGTAAAATATTTAACAAAAACCTTTCTAAAAGACCTTTTCAAAAAAGGCAGAGTGGAATAAGTAAAAGTTTACTAAAAATTCAATTGCTAACCTTCTTAAAGGCATAAAAAGTGAATCGCTTGCAATTTTCCCCGCTGGGCAGCACGTTTAGCCTGTGTGTGTTTTTTTTTTTTTTTTTTTGTAAAATTATTTCTTGACTGGTGAACCAAAATGTGTGTGTTGTTTTTTTTGAAGGCAAATATTATTTAAATAAAAAAAATAAGGGAATGCGAGAAAAAATATTATTTTTATTGTTATTTATTTAGTTATGCGTGTTACGTTATTTTAATTTGTAATTCTCTGAAACAGAACGACGTATGATCAACGAAAGTATGATAGCATTAAGTTAAACAATCATTTAAAATATTAAATAATGAAATATTTTGTTAAGTTACAGGTATAATAGAATAAAAAGATAATGCACATGGTTATAAATGCAATACTGTGTTTAAACAATAAATTAAAATATGATTAAATGCACATATAAAAATGATAATCACACAATTAATATGTAGCATCATTAGGTTTACGTTGACATGGTGAAACAAGTTTGATATTCTGATTTAGCGCAGGCAGTACTGCACTTGAGAACGTAGAGACGTTATATTATTAGAGATATTATTATGACATATTATTTATAGTTTTTAATTTCTAAATATAAGTGGATTAAACTAAAAAATGTACTACATTAAATTTAATTTATTCCGTAATTTTAATTGTTTCTCGAGCTCGGGAGTTCTTGCTTTCCAATCTTTACATTGATATTGATTTCCTGTGTATCGTGAATCCCAATTACAAAGGAAGCAGAAGTATTTTGGAAAACTGCCCTTTAATACAATGCCTTGTATTATGTTGACAACCTTTAGATCGCAACAAATCTTCCATTTGTGTACATTGTAGTTGATCTTCTCCAAAATTTCGCCCAATGTTTCATACGTTTCCTTCCTAGTTGTGCTGAATCCCAATGGAATGGCCGGTTTTTTGTTCGTTTTGTGCAATAGCACGGCCTTCAAACTTGAAACTGAACCATCCCAATTTGTTCACTAAACCTGGGATATCATGGGAGTAGGTGAACGTATTTGCTTCGTCAACGGAATACAATTTCTGAAAATCAGCTTGGCGATGTCGGTATGATGTTGCGCTGTCATTTTGCTGTGTCAGTTTTCTAATTTTCAAATATGATGGCAACATCTCGGAGTTTTGTTGTGATAGTCCCATCTTAGCCACAATGTAATCCATTTCGATTTGTGTTAGCGGTTGTGGTCCATTGTTTTCAATATCGGGTGTCCAATCAGCATCATTCAAATTGGTCGGATTGTCGAAAACAGTTCCATGACGAGAATTTATACATGCGTAGCACCTGGATTCATCATGTCCAGTTGTGTCTTCCACCCAAATTACTGGCTTCAAAAAAGAAAACTGTCCACCTTTTCTATGTATCCACATTATAAGGGTATTATAAACATTTTTGCACACTGTGTTCGGCGTAAAATGTGCACCACTTAAATCTGCTTCATCAGAATAATAACAATACGCTGTTTTGAATTCCTCAGTAATCAATTTGTTTCGATCCAATTGGCCTCTTTTTGGGACGATATGACCAGAAACGTAACAAAAATTATCCAATTATGGGCACTTGTTATTTTCCATTTATTATATGTTTTGTTGTTATTCACTTTTAAAAACCGGAGAACTCTTGTTAAATGACAAAAATCGATCAAAGAGCACCTATAAATACTACAAATATTTCAATATTTTACTGGCAGGTACTTATGAATTTTTGTCCTCACACTTTTCCCTTTCCTCCGGCAAAGAGCGCACCGTCACGTGCCCTGAAATTTCTGTTGGTATATGGCTCTCCGATTTCACTATGTTCTCTCAATTTTATGTACTGTGATGGTTAAATGGTTGTGATAGTTACATTGTTGGCAGCGTTGATTATGTTCTATCGTTGTTGTTGCTGCTATTCTTGGTGATTATGACGTCTTTGTAATTCAGTTTCGGTTTTGTCTTCTCTTGTTGTGAATACCTTCAGGTCCCTAATATGGGCGCGTCCTCTTTTGACCTTCCCTACGCACCTCGACTATAACCGGTGATACTAGTCGGCTGATGCGGTAAGGGCCTTCAAATTTGGGTGCCAGTTTTGCGGAAAAGTTATCTGCGGCGTTTGACAAGTGGTTTTCTCTTACCCAAACTAGCTCCCCTTTAGGCTTGCCAGATCCAGATTATCAAAAAGCTGGACATGTGAATTAAAAAAGCTGGATATTAAAAAAAAGCTGGACATTTTGAATTAAAATTTTCACGAAAAGTTACTTGTTTATAATTTATCTGGAGATTGTAAATGTTATTTTTTACCAAGCTAAAAGGCAAAATTTGTAAAGAAACCTACCTCAATTTTTTTCAGCCAAATTAGTATGAGATTAGCTGTTCAAGTGCTGGGTAATGTTAGATAGTGATGGTAGGATATGGAAAACATAAGAGATGAGACTTTTACCATATATGTAGCTAACAAGTAACAGACGATATGGAAATAGTACTGTACATACGAATTAAATCAAAAATAGAAATGATGGCGCTATTGCAGATGCATTGTGTTCCAATAAGGAAACTTATAAAAATTATTTTAAAGCAATAAATATTAAGAGCATTTTGTGTAAAATTTTTTTAGCTGGACAAATTTTTTTTAGCTTAAAACTGGACAGGCCATTAAAAAGCTGGACAATTCAGCCAAAATAAGCCCGACTGGCAACTCTACTCCCCTTCCTTCGGCTTCCACTTTCTTCGGCGTAGGTTATAGTAGCGGGCTTGGTCCTTGGCTGCTTTGACGAGGTTCTTCCTCACGATGGCAAATATTTCTTTCAGCATCTCGCTCTTTTCCAGGGGCTTTCTGTTCTCTGTACCGGTCCCTGGCGTGACTTCGTCGTATAGGGCGGCTGGGAGCCTCGGCTCTCTGCCCTGTACAAGAAATGCTACGCTGTATTGGGTAGTGTCGGACTTAGCAGAGTTTAGGGCTAGCTGCAGCTCCGGCAGGAGCTCGTCCCATGTCTTCTGATTGCAGCCGTACTTTACAACGTACTGTGCATGGTCTTGACTGTCCGGTTGACTCGTTCCGTGGGGTTTTCCTGGGGTGTATACGGAGCTGTAAATTGCTGATGCACTCCTACAGATAGTCCCTGAACGCCTTGCTGGTAAATTGGGTACCATTGTCGTTAATAGGCATCTTAGGTACTCCATAGTTCGCCAGAATTCTCTCTCGGAAACTTTTCCTCAGCGTTTCCGCGGTTGCCCTTCACAATGTTATTAGCTCTGACCACTTAGAAAACTTGTCGGTAAACACCAGTAACATGGTGTTTCCGTGTTTGGACCTAGGAAGAGGCCCTATAAAATCGGCACATACGATAGACCATGGCTCCTCCGCAAAACGCGACAACATCTGTCCTGGGGGAAGCTGTTGGCCGGGCTTGTGCTGCTGACACACTGTACACCTTTGGACATACTTTCTTATGTCTCGAAACATACCTGGCCAATAGTACCTGTTGCTGGCACGGGCAAACGTTTTCCTTACTCCCGTGTGACCTGCTGTTGGTGCGTCATGGCTCTCATATAATACATGCCACCTCCGGGATGACGGTGCACATAGTTTCCAGGGCGCACATTCCTCGTCTCTATCGCAAGATGGTAGATAGCGATACAATTTGCCACCCATGATAGTGTAATCCGGGTACTTCTCGGGCTCCTTCTCGACGGCTTCGCACCTCTTCCGCCACCAGTTGCACTCCTCTTGTTTCTCCTGCAAGGCCTGACACAAATCTACTGGATCTCGCGACAAGGCCTCGGCTACCGTTTTAGCGTTGACCTGCCTGTTATCCACACCGACCCGCTTCGAACCATTCTTTTTGGGTGCCATGATTATGGCAGTTTTGTAAGGGCTGTTGGAATGTTCTTTTTGCCCATTTTTCAAGAGCTTGTCCATCTCCTCATTAATGCGCTTCTGTAACCCAGGGTTGCGCTGCGCATATCTTTGCCGCACTGGACTGCCGTCGTTCTCACCCCTTGTAGCCTTCTCCTCTCCTGCCGTAAGTTGTTCATGCACCGCCGCCATCACTTGGTGTGAACAGGGCGTAAGTTTCATCGCCTGGCTTCCACATCGCAACTCGCACTCTACTGCCCTGAGAAAATCTAACCCCAATAAAACTTCATCGACCATTGTTGGCATTACACCCATCTCCAGCATGCTACTTTTCTCGCCTAATTGCACTTCTATCCTGAAGACCTCTTTTATCTCTACTATGGCCCCGTCTGTACGCAGCCGATCAAGGTAAGACCAGAGCTTGTGTTATGGTCAAAAACATCCTTAAAGCTTTCATTCTTTCTGATTTTAGCGATAAGGACACATGCACTGTCGCAGTAGAGTGCAAAACCAGTACAGTCTGGTTTATGAGCTGCTACATGGCACAGGACCAGGGTGCTAACCCTCCAAACTCCACAACCAGGAAGGCGATGTCGCACGCTAAAAGGCACAACATCCCCCTAGTAATATGTGCAGATGCGAATGCACACCATACCGTCTGGGGTAGCTCGGATGTCAATCCAGGAGGTGAGTCGCTTTTGGACTTCATAGTAGAAAATGAACTAACAGTAGTTAATAGGGGTAGTGAGCCCACCTTTATTGTGACTAACAGAAGGGAGGTTCTTGAAATTACGCTTATTAGTGATAAGTTCGCGGATATGATTAGCGATTGGAACGTGTCTAAGGACTGTTCCTTTTCTGATCACATGTATGTTGATTTCAATTTTTCCTTTAGAGTTGATTCAGTTAAACCCTACACGAACAGAAGAAGGACTAACTGGTCTATCTATGCGAGTGTACTCGGGGACAAGCTGCCTATGTGCCCAGTTCTCATAGACAGTGTGTCCATGCTCGACTCCGCAGTGGAGTCATTGACCGGTGCCTTAATGGAGGCAACAAACGAAGCCTGTAAAATAATGGACAGGAGGGGCAAAGCTAAGCCCATATGGTGGAATGCGGAAATTGCTGAAAAACGCAAGGAAAGCAGGAAGCTCTTTAATGAGGCAAAACGTAATGGTGTTTGGAACAATTACAAGTCCTCAGTTAATGAATTCAAGAATCTTATCAGGAAGGCCAAGAGACAGTCATGGAGGAAATTCTGCAGTGACGTGGAAAACTCCTCGGAGACAAGTCGGCTTCGTAAGATTTAATCCTATAATCCAGCTATTCCATCATATATACGGAAGATGGATGGATCCTGGACCACAAACAGTCGGGACACCCTTGAGGTCCTGATGAATACACACTTCCCTGGTTGCACTGATGATGTGCCTAGGGAGGAAACTTTTAGTGGCGCTCGGGATATCTCTAATATTCCGATAACTCGCCATCGTGTGGAATGGGCAGTCAAAAGCTTCCATCCCTTTAAATCTCCAGGCCCGGATGGCATTATCCCAGCGGACCTACAAAATAACCTGGGAATATTGATGCCATGGCTCTTGGCAATATTTAGAGCCTGCCTGAGTCTCTCACATGTCCCAGCAACGTGGACATCATATAAGATCGTCTTCATCCCCAAGAGTGGGAAGACATCTCACACTATGGCTAAAGACTTAAGACCAATTAGTCTATCCTCCTTTCTACTGAAAACGCTGGAGGATTTTGGATATTCACATTAGATCATCATTAGGACCCAATTCCCTGTCACCGGCTCAGCACGCCTACACGAAGGGAAGGTCCACTGAAACTGCGCTTCACTCATTGGTGGGCCAAATAGAGAGATCCCTGCATTACAAGGAATTTGCTTTAGTGGCATTCCTGGATATTGAGGGCGCTTTCAACAATGTTAAACCTGAATCGGTTATTAACGCTATGAGACATTTGGAGATCGACCCAGCGATCATTCAATTTGTCAGCAGTATCTTGCACTTCAGGCGTATCGAATCCAACTTGGGCGCCTCGAACATTTCAAAGGTTGCGACTAGGGGCACCCCGCAAGGTGGTGTACTGTCACCTTTACTTTGGAATCTGAATATAAATACCCTACTCAGAGCCATGGAAAGGACGTGCTGCAGAACGGTTGCATATGCGGATGACGTTGCAGTTGTGGCTATGGGTAAAGATCCCAGACTTTTGTCTGAACTAATGGAGTCCGCACTGGACGTCCTAACAAAATGGTGCCAGGGATGTGGACTGGATGTAAATCCCGCCAAAACAGAACTGGTACTTTTCACAAGGAGATACAAAATTCCCAAATTTAATACCCCGAGGATAAAAGGGGTGTCACTGGAACTGTCTGACAGCGCCAAGTATCTTGGGCTAATATTGGACAGTAAACTGAACTGGAGGATGAACACCAGCTCCAGGACTAATAAAGCGGCTACTGCATTATATTGCTGCAAAAGGGCCATTGGCCTAAACTGGGGAATTAACCCGAGGAATGTATACTGGCTATACGAATGTGTCATTAAACCCATTCTCTTCTACGGGGCAGCTGTTTGTTGGCCGGCGCTTAAGGCGAAGAGTCATCAATCCAGGTTTGAACGTACAATGAAAATGGTGGCGATAGCGGTAACAGGTGCCATTAGAACAACCCCCTCTAAGGCATTGTTTACGATTCTAAACTGGTTACCACCAGACATTTTGGCGAAAAGGTTAGCTGCGAACGCGGCGGTAAGACTAAGGGCCACCGGAGCATGGAGAGATTATAATATCGGACATGCTAACATTCTGAATGATATTAATTGGCACATGGATGTTGATTATGTCACACCCGAGCCAATCTTTGATCCTGGCTTCACGGTAAGCATTGTGGATAACGTGGTCCACTATGATGACCTGCAAATCCCCGCGAATACGATTCGAATCTTCACGGACGGGTCTAAAACACTGTATGGTGTCGGTTCTGGCATATACTCCGAGCAGCTAAACTGGAGCATTCCTATAAGGCTGCCGGACCACTGCAGTGTAATCCAGGCCGAGATAATGGCCATCCACACGGCCGCGAAACGCATCCGGTACGGTGAAATATCTGGAAGGGATATTCACATTATTACCGATAGCAAGGCGGCCATAAGATCCCTGGAGAATGTGTTCATCACATCGAGAATTGTCCGAGAATGCCGGATGTCTCTGGAGGAGATAGCGAGACATTCACTGGTCACCCTTAATTGGGTCCCCGGACACGGGGACATACATGGGAACTGCATGGCGGATTCGTTGGCGCATGCAGGTACCACCTTGAATCCAGACATCCCTTATAACGACTTGTGCAGAAGTTGCGGCGATGAGGAGGAGGAAGAGTCAACGGAACATCTTCTCTGTAACTGCCCGGCTTTCGGAGACTTAAGACTCAAAATGTTTGGTCGAAGAACCCTTGGGGACAAAACTTGTCTCTCTGATGTTGACGTAAATAGGATCCACTCCTTTATTGAATCGACCGGTTGGCTGCATGGGAATACTAGCAGCCAGATGTCATAGGACCCATGGGAGACGGCGTGATATGGTAACACAACGGGAACTAAGCAATGGACCCACGTGAGCTGTGCTTGATCACGGCTGTCAATGGAACCTAACCTAACCTAACCATGGCCCCGTCTGCTAGTCTGATCCTGTTGTATACCGGAATCACCTCCCCGCTTCCTCTGAATTCGTTAGCCACCCGCTCACTGATGTAGCTTCTTGAAGCTCCTGTGTCAATCGTGGCTTCTCTATGTTGTCTCTGTTTGTCTAAAACTATTTATTGGTGTGGGATTAGTTCTCACTGGGCCGCCGCCTTCCCTTGATTCTGGCGCGGCCCTTCAGCATTTCCCTGATTTCTTCGGCAGCAGTCTCTTGTTCTAACACCTATTCCGCCGCATTGCCAACAAAACAATACGCTGCTATTTTGGCAGAACCGGTAGCCATGACCATCCCGTCCACATCTTCGGCATGCGGTGGATGGATTTATCGGTGTATTTTCCTCTGAGGAAACCACTTGACCAGTCCGATCTTCTCTACGCGGCCCCTGTCGACTCTCCCGGCTTACTACTGTGTGATTTTCTCTGATGACTTCCAAGTCTTGCGCTATTTGGATAAGCTCGACCAGCGAGTTAAAAGCTCTCCTCCGAATGTACAACTGGTAGTCTACCAAGCAGTTTTTAAAGATTCGTTCTATCTGTTGCTGCTGGCTGTTCCCCGCGTGTCTCATCATATTTTGTAGCACCACGACGAAATCCTTAAACGATTCCAGGGGTGTTTGCTGCCTCTGTCGTATCTTATCCTCCAACCTTTCGAAATACCTCGGGGGTAGGAAATGCCTAAGGAAATCGTCCCTGAATGCCTTCCATGTCGGCCACTGTCGATTATTGTTCCCGAACCACATAAGAGCCATATCCTTCAACAGCTCAGGCATTGTTTGTGAAAGCATGTTGGAGTCGAGCCCGTATACCTCGGCTTGTTCTTCCACGCGTTCTATAAACGATATGGGATCATTGCCTCCATCATAGCGGAACGACCATTTCCTCACTATATCTATCACCGCTGGGTAAGATAAACTTGTCTTAGTGGCGCTGTACTCACTCTGGGTTGCATCTCCAGCTTGGTTCTCGTTCGAGTTGTGGTTTTCCAGTGGTACTCGTAACAAGTGGCTGGGGACCAGCCGTTGTTCCTCCCTGGGTAACGTACTTGGTATGGTAAGAACCTCCCGCTGCACAGGCGCATTCGGCGTCATTAGACCACGTGCGTGTTGTTGCTCCAGATCTTCAAGCCGGGACAAGATTTTACCCTCGTGCCCAGTTGCTACAAATGCTGGCAGCCTTTTCCTCATTTCCTCGACGGTACCACTAGTGTCCATATCAAACTCTTCCAAATACTGTGCTTACTCGTCCTTTCGCAAGGTGTAAACCCACGATGTTCGGACCATGTCTACTGAATTGTGTCTGATGACAATAGGGGTTGTTCTTTGTGTGTGTCTATACCACTTATGCCTTACGCGTCACGTTTTATGTCTTATTTTTTTCAAGTCCCTGCTCGGGCGCCATTGTAAGGAACCTCCGGTTATCCAGGTTTGAAGCTTGGGTATGCTCAGCTCGCCAGGGTTCTTACATAAATTTTTCTTAATGACAACACTTTCTTGTTTTATTCGTAACTCCAATGTTTATTTCACTTTATTTATTTATTCTTATATTATTATTGTCCAATTACACGTACAATTCACTTCCTCGAGGTGGTCGGACCGGTGTTCTCGGCTTCTCCTGCGCTTCTTTCTAGCTATGTTCCCCCCTGCAGATGCCGGATGTAATCCAGGCTCTACCTAGTACCCTACGTTGCTGGGTGTAAACCACAGCGACCTCTACCTCTGGACCCTAAGCCAGTGTCCTTGCTATGCCTACCCAGCTAGATGTAATCCTGCTGCGTCAGGATGGGTGTAATCCGTCCTGGTATGCCCTTATCCCTCCTCTTCAGCTAGATGTAATCCCGCTGAGTCAGATGGATATAGTCTCTCCTATTGTTTTCTAAACCTACCTAGCTAGATGTAATCCCGCTGAGTCAAGATGGATGTAATATGTCTTGCTATGCCCTGTCCCTATCCCGTTGTTCCCTAGCACTGTACTTTTATATTTGCCTTTAGCCTTACCGGTTGTCCGCACTTGTTATCCGATCGCCGCACACTAGTTCATATTTTGAGAAGGCGGCCAAAACTATTTTTTTTTATGTTCTCCGATTTTGAAATTTTTTTATTCATGTGAAAGTAAATACTAGTGAACCTCGGGAGCCAAAAAATTTCAACCCTATTTCTACTATTTCATTGAGAACAGGGTGGTCCTTAATGGACTTTCTCAGTATTTGGTTATAGTTTTGAATTTTTGAGTAAACTTTTGAAGTTGAAATGCTCATAACTTTTTTGTTTTTCCAGATTTTTTGACAGAATAAGTTTTGTGTATTAGATTATCTTATTAGCTATACGTGGTTTAAAGCATTAAACTCTGCGACCTGTAGAACTATTTTTTTTTTTTTTTTATGTCAAAATTTCCCGGAAATTTCCTATTTTATAGAACATAAGTCCTGCCCGTCAAAAGGCGTCAAAAAAAATCTATACTCTCTTGCAGTCCAGAATCTAACCTACATTTCTATACCCCATTGTACACACATCTGGATACGATCTTGCGAACTACAGCAATTTCTGTGACCCAAGGTAAGATATTCGGTTCAAAAAATAAGTCCTGCAAGGAAACATTACTGAAATTAAAGAAGGTGAATCTTAAAGAATTTCCGACAAATAAAGCAGTTCAGGCCACATAAATAATCTAGCACGTCAGGTTATCAGTTAATTTTGAGAAGGTAAAGGTATTGCCATTGTTATGAACTTATTGTGGGTGAACGGATGCTGCAAAACGAATAGGCGACATAAATAGACTAACACGTTAGATTTCTGAGTAAGTTAAAAGGTTAAACATTAGTAAATAGCCGCAACATAAACTACATAGCTTAATTACCTGAAAATTGCAATTTAATTTAAAAAATGGAAGAGCAGTTATATTATACGTGAAAATTACCTACATGTTACCTGTTAATTTATTGCCGGTGTAAAAAGTGTAAAAACAGGGGTTTTTTTATGTTTCAAAGAAATGGTAATAAAAGATTAAATTTGTAATTAAAAAAGGGTTTTATATGTTTCCAAGAAGTGGTAACAAAAGATCATTTAAAAAAACTTCTATCAAGAGTATAAAAATGCATGCATTCATAATTTTACCTTCATTATTGTTTAAACAATGGCTAAGTTCAGTTATAAAGTTCTCGCAGATATATATTTTCAACAGAAAGATGAAAAAGATTTTGTGTTACACATAATGAATAATCCATTCTTTAAATTATGCAACGAACAAGAAATCAAAATTCATAAGATAAAAATTAAAAATTTTTCATTTACATTAAGAAAACGGTACCTTAAATGTTCTAGAAACAAGAAAATTTTTTACTTACGCAACGAAAAATGGCTAACAAATGATCTGATTTTTAAGAAGCTGTCAATTACCGCTAAGGAAACTGAAAAAGTGGGTCGGCCCGCAAAACAAATTGACAATTGCGGTGAAAGATCACGAAGACGCAAGCTTGCAAATATCAATGAAGAAATTTCTCATAGTATGATAAAGGATTCATTTCTGCATCAAATTCAACCAACGCAAAATAAGAAAACAAAAATTGCAATAATTGAAAAAATAGTGGAAGCGAGCCCTAAACGCACAAAGAGGATTTTAAAAAGTATGCCTACACCAACTGAAGAAATGAAATTTACTCCAGAAGAAGCATTTGCACTATTTTTGGATTTAAAACTGACAAAAAATCAGTACACAGAACTGCGAAAGCGAACCAATGAAAAAAATTGTGGAATCTTTCCAACATATCGAGATTTAGTTTCTGTCAAAAAAGAGTGCTTACCTTCACAAACGGCTATTAGTGTAACTTCAAGTTCAGCAGAAGTAAAATTGCAGGCTCTTCTCGAACACACTGCAGAACGATTATTAAATACACTTGATGCTGACTGTTTAAAAAAACTTAAAAATTGCAGCATCACTTTATTTTCTAAATGGGGATGTGATGGAAGCTCTGGTCAGAAACAATACAAGCAATGTAATTCAGAAAACTCATCTGATGCTTACTTATTCATGGTATCTTTCGTTCCATTACGTTTAAGAAAAACTTATATTGGCTTAGAGCCGTCAACCAGTAGAGTTACAGCAATGGATGTATGGAAAAATGAAATTCCCTCTTCAACAAAGTATTGCAGACCAATAAAGTTTGTTTACAAAAAGGAAACTAAAGATGTCATAACTGAAGAAGTTCGAAAAATAAAAGATCAAATTAAAGAACTTCAACCGGCAATATTTAAATTTGATGACCAATGCATTGAAATTAATTTTCAAATGTTCCTTACAATGATCGATGGAAAAGTTGCACAAGCATTAACCGAAACAAAGTCTTCGTCAAGCTGTACCACATGCCAAAAGACATCAAGTCAATTAAGCCAACCCCCATCACAACACAATAGTTTCAATGAAGCATACGAATTTGGAATGTCCCCTCTTCATACTAGAATTCGTTTCATGGAGCATATTCTTAAATTGGGTTATGATTTGGAATGTGGCCCGTTAGGCGAAACAGTGAGAAGAAACAAAGAAAATGTGGAAAAAAGGAAGCAAAGAAAAAAACAAATTCAAGAAAAATACCTTCACCTAGGCCTTATAATTGATCAGCCAAAACAAGGAGAAGGAAATTCAAATGATGGAAACACTGCAAGGAGATTCTTTTCCGATCCAGAAACTGCAGCATCTATCACAGGAGTACATTTTGAATAAATAAGACGATTCCAGATCATTTTACAAGTTATATCATGTAGCAGAAAGATAAATGCAAAAAAAATTGGCCAGTATGCAAATGAAACAGCAATTCTTTATAACAAAAAATACTCTAGGAGACATATGCCAACCACAGTTCATAAAATTTTATACCATGGGGAACAAATAGTTCAACACAATATCCTACCAATTGGAGATCTATCTGAAGAAGCGCAAGAAAAAAGGAACAAAGACTACAGATTCTTCCGCGAGCATAATACAAGAAAAATGTCCAGATGTTGTACTAATGAAGATCTTATTACTATTTTGTTGTGCACATCAGATCCATATATGTCCAGTATTCGACAAAAATGGAAATCAACCTCAATCGAATTAGAGGAAGAAGCTAAACAACTTCTGGAAAATGAAACCCAAAGCTATTTAGAAGAAATTTTTACTAATATTGTTTAATTTAAAATTGTTTATAGATTATAATTTGTTTTTGATTTAAGTATATATTTGTATTAATATATAAAAATAAAATACACATACATCTCAAACCAAAAATAAAAGTTGAATTACCTAAAATGTTATCGATAGCCAAGAATGCTATTTGGGCATTTTTCAAAATATTCCTTTTCAGTTTTATCCTTATAACAACTCGTCTCGTCCCAAAAAAAGCCCCTGTGAATATTGGGACTAAAAAATTTACAGGGGCCAAATATTGGCATTTTCTGACAGGATCTAAGTTCGACAATAAAAAATAAGTATCAGTTGTAAAATACAAGAGAAATAATGATAAATTATAAAAAAAACTCATATTTGAAATATTCAACTTTTACACCGAAACTCAACAAATAAATGAAAATGCATTTTGAACTCCCCATAACTTTTGCTCCTATCAGTCGAATTTTACGTTTTATAGCGCAAATTAAAGCCTAATATCGCACCTATCGTACTGTGCGCCGTCACACAGAAAAAGAGACCGTATTGATTACTGCTGCGCCTTTTATACCACTCACCGACTGCATGACTTGCAGTTTTGCAGTCGTCACTTCGCTTGCACTGCTTTCTCTCTTCGAACATATTGTGATCGGCTTACTGTAGTGGTAAATCTTCTTACTTCCTCTCATCGGTTTATGTCTCTCTTCTCTCATGTTGCCCTCAGCTTACTTTAGTGGTGACTATTTACTTTCTCTCATGGGCTTCCCCTTTTTTGGTTGTTAACTCTAAGACCCTCTCGCATGTTGTTTTTACTGCTGGTTGTCGGCTCGGTATGTTGTTGCCCTCTCACGTATTGGAACTTTTACCATTGGAAGAACTGAAAGAAATAAACACAGTCGACCCTGCGCCATCCCTACAAATAAAATACCATTATCCCCACATTCTTTAAGATTAAAATATGCAATTTGTGTGACGCAAAATTCCCAGGATTTTTGTCCTCACAATTTAATGTACCTTTACCAAACTAATGATGCAGAAGTTGTTCTTTTTGGGCCTACTTTCACAAACAATTATCAGAATTGAGTCCCGAATCAATCACCTGAAAAATGTTGTACTGTGTAATGAAAAATAAATGCTATGAAAAGGACTTTGTTAGCTATACTAAAAATTCAAAAAGGGGAAACTATGACAAATTTTTAAATTGTACCAACTGAGTCACGGTAGTACCACGGTACTTAAGAAGGTTCAAATGTGCCAACAAAATTACAATTGTACCCACTTTAACATCCCTGTTCCATACTATACTTTTGCGCATAATATAGCTCCTCATATAGATATTGAGTATTCACCTCTCGAGTAAGTATTTGGGAAGTTACCTAGCTTGCCAAATTATGAGGTTATGAACCATCCGAAGGTATATTATTTTGATACTTATGCAAACGAGGTAAAGGCAAGGCTGAAACACTCGTTGAGTAGAATTAGAGAAACATAGGTGATTTAGTATTACTAAAAGCGGGTAATAGGACGAAAAGAGAACGACCTTATCAAGGTCCGCACAAAATAGTAGATATGGATGATCTTAATGTTTTAATTAAAGTTAAGAATAATGTAAAGTCAGTTCATAAGAATTCATTAAAGAAATATAACATGTAAAAAATTTTTTTTTTTTTTTGATTAAAAAGAAATTATTATATGTATAATTTAAGGAAGGGAAAATTAGAGAATATAAGAAGAAAATGTATACATAGATAAAAACCCGTTGAGTATTGAGAATGAATTTTATATAAAGAAAAACAAAAAATAATAAATTTCATACAAGCATACAATTATAAAAGAATAATAAAAATAGAAATAAGTAAAACTATTTCATAAGACATTGAGGAACACACAAGTAGAACATATGTGAAGCAAATGTGTAGAACTTTGCAGTGTGGGAATGTAATGTTATATTGTTACGTTTTTGCTTAATAAAACGCGTTAAGGTTTATTCAATTTCTAATAAACCTTTGAGTTCTTTTAATTGCAAATTAAAATTGATGCACACACGAATTCAACTTAACAAACTTTAATAAAATTAATTATAATGTTCACAAATTTTTGACACTATTGTAAGTATCGATTTGAACCGTTTAATGTCTCCAATCAAACTAAACTAAACTTTCATGAGTTAGCCTGTATTTATAGTTCAAAACTATTCCTAGTTGATTCAAGAACCGTCTAGTAGTTTCTAGAAGGTTGTGTTCGAATTATTTTAAATTAACTTATACATAAAATTTAGTACAGTGGCGTTCAAAAAAATAGTAACTAATATGACATAAAACTATAATTTACAAGATAACTTATAACTAAAACCATAAATAATTCTTAGCCAAATCTATTTTCGTAACAATATTAATAAGTAACATGATGGGCTAGGGTATGTTATTGTGTTTGATAAAAAAGTATTTAAGATTGTAGTTAAAGATGTGAAGAGTTCGTCTAAGATCAGAGGTGGAAACGAGAAGAACATCGCTGCTGTTCTAAATAAAGAATACACTTAATATTAAACAAAACAAAAACTCTTTTACTAAACCAACATTAATGCAGTGGAAAGACCTCCAGCTTAAGAATTAAAAAAAAAACAATTTTTTATTCTGTTTGCTCTTACTTGTTACGCAAAGAATAAGTATTGAAAAATTAAATTGTTTGTTCAAAAAACTTTAAAAAAAGTATCTGCTTATCGACAGTAAAATATCGCCAATACCGATGTATCGAAAAACGTGAAGTATCGACGATATATCAGTATCGGTATTCGTTACTCCCTAATTTAGATATACAAAACGTGTCCATAGGTCATACTAGAGCCCCAAAATTTTAAATTTTTATGTTTTCTTGACAATTTTTGGAGTATTTTGGTCAGACCTTGGCTACTTTCTAACCGATTTGACAGATTTATATATCTACATGCACTTCATAAGTCCCGCCCACATTTGTCGGACGTTGTGTATTGATAACCAAGATGCTTGTACCTAATTTGAAAACGTTGGATCTTTCCGTTCTACAGATATACAGAAATCAATAAAGTATTTGTACGGGAGGTTGCACGCCCACATTTCCAATTCCGCACATTATTTAAGAGAAGTTGTACATTGCTAACCCAGCTATGCATTTCAAATTTGGACAATTTTTCTCTTACCGTTCTTAAGATATAAATAAATATATGGGGGATTTCATGTCAAGTGACCCAACTTTTGAAATCGATGTCTTCCAATTTGGAGGGGGTCAAAATTTGACATTTTGGCCAAACCGGTGTTCTTTCTCATCCATGTAACTTATAATCTATTGGTGTTAGCAAAATTTGTCCAAAACAAATTAGATAGCTATTTCTTCAAGCTTTCGAAAAATATTTTTTTTGTTTTTTTTTATATATAAAACTTTTTTTTTAAATTAAAACTTATTTTTTATTTTTTTTGAAAAGGGTATTTTTTTTCTCAAAAGTAAGCTAAGGTCTTTACCTTAAAGTTAGTTATGGTCGCTATTTGGGATGCGAGTGGGTTATGTATAAAAAAATAATTTTAAGTCAAGACTAGGATTTTTAAATTTTTTAGCATATGACGTCCTGACTTACAAATTTTTTTTTTATACATAACCCACTCGCATCCCAAATAGCGACCATAACTTACTTAAAGGAAAAGAACTAAGCTTTCTTTTGTGCAAAAAAAAAAAATACCCTTTTCAAAAGAAATAAAAAATAAGTTTTAAATTTAAAAAAAAAAAAAATTTTTAAAAGAAAAAAATTATTAAGAGACTTATGTGATTAAGATTAAATTTTTTAGATTATTTATCTTTTTGTTTTTATTATTATTATTTTATATTAATTTAATTATTATTACAAATAATAAAAAAATTTAATTTATCAACATCTCTATAGAAAAAAGGGATTTTATTCCTGGGATTAACATATTGTGGGTATTATAGTATCGAAAGTATGAAATGATAGTTAGGTATGTTACATACCGTCGGAAAGGCTAATTTGTCTAGTTTCTCAGCATAAGTTTTATTTTTAAGATTTTAGAAACACTTACACACAATAGGAAAAAATTCAAAATAGTGCATATGCTAAAAATTGAAAAATCCTCGTCTTGACTTAGAAATAATTTTTTTTATACATAACCCACTCGTATCCCAAATAGCGATCATAACTTACTTTATTTTGAGCAAAAAAAAAAAAAAAAAAAAAAAAATTATACCCTTGCAAAAAAAAAAAAATAAAAAATAAGTTTTAAATTAAAAAAAAAAAAAAATTAACAAAAAATATTTTTCGAAAACTTGAAGAAATAGCTATCTAATTTGTTTTGGACAAATTTTGCTAACACCAATAGATTATAATTTACATGGATGAGAAAGAACACCGGTTTGGCCAATATGTCAAATTTTGACCCCCTCTAACTCAAAAACTTTTTGACCGATCTTGTTGAAAATTTGTGTCTAAGCTACTATCCAATAAGACCCTGCTGCATCCAAATCGGAAGACATCGTTCCAAAAGTTGGGTCACTTGACATGAAATCCCCCATATACATATATATGATCCAACGCTCACTTATCCAATCTCGCCCATATTTTGTCGAATGTTGCGTTCTGATAACCACGATGTTTCAACACAATTTGCAAGCTTTGGCTCTTGACGTTCTCGAGATATTAAAACATCTAAAATGTCTTTGTGTGAGAGTGACACGCCCACTTCTCCAATCCCGCCCATATTTTGTGGGATGCTAAGCATTGATAACCGATATGTTTGTACCTAATTTGGTTTTTTCGTTCTCGGGGTATAAAGAAATTTGCCCATTTTGATATTGAAATCCAAGATGCTTGTACCAAATTGAAAGCCATGGCTCTTGCCGTTCTCAAAATATACAGTAAAACTTAATAAAAAAAAACAACAACAAGGGATTTATGGGAAAAATTTGAGGTTGTCGTGGTTTTTTGATCATATCTCAGCCATATATGAACCGATCTGGCTGAATTCCAATAGCAAAATAAATATATACCAACCAAGTCCCCATCATAGCTGGGGTCTTCGAAAAGCCCATTTTAGCAGACGAATGGACAGACGGAAAACCGGATTTTAGCTCATTAGAAGCCAGAATATTATACTTTATAGGGGTAAGATTAATATTTTTCCAGATATGGAAGTGTTATGCCCAAAATAAAAAATTTTTAATATACCCATTTTCGGGAACCATAGATCTTCCCGAGTCTAAGTTTTATGATCGTAGTAAAAGGCAAAATTCTTCCTTAAGACGTCGGTATATAAATCTGCCAAATCGGTTAAAAAATAGTTAAGTTATTAGCCAAATACTCCAAAAATAGGCTAAAAAGCATCAACATTTAAAAAAAAAATTAAATTTTAGAGCTGTTCTATGACATATAGATACGTCTTATATATAAAAAGATTGTAAATCTTTAGTAAAAATCGGTTCAGATCAGATACAAAAAAAATATTACCAAAATATAACTTTTTTGTGAAAAAAAAAACCTATTTTCGGGAACAATATTTCTTTCCGAGTCCAAGTCTTAGTACCAAGGTAAATGGTAAATTTCAATAGACGTCGGTATATAAATCTATCAAACCGGTTTAAAAATGGCCGAGTTATGACCAAAATATTTTTTTTATATAATTAAGTTGTTATATTTATAATATTTCTAATAAAGTTGGTATTATAAATAAAGTTGTTTTTTTATTCGATCTTTTCTTTACAGAATCTAAAAGAAATAATTGTTCAAGCTGGAGGTCATAAGTTTTTAAATGTTTTTTATTTATTATCAAAGTTGTTTTTGGGAATACAAATATTTATTAAAAGATTTTGTTTGTTGTGCTTAATTCCCTTTTTTAATAATTGATAAAAATACTGAAATTTATTGTTGGAGGATAAGCTGTTCCTATGCGCATTTCACTGGTTGCTTAGGCCAGATCGTCAGGAAACGTTCTCCTAAATAATTTTAGAAAAGCAAGTGCACGTGCATAAAAAACTGAACGGACAAATTGTTTTTATTTTGTTTTCTTGCGAAAACAATAAAAGTACTTTGTTTTTGTTTTTAATATGTTTTTTCTTTACCCACTTACGGCTACAATTAATGTTGGGAGAATTCTAACTAATTGTAGTGGGAAATGTAAGAAAAGATAAAAACTCATCACTGTTTTATTGTTTGGTATTTTGTTTAAGCTTTGATATCGTTGCAAATAAAACTTTTTGAGGGTATTGTAGGTAATTCTCATTCCTTCTGTAGTATTGTTTGCTGATAGCTTTGGCTTTTCTAAAATTATTTAGGAGAACGTTTCCTGACGATCTGGCCTAAGCAACCAGTGAAATGCGCATAGGAACAGCTTATCCTCCAACAATAAATTTCAGTATTTTTATCAATTATTAAAAAAGGGAATTAAGCACAACAAACAAAAGTTTTTTATTTATTTAAATATTTCCAATATTTCGATATTCTTTGAATATAATCATCAGGGACAGTCTAATGTTTCACAAAACTATGCATCTGTCAAAAAAGTTGAATCCATGTTATTGGATGTGACAAGTTACATAGCAAAGCGCATAGAATGCCCATACGTATCAACGCATGAAAGTAGGTTTACATACATATATTATACTTTTGTATGCGTCGCATGTGTGGTGAAAAATATCAGCTGTTTTTGATAGCCATGGAAGACAAATTATATCTTATTTTCAATGTTATCGATAAATATGTTTGTCTGGTTGATTCCTTATTACTATTTTTGTATTAAAAAAGTACTTAATAAAAGAAAAAGCTTTCGTAATAAAGACTGCAATAACTTTCAAGAATTAAATACATCTATAAAAATAAAAACACAACAGGTGATCAAAACAAAAAAGTTGAATTTAAAAACGTATAAAATGCACAAAAACTTGTTTAAAATTAAGATTTATTATTATTTCTATTATGAGTATTCTAATGTTAATAGCTATGTAAGTTTTTCATAGCAAAAGAAATTACAACCAGTTTCATTTGCCACAAAATGAGTAAGCTGAAAAAACAGATTTCCAAATATTTTATTAGGTAAACATTTTGTTTTCTCTGCTTGATGTAGTTAATAGTGCTTTCAATATTCACAAGTTGTCAAGGTATAAATATTTTTACAATAACGATAAAAATAATGTTTTTAAAAACAAAATAACAATTTTTTATGAAACAATACAAAACTAAACTTACAGGTTCTCTGCTGGCATCCGTATAACTAAGATGTGCGATGAACATTTTGCCTTCAAAGTTGATTTTATGAACTTCATTCCACCGAATATGTTGTGAACGCTTTCCAGAAACGAAAGTACTTATACCGGAGTAATTAATTCCAATATATAATTGTGATCCTCGATGATCCTTTACGGGGTGAGGATCTATTCCATATGTTTCAAGACCTCTGGCAATACCCATAAATTCATCCATTGCCACAGCGGAGTTTTGGTAAGGTTGCCGTTTTTTGTGAAGTTCCATTATTTTCCTCTCAAGGATTTCTGTTTGTCTTAAGGCTAAATTCAGTGATGACACATAGTTCTCAACATGAATTTCTTCATTAAAATCACCAATTTCCTCTGAAATTTAAAATTTTAAAAAAAAATTAATTAAGACAGACATACTCATAGAAAGTTGAGATATTTGGTTTGCATTCATACTCCATACGCCACACTGCGTTGCGTCTTCATATAACGAGTGGTCTGAAATATAAGGAATTATTGCAGATCGATGAAATATGGTGCATGTGCTTAAATCGGTAATAGATAAAGAAGTTTCAAATTTGGTATATAACCGCACGAGGATTCGTGTCTTTCCCATGTATCCTTAAATTAAAAATACTTAACTAGCGCTTAGCTTACTGAATTCTTATACATGCACCACTGATAATCGATAATAGATTTAAAGGTTGTAAGTTTGCTTTTTATCCCAACATGGATTCGTATTCGTCCCATAAGTCCTGATATTGAAAATACTCAAAGAGCGATAAGCTTATTGAATTTGTTTGCTCGTAGCCAGTGCTGTCATATTGTAAGATTTATCTTTTTTTGCAAGTTTTTTTTAGAAGCAAAAGAAATTTCAGTAGCTCACATAAATTTAGTTATAATTTGTTAAAAATTAATCTTCACTCAGCTCCAAATATAAAAATTTAATACGTGATACAAAACAAATGGATGAATTAAATTTTTATTTATATATTTTACATATATTTATAAATTCATATATATGTATGCATATTTTTATATTATTATAGGTGTGTTCATTTACTTTAATAGCAGAAACTTGCAAAGAGAGAGTAAGTAGGAATTTAGTGAGCAGTTTCTGCTCACAAAAATACTAACAAGTAAATCAACACTTTGCCAGCCAAAATTTGTAAGTTAAAGTAGTGACGAATATACAGGAATATTTGAGTACCCATTATTTATTCGAAGACTTGGGTAAATTTTATACATTACGTTAAAAATAATGTGATGTTATTAATTTATATTTGCTTATGTTGAATAAAATGAATCATGAATTGGATTTTTTTTTTGATTTAGGAGGTAAAAGAAGAATTCGGGTTTTATCATAAAAGATAAAAAACCCTTTGTTAACAATTAAAGTATTTATAAGTTAAAAAAAAATATGAATGCCGCTATTCTGTTAGACGATTTAGGACGAATTTTCTTCTCTAAATATTTGACTTATTATTTTTAAATTCTATAAATTAATAATGGTTATGGTCTATGATTATGGCACTTAATATCGTTATATATTTGATTCAGTAAAATTATTGTGGAAGTTTTTATGTTTCAAAACAGATGAAAACAATTTTGTAGTCTTCTTGAATATTTTCATATTGATTTGTTTGCCTTTAAGTGAGTTTAGGAAGGGGATTTATATGGGTTTATATTAGCACAACTTTCGTCATGTCATAGTATATATCGTAAAAGTCATTGCCGCCAATTTTGATATCAATACTTACATTATAAGGAAGTTATGGCATTAAAAACTATTTTCGGGAGTAGTATTTGTATTGGAGCTATGGTCAAATATGAACCTATTCCAATAAAATTTGGTAAGATGATTTTTAATTGCAATTAAATTAGTTGGAGCAAGTTTGATCTAAGTACCAACATAATATGACCCTATTCCTTCTATGTGGGCTATATGATATTTTGGATCGATCCGCCCCATTTTCAATTGGCTTAGTCCTTGTGCCAATTAGAAACTAAAATTGCGATCTGTACTTTGCGCACAAAGTTTACATGGACAGCCAGACGGATGGACATCATTAATGCGACTCAGAAAGTGATTCTGAGTCGATCGGTTACTTAAAGGTGGGGTAGGGTCACTATTTTAAAGTGTTACAAACATCAGCACATATACATAATAGTACTCTCCACTATTGTGGTGTGGGTATAACTAAAGTTGCATGTACACGACATGTTTTTTAAATCTGGCTTGTCAAATTTCCCACTGCAAAATACATACATGTTGTGTGTTACCTTTAAAACATTGCATCTGTAAAAGTCAGACGCAAAGTCATCTGACCAAATTTCAATTAGTGTGTGCTCTATTTGCTTCTGACAAACCATCTGACATCAGCTGTGTCAGATATCTATGCCGGGAAGAAACCCGCAGCGACGGTGCATTGTTGACGGAATCATTAGCCGGCTTAGGTTAATATTTAACAATACCGATAATACATATGTATATAATTTAATTTCACCATTAAATAGAAATTATGTACATATATATTAAAATTTAAAGAAAAAAATGTTTAGATGGCTGAACTTTTGTACGGCGCAAATAAAATTTTTTGTGCCGGCAGCACGCTATTTTGCCACCAAGAACTACTTTGGTTTATTCCATAGCTACAGAGAAAAAACATTGACAATGTCAGAAGCAAATTACATGTACGTTTGTGACCAAATGTTTTTAACCTTCTATAAAACAGCAATTTTGACAGACATTCAGAATGACATATGACTTGGAAAGTTGACAAGTCAGATGTAAAAAGCATGTCGTCTATGGGCACCTTAAGGTAAAATTTTTGTTTTTATAATGTTGTAGGTTTGCAGGTATACATACTTTGTGTGGTAATGCTAAACTTAAGACATACTTTTTTTTGTAGAAATATGACAACACAATATTTGTACTGTAGTTGTTATTGGAGTTTACCAAAGCGCCTGAATTTCATCAGATTGTGAACGCACAAATAACAACAACAGTTTTAGTTTCAATTGTTTATTTGCAAACGTTAAAATTCGTATAAACGATAACACTATGCTAGTTGAAAAAACAGACAAGCCGGGCACATGGCGTTTGAACATAATTCTGGTACGCTGAATCCAGTGGTGCCAGTGGTTTTTTAAGATTGGCTCTGGTTTTCGAGATATACCGTTATTTTGGAGGAGGTTGCGCAACATATATTCGCGTAACTCAAAAACGGTTTAGTTTATTGGAATTACTAAAACGAAATTCCGCAATAAAATTAATTTTTTTATCAAAATTTCGAAATATTTGGTTTTTAAAAATTCATAAAAAATTAAATGCAGCTAGGCTTCTAATATTTTGCAGACATATAAAAAATTAAGCTGCAAACAGAACAAGCCATAAATGATTAAAATCTGTTAGCAACTTTTGATTTTATTCACAAAAGTCGACAAATTTTAATATATTTGTATGGGAGCCCCCCTAAGAAGTGGGATAAGGGGCAAGTATGTCTAGAGAAAATGTTAAGGACAAAAAATGAATTGAGGTCAGTCATACATTATATACCACTAGGGGCGACTTCTGGGAATTTATGGGACTTTTTCTTCAATATATATGAAGAATATAATTTATATTGAGCATTTCATAGGATTTTTTTTAATTATTAAATTCTTTATTCAACATTATGTATACATGAAGAATGTGCCAATGCAGAAAATTTATTTTCAATGACATTTTGACGTAAAATTTTTTAAATGCGGTTTTTGGGCCATTTACAATACAAAACAAAAGAACAAACATTCAAATTTATGCTATTCCAAAGAAATGTGCATGCATTATTACCACACTTTCACTTAGCGGTAGGAATTTTGGAAAATCCACAGTTACCGATTAAAAAAATTTTTAGAATTAAGAAATAAAGTCATAAATGCTAACATCTTTGTATTTTATTGTGCTTACAAAACCACACAAATCGGTCTTTTAAAAAACTTGTAAAAAACTTATATTAATCGTCCTGGCTTTGTTTTTTTTACAAAACATGGTCCTGAAGGTCTCGACAGGTACTTTGATTAAAACAATTACAGTATAAACAAGAGTTCCTCAACCCCTTCACTGTCATATGGAAAGCGCTTGATGAAGTGTAGTTTAAAGCCTTTGACAGTCTTGTATCTAATCAGTTATATTGAAATATCTAAGATGGAGGCGTGTAAGAAGTTTAAATACTTTTGTTATGTGTGTGGGAAATATAAAACTATGCGAAGTCGCCTATTGAAACCTATTGACTTTTGAAACAAGTACCTTGTATGAATCATATTTTTCTTTAAGTGTTATATATGGAAAGAGTTGGACACCATCAATAGTGTGTACACACTGCATTTACCATTTAAATAAGTGGGGGGAAAATGGACACGCCATGCCATTTGGTGTT
The DNA here is from genome assembly GCA_943735925.1 of Pollenia amentaria. Lineage (NCBI taxonomy): Eukaryota > Metazoa > Arthropoda > Insecta > Diptera > Polleniidae > Pollenia > Pollenia amentaria. The sequence goes on from OX031007.1 coordinate 102,301,492, forward strand.
CCAATTATTTGGAGAGATCCCATAGTTCATGTTGAAGATGAGTGTTAAGCGTGCATAAATTATACAGCGGTTATGAACAGAAGACAGGTGCCCCGGTAGGCTAGCTGGTAGCGAGCTAGTCTATCAGCGCCGGGCTTGCGGGTTCGATTCCCGCCAGAGACTCTGGTCTCCTGCAGACAAGCGTATAGCTTCGCGGGATTAGCATAGGTAATATTAAAAAAAAAAAAATATATCTTATACTGAAACAGCATATGCTCGATTTCCGCTGCAACATTCTGATGAAAGTCCTGTTCCGGATAGCCAAATACCAACAGAAAATATTCCCTCAATAATTCATTCTGTTGAAGCGGGTGGACCAGCTACTTTAATGTATCAAGAGAATGCTCTGTCTCAAAGACCAAATGTACAAATATACGGGGCTATCAATTGCCATAGATGATTTACGACTTCATTAAATCTATTGAGAATAATTCTATCGCGTATTGTACTGACATCCGCGGCTTGGTTTTAACAACACAAAATTAATATAATCCTGGAGATTTAGCACTTATTCATTGATTCTTCCAAAAGTAGCTTAAAAGCAGTTTTGCTACATGTCACTAATTTAAAAAGTCCTATTCCGATAGCACTAAGCACAAATACTAAAAAGACATACGCATCAATGAAAAATATTATATAGTTAATTAAATATGAAGACCACAAGTGGAAAATATGCGCAGATAAAAGTGGTAGCTCTTTTAAGAGTCGTGCAATTGGGCTATACTAAAAATATGTGCTTCATGTGCTTATGGAATACGCGTTTCGATGGTAGCTCTTTTAAGAGTCATGCAATTGGGCTATACTAAAAATATGTGCTTCATGTGCTTATGGAATACGCGTTTCGATGGCGACCAGTACAATACACGGGATTGGGCTTTACGTGAGGAAAGCAGATTGCATAGAAATAATGTTATTGAATTACCACTTGTGCCGATGGAAAAGATTTTGCTTCCTCCATTCCACATCAAACTGGGTATTGTAAAAAATTATATAAAAGCATTGAGCCCAGATGGTGTTGCTTTTACCAAATTGAGCCGAATTTTTCCACGATTAAGCGGCATGAAAGTAAAAGAAGGTAGAACTCTAACTACTTTATTAAATTAGATTTATATTTCATATCATAATAGTAGTAGGGAAATGGGGAGGCAGCAAAAATTCTGCCTCCCCATTCTATATCCCACAGAGGGAGCATTTTTCTTTTTATTTAAAGCAGCAAAAATTCTGCCTTCCCATTCTATATCCCACAGAGGGAGCATTTTGCTTTTTATTTAAAGCAGCAAAATTCTGCCTCCCCATTCCATATACCACAGAGGGAGCATTTTTCTTTTTATTTAAAGCAGCAAAAATTCTGCCTACCCATTCCATATACCACAGAGGGAGCATTTTGCTTTTTATTTAAAGCCGCAAAAATTCTGCCTACCCATTAGTTTTTTCCCAATGTATTTTTCCATAAGGAGGAGTTTTAAATATAAATAAAATAAAGATTTTTTTGAGTAGTTTTAAATATAAAAAAGAGTAATATCAAGTTGATCATATTTATATTTTCTTAAATGAAGAGAAATTTAAAAAATTCTGTAATATGTTTTAATGTATTATTTGAGTATTTTAAAATAAGTGAGAGTAATATGTAATATAGTTTAAATATTCAACATATGTAAGTATATAAATAAACTCAATTTGTACTCTAACCTTAGCAAGTATGCCATTAATATAAAAAGGCTAAGGGAGTATATTCCACATCATTACCCTAATTGCCACTTTAAAGGAAACTTAATAAAAATGGTAAGTAATTCCAATATAATAATGTTATATTTTATTATTTTTTTCTTGTTTGTTTTAGATGTATAAAAAAATTGTAAATATTGCCCAAGGTATTTAAACCTTTAAACCAATCTTTGAAAATTGTGAATTTTGAATGGAAAGAAACACAATATGGTCTAAAAGTCATTGCCAATTTAGATGATAATAAATGGTTTTATCTTCCCCATAGAATGATGAAATTTTTAAACAAGGAGGATCCATACTTAACTCAAATGAATGATAAAGTTTGGACAATTATTTACAAGGGGCGTCAATTACCAAATGGACCTGCAATATTCGATTTTAATTATATCTAAACTCTGAAAAAGTAATTATATCTAAACTCTGAAAAAGAAATCCTTACAATAAAGATAATTATAATAAAACAAAAACAAGATATTTTTTAAAATTTTTTATTAATTTTTATTTAAAAATAATTTACATTTTAAAATTTGATTTGTAATAGAAAGGAATCCTCTTCCTCCATAAATTTCTTAACATAGTCAGGCATCTCCTCACTAATATTTGAAGGATGTTGCTCCTTCTCTTGTTGCTCCTTTTATGCACACGCATAAAATGCCTTTTTTTATTGAATTTGTTGGAAAAAGTTATATCTTTACAAAATTCGCAACTGAGTTTAACACGTTCAATTTTTTAATTAAATAAAATAATTAAAAAATCTTTTGAAAATACCTCGTAAAACATATATTTATTTACTTATGCACTTATTTTTTTATTTTGATATATATAATATACATTAAATTAACATTAAATATATATATATATATATATATATATATATATAAATATATATATATATATATATATAATATTATATATACATATATATTTAATGTTAATCAAAGCATATTTTGAAAACTGTAGCTCGTTTCTGTATTTCTCGCATCGCAAATTTTCTCATATTAAGTGTGAAACAAAAAATTTCATCGTTTCTCGATTTGTGAGAAAAAAGTGTTTCTGTATTTAAATGCGAGAACAGACAACAAGGATTCTGTTTTAACTGGAATACTTCCAGTAATTAAGTGTCAAATGCAAGCGAAACGTCAACTAAAGAAATATATATAATAAAAATAAGGCTGCCAGATTTAAAGATTTATCGACATTTTGACGATTTTTTTTGTTCCAAAATTGGCAAAGTGAAAATTTGCTGATTTTTTTCTAGTGACGATACAGTCTTTGAAATAAAACAATTTTAAATAGTTTTATATGTTTGTGTATTAGGCACCACAGAAAACCGATATCTTTAAAAACAAGGCAGATTAAAAAATGTATCGGCAAAAGCAAAATTTCGAACGGAAACTGTTTAATTTTTATTTGCTTGGATTATTTAATACATTTGTTTGTGTGATCAAAAGATTAAACTATTACCCCATTTTTCAGTCAATGCACTTAAGGAAATTTTTGCCTTTTACTTTGTCCAAAAGTGTTTATTTTATTTCAATATGATATTTTGTCACTCCTTTGTGTGATTTCTGCAGGGAAAAATAACAATCTGAAATTTTACACTCTTATCGGATTAAGGAAAATAAAATAAATAATTTCATTTAAATAGACCTCAAGCTTATGTATGTATAAAATATGTATTTTACCCATGAACTTAATTTTTTTTTTTTTTTTTTTTTTTTTTGATTATGTGTTTATATGATAAAAATTTGTGATTATATGATAAAAATCGAGCAAAATTCGTCAAAACTAATTTTAAATTGTCCGAAAAAAATAGACGATTTTTTTTATTTTTTCTTAGGATATTGACGTTTTTTTCACAAATTTATCTGGCAGCCCTGCAAAAAACCAGCACAATGAAAGGCTAAAAAAAATTTAATAACAAAATATAACAATTGTGTTTTATAAACTTATTTTCATCATTTAAATTCTTTCTTTTAAAATAAAATAAAATAATACACATTCTTGTGTACATACATACATAATTTTGGCTCCATTTTTTTTAAATTTTTTGTTCTCGCATCAATTTCAAATATGACTTATTTTGACAGTTCTTGTGAGAAACTTTTTGCAAAATATAGTTACAGAAACACTTGTTCTTACATCCTTCCAATAATTGCTGGAAAATTATTTAAATGACAGATAATTCTCGCAAAGTAAAAATACAGAAACACTTATGTGAGAAAAACCATTTTTTGTTTCATATTGCACTGTTTTTGTCATAATTCACTTGTTTCATGCGGGAAATTTTACGATGCGAGAAATACAGAAACGAGCTACTGATCTATGATTTAAAAAATAAATATAAATTTATTATTGTGGAAATTAAAAGTCAATAAACTTTTCGTTATGCTATAAAAAATGCAATCGTAGCATTTTTTTAAGTATAAAAATTAACCTTGAATGTTTGCTTAATATAAATTATGAGTTAATAAACTTTTCATTAGTAAAAAAAAAATGCAATATTGTGCAATGAAAAATGCAATCGTAGCATTTTTAAGTTTAAATATTAACCTTGAATGTTTGCTTCATATTAAATTATGAGTTAATTAAACTTTTCTTTAGAGTAAAAAATGCAATCATATGCAATTTTAAAGTTTAAAAATTAACCTTGAATATTTGCTACACATTTTTTATTGGTACATCTTTTTTAAGTCTAATAATGTAGTTACAAATAGATTTGGCTACATATATATATATATATATCTATAGTGATGTTTAAGTTCTTCTGATATATCACACCTGTATCTACAAAATTTTAAATGAGGAACATTAAACAAAAGGAATCCAAACAAACAAGACCAAAAATGTCTTATTTTAAACAATATCTTCAAACGTTCCTAAAAGACTACGAAAATGTGCTCATGTTTGAGCACAGGCAGTGCATATATCATTATTTAACAATGATAGAGGAAAATGAGGACTACGGTGTAGATGACGTCGATGAAGGACTAAACGTGCCTCATTTTGATTGCTGCCCATGGCATAATACAAATTGTAAGGAGGGTCCTATTCCGTGCAGGTGCACGGTATACTTCTTAAGAAAAATGAATGTAATAAATTTGATTAATAATTATAAGTTTATATTTAATATGGAACAAATATAAAAACAAAAATGTGTATTTATTTTTTTTATCTTTTATTATATTCTTAAAAATTCTTAAAAATATGCTTATATAAACTTACAACTAAAATATCATTATAATATAAATTAAAATAATCAAACAATTTTAAAATTTGTTTAAAACTTATGTTTTTACATCTTAAATAAATAAATACACAACAATAAACGCCACATACAATTGAAGTTTCACTCTGAATTCGAAGACTATTATAAGTAAAAGTTTTACAATTTTTATTTAAAAATAATCTAAAGTATTTATTTGGATATTGGCCAGCAGAACAAAAGTACTCGGCAGGTTTGTTTTTAGGAAAATAAAAAGCAACCCAATGCTGTCCAGGCTTATGTGATGGATCAGTGTTGGCAACGTAAAATGACGGTTTTAAAACTGGTTGTGTTGGTAATTTATTACATGCAAATACACCTTTAAATTTATATATTGTTATATTATTGGACTTCAAAGTATTTTTAATATTTATTGAATTCATAGTGTTTGAATAATATTACGCGTTTTATCAATTTCTATAACACTATCAAATTCACAGTATACAAAGCACGATATTGCTTCAATAATTGGTTTGCCAAAACGCCCTTCAATACGAATAGTTCCTTGGTTTATTAAATTACCGCAATTAGAATTATTATTATGATCTGGTGTCAAGTCGAAAGCAAGTAAAAAATATCCGTTATCAAAAAGTTCTTTAGTTATTTGATGACCTTTATCGAAATGATGAATTCCAGTTTCTTTAAATAGTGTTTGATAACCACGAGTACTTATTATTCCTCCGTTATTGTAGTTAAGTTCAATTGGTTGTACAACCAAATTAAATCTTTGTATATTAAAATGTTGAAAGTTAAATGGATTTTCTTTTTTCTCTCCAGTGTATGCTTTATTAGACACCATTCCGAAAATTAAAAAATTTGGTAATTGTCCTAGTATCACGTTATCTAAACTTAATGAGTGATTTCCAGGGTGTATTGTAAACGTTTTTATTTCCACTCTTTTATAGGGATAAATTGCATTTTGATTGTAATACATTATGATGAGCCATTAGAATATTATGATTAATAGTAAGATGGTTTATATATAAATTAGCTTCATGTATTTTAATATAAGATTCATTTTTATCGCCACCTTCTAAAATGTAAAATTCTGGTTTTTCCATATTTAATGTTACCTTCAGATCAACATTATTAAGCAAATATTTTTGTTGGTTAAATACATCAACATGAAGTTTTCCAAAAAGCTCTACTCTTTTTCCATCCTTAAATAGTTTTTTTCTCTTGTCTAAACCAGGATTTTCTTTTTCAACTAATGAATTTATTTTATTTATATCAATAGCCCAGCCACATGATTCAAGATGCGTTGATCTAGCATCATTTCCATAATTTAACAATTTTTCTATATAAGCTCTATAGTGATAGTTATTGTCAGGTTGTGATACATTTTTATTGTTAAGGTGTACAATACAATTTCTAAACAAGGAGTGCAGTAAGTTATTAACAACTCCTCCGTTTCCTTTTATTTCAATAACCAGACGAAGATAAATACTATTAAGATCACGATATGTTTCACCATTACCTAGCGATACAAATTCAATTGTGCTAGAATTATCTAGTGATGCAATTGGATTGTAGCAAATTTCTTCGGTTTTAACAACGCTAGTTTGAATTGGAGGAGATTCAAATAAATCCAACTCACTCTTCATACATTCTATAAATCCTGACATTTCCAATTCCCAAAAATATCCCTAAAGTTCTTTCCTCTACAACGTTTTGATTTGATCTGTTGCTTTTGCTTTAAACGTTTGAGTTTTATACGTCGACCTTAACCTTTCTGCATTGTTTTCATTTTATCAATAGTAGCTTCTTTTATATTTTGTATGACCTTTTTTCCTTTGTTTAGTAAGATTTCTTTTATTGGCTTCGTTCCAATTTCTTCTAAAATTTCCTTTCCAATATCTAATGATTTATTCTTTAATATATTCATCCCCGTTTTAAATAAGGGTTTAAGATGTGAAAATACAGCCGAAAATATGGATCCAATACCACGACCGCATTGTAAAATTCTTGGTGCGTGATATATTTCACCAATATTTTGTATATTTTCTCCAGACTGATTATTATAATAACTTGTATAAATCACATCCATGGTTGTAATAAAAATGATTAATTTTGTTTTGTTATGCAACTATTTTATATACATTTTTTTTAAAGTGTAGAGTACAATAAACGGGAACTAATTTATTAAAGTTTATCTCTTCTCCTTCATCATTTCGAATCATTATGGAAATATCATTTATATTATAGGCTTCAAGAGGAAAATATTCAATTCTATTGAAATGTATATAGTTTTTCAATGTTGTTACTGAAAAAATTTTTAAACATTTAATTTTTTTACTACCAACATGTCGAGGTTTTATTATATCAGTATAAATAAATATGTTTTCATTTATATCAGACGATTAAAATTTATTGATAAACTGATTTATGTTGTCAGAGAATTTATTCAAAGATTTTTCGAATATATAATTTGTTGACGATAATATGGGATATTTTTCATAAGTTGCTGTAGATTCTGGACTAGTTACTTGAACATTTTGTTCTATGTTTGAACTTTTTATATTAACGTTATGAGTATCTTTTTGTTTTGTAGAAATATTAGACTGAGGTTTAACAATGTTTAATGTATTTAAAAGTTTTGAAGTTTTATTAATATTTTTTAGTTTCAGCTCGTCAGATGTTTCCATTAGATCTTTAAATTTTGTTTTAATTTCATCATATTCGTTTTTAGATTCAATTTGCATGTTTGATGTATTTAAAAGTTTTGAAGTTTTATTAATATTTTTAGTTTTAGCTCGTCGGATGCTTTCATTTGTTCTTTAAATTTTGTTTTAATTTTATCATATTCATTATTAGAGTCAATTTTCTATGTTTTTACAGATTGATTATTAAAATTTGAAATGTTGCGTTTTTTACGTTTAAGTATATTTTGATTCATATTTAGTTGTTTATTCGTTATCGAAAAGGATATATCTGATAATCCGACTTCCCACTGGTCACTCATGGTAAGAGATTGCTTTAATAAATTTGTGAAAGTACTTGAAGTGTTTTTATATAAATTTACTGAATCGTTACTTAATAAAGTAACATAAATACTATTATCCTCTGTGCCTGATGCCATATTTATTAGAAATATTAAATATTATAAGTTGTGTGTTATACATATATGAAAAATTTAGTTTATCAACTAAAATCTGTTTGATTAATCCATGAATTATATTCTTTTCCGAAACCCAACCATTTTACAAATAGTTTTTCATCTCTACGTTTTAAGATTTTTTCAACTAAAAAGATGTTAGGGACTTTAGTTTTTAATAACTCCTCTTGATAAAATCCGCCTTTAATTATATTTCCATTAAAATCTTTTAGCTGGTAGGTGACAGGGTTTGTTGCATTAATTTTATTTACTTTAAAAACTTCTGTAGACCAATTTGGTGTATATCCCTTTTCAAAAACATTTTTATATTTGCTTATGCGAACAAAATCGTTAATATTAAATTTCCAGTTTTTAAAAGTTTTTTTTCATTTCGCTTGTTAACTAAATTAGGTTTCATCTTTATACTTCGATGATAAGATGAATTATATTCTTTCAACAGTTTATCTAATACATCTATCCAGTTATAGTTTCCTTGCATACTAAATTGTTTCCACATTTTATTTTTTAAAGTTCTATTAAATCGTTCAACTATTGACGCTTTTAAGTTTGAATATGTATGATAATGATTAATATTTAGCTCTTTCATAAGAGTTTTGAAATATTTGTTGTAAAATTCTTTTCCTTGATCTGAATGTAGGTTTTTAGGAGCTTTATTACTGTTTAACTTTATAATGCTTTTAAATGATTTTGAAACCTCAAATCCTGTTTTAGTTTTTAATGGCAGAGCGTAGGCATATTTTGAGAAAACATCTATTACAGTAAGCATATACTTGAAACCTTTATTAAATTTTGCATATGGTATCATCTCCACCAAGTCTATTTGCCAAGTATCTAAAATTCCCTTTTGAATAAACCTACGTCGCTTAAAGTTTTTTCTAGCTTGACTATGAATTTCGTCAATAAGATTTTTTTTACTCATATTAATTAAAATATTCTTCCTTTTTAATTTATTAACAAATGGTTTTTAAGAGCGCAAACATGTTTCATCAGTTTATATACCCATTTACAATGATGGTTTGTGGTCCCTCAGGCTGTGGAAAATCTACTTTTATTAAAAATTTAATTAAAAAACAAAACTTAATATCTAAAGATATAGACCGAATCATATGGTGTTATTCAGAAAAAAATTCACTTCCAAATATAGAAAATGTAGAGTTTGTTAAAGGAATTCCAGAGACTTTCAATACGAATGACGAAGATTCTACTTTAATTATATTGGATGATTTAATGCTTGAATCATCAAATAAGAAAGTTTGTGAACTATTTACAAAAGGATCTCATCATAGAAACTTAAGTGTAATTTTAGTTACACAAAATATTTTTCATAAAGGGACTTATTCGAGAGATATTTCATTAAACTCCAAATATATAGTTATGTTTAAAAATCCAAGAGATAAGACACAATTCCAACATTTAGCTCGTCAAGTTTATCCAGAAAACTCAAAATCTTTAGTAGATGTATATAATCATTGTATACAACAGGCTCATGGTTATTTAATAGTTGATCTTACTCAAGAAATACCTAACGCTTTAAGATTTAGATCAAATATTTTTGATACAGATTACTATATATATGCGAATATAAACAATGACTTCAAATCTGAAGTTACTGAAGGAGAACAAACATATTCTCTATGTTCTTAAAAAAGCGGATCACAGACTACGAAATGCAATTTTGAAAAATGTTGACAATGTTGTTATCAAAACTTTAAATGAAATTATTTTAAATATTATAAACAGAAATTATAAAATAAACAAAAATGTGTTTGAAAAACTTAGACCATATAAAAATACTTTGAGGAAAGTTTGCTCATCACAAACCTCTATGCGTCAAAAGAGGAAACATCTTATTCAAAAGGGAGGATTTTCACCCATTATTATTACATCAATATTAAGTGGAGTCATTGGAAAAATTTTAGAAAATGTCAAATAAATTATCAAAACTTATAGTTCTTCATCCATCAACTTACGAAAAATTTAAAGTAAAATTTAAACAAGAACTTGCTAAATATCTAATTGGATCCCAACGAACATCTAATCAGAATAAACTATCAACAATGCATAATTTGCGCGATAATGAAACTCAAACTAGAAAGGTGTATAAAAAGCATATTGAAACTCAAACAATTACACCTCAATCGAGTAGTATAGCACTGCAAACAGATTTGAATTTGCCTGAAGATATTTACACAAATAATGATGGCCAGAACGATATGGATACAACAATACAAAAATTAAATCCTTCTTCTGCATCTTCCGTAGCTAAGCGTCTTAAAGGCTTTTCGGAAAAAGGAACTCAAAAATTAGAATATTATCCAAAACTGATAACTATTCAAATATGAAACAATCCACTTTACCTTATCAATACTCTCCTCGTGTAAGAAGAAATCGAAAGAAATTAGATTACGATACTGAAAATGTAATATGGCAAAATGTTTAAAAATTTATTTTAGAAATAAAATTCCAAATTTTTTAATAAAAGTATATTTATTAACATATGTATATTGTTTTATTTATTTTTTTTTTATACTCAAAAATTATTTTATATATGTATGTAATATAAGTTTTGTACATTTATATGTTATCATAATTATTAAATATTAATTTAAATATCTATGTTCATTAAATATTCATCGTCAGATGAGTCATTTAAAAAATTGTCTATTTCTGTAAACAAGTTGTCAAAGTTAGACTGAAGTCTAAAATGCCCTCTTGCATAAGTATTAATTTGGTCCGAAGCGATAATTCTTTTGTCATCCGCATAACTTAAGACAATCTTGTGTAATTTTTGAGTATACACCTGATGAAACTTAGATCTTAATGTATTCATTGTGTCAGAGAGTATTACTTTTTCAAACAAGGATTTTTTATAGTCTGCCATTGAAAAGTTTTTTATGCACGACTTTTTAACACCTTTAGACTTTTTTATTTCATTCATACCAACTGTTTTAAATGAATACATTTTTGATCGAAGTCCAACAAACTCTTTCATAATTTTTCCACTATTTTCATCCTTCATCATACCTAAAACTTTTTTATTTAATAATGGTAGGTTAAAAATATTATTCGGATGATACTCAGATGTGTCAAACCTTGAAGCAATGTCATCATAAATATCAGCATAAAAATCCTCTGTTTTTATTGTGTAGATAAATGAATCTGTATCCATATAATTTAAGGCTAAATTAGATTGAAATTTTGGCTTCATGTACTGATAATGAAAATCGTACATTTTCCATTTACAGAGTTCTAGCACAGCAAAGCCTAAATAAATTGGTTTGTTCTAAGTTATTTGCATAAGTTTTAATTGAATTGCAAACATATTGTTGGAAAATTGTGTAATACTCGAGAAATTTGGCTTAGAAATTAGTGCTCTAGCTCCTAAATGATTACGATTTGTAGTTTCCCAATCACTAACTATTTTAACATCTGTACGATTAAGAGCGTTTTCCATGGTTTTCCCATAAACAGCATTGTTAAGAAGTTTGAAAAAATCTTTTTCAAACGAATTTTTTGCTAATGTTCTATGGTATGTGTTTAAATCTATATACTTTTTTAGCCAAACATTGTTTAAGAACCCTGTAATGAATTTTATATTTTGTTTTTGATGTTAAGTCTGCAATTAGCTTTCTATATTTAGATTCACCAACTATTTTATTTTCTGGACAAAATGGTAAATCATTATGTGTTTCATGTAAGTATTCGGGGTATTCTAAGTCTACCTCCAAGAAATAACCAATTTCAGACGTATCTGATATATTAGCAACATCCAACATATTTAAACTGTCTTCTTCATAATTCCATTCGAATTCTCCATACGGAAGATATTCTGACATTGCCCATCCATACAAGTTATTAGCGTCGAGGTACATTAAATACTCTGAAGGCTTACTACTGTCAAAGTCTTCTAAATATTTGTTATTTGCTTTAGAATATCTCTTTGAGCATTGAACTAAGCCTCCCCTAATACCATCTTGTATAAAATTGTACATATTGACATCACTTAGCAGTTCTAACTCTATTTTAGTTGTTCTTAACATAGCATCCCATGATAGTCCTGGGGCAGTATAATATTGACATGGGTCAAGTTTATAAATACTTTTACAAATGTGTCGAAAATTTTGAAAAATGTCAGTTAATAAAAGAACGTCTGTTTTTAAATATAATTTTGTGTAATCTAATAAGTTAGTACATTTAAAAGTTCTCCAAACAGCTTGAGCATGCTCATAGTCTTCATTGGTGCAGTTAGTGTTATTTAAAATATTGTAAAATTTTTCTTTAGTGGGAAGATTTGTTTCATTAAAGCGTTCCATTGAATCAATGTAAGAGTAAGGAAATACTCCCTTCCTTCTTATTAAATCAAATTCATTTTTCTGTTGAAACACTTTATTGAGAATTTGAAAATCATTGTCATTTAAATTGTTTGCAAGAGATTCTAAACTAGATGCCATAAATCGAAAAGAATCTAAAAACCGAATTTCAAAGCTATTATTATTTTGCATTGGTATAAATTTTGATAATGATATATATAATACCTTGTTGAGAGGAATTACTTTTATATCACCCTCAAATTTTGATAATTCTTTTACAAATAAGTGGCAATCGTAGGAAGAAAAATTATGAAAGAATACCGGTATAAACTTAGCAATTTGGTATAGAAGATTACAAGAGTTATGCGCTGCTCCTCTGTATTTACCAGTCAAATGACAGTGATCCTTTACTTTGTCACTCCCTAAGCTTTTTTCACAAATATGACAATTTGTTGCGAGATTATGTGAAGTTATCTCAACATTAGAAAGTGCTGTCATGGTTTGATGTTTAGATAAGTAGTCCGTGAAAATTTCTTTACTGTCCTTAATTAAATTGTCAATAAATACGTTGGGAGCATCTTCACCAAAATAAATATTAAATTTGTCTAAATTATTATCAAAACTACACTTAATGTAATAACTAAAGGCACACGCTACGTGTTTTTGAATATTACCATGCTCATCACTGCCATCAATTTTCTCCAAGTAAGCCTCAAAATCTGCATATATGACGAATGGTACATCTAATTGTTTATGGTAGTTTTTAAACTGTAATACACATTCGTCCGCCTTCGGCATTTTGGAGACGTCTTTCTTACAACCTTCTTCATGATCTTTCATAATTTTCGCATTTGCAGAGTATTGAAGACATGCGTTGCAAAGATATATTCGTCCCTTATGAGAAGTTAAGCTACTTCTTATTAGCCTAAAATATTTATACAATAAAACAAAATTAATATTTTGAATTAAAGTTTTGTAATTTATATTTGTTACCTTGAAATATCTGTTATTAATACATAATGGGACCATTCTTCATCCGTTAAAAGAAGTAGATTTATATGATGAGCTTTAATTTCACTGGTAAGGTAATATGGCCCCACAATTTGACTTCCCTCATAACCAAATACATTAATACTTATATTTGAATTCATTTGCTCAAATATCTTAATATCCTTAAATTTTAGAGGGAACTCCAATGTTTGAAAATTGATCAGACTATCTTTTATTTGTATCTTCTCCTCTAATATATTTACTTCTTTCAGTAAATTTGGATTATTGCCTAAAAATGAAGCAATAATACTCCATTTAAAGCAGTAGTCATCATCATTTTGAAAATTAAAAACTCCCTGTTTTTTTTTTATCCACTGTGGTGTTGGAATATATTTGGCACCTCTCATAAACGATGATTTATTTATATTAATTTCCAAAATTTTTATTTTTAATAGAGACCACCCGCTATCCCTCTCCTGAAATTCGGACATTTTTGTACATATATTAAAAAATTGATTTTTGAGGGAGTCCTCCACGTCGTCGCTTAAAGTCAGGAATTGCATTTTAGATCTGTGGGTAATAGACCGAATGTATATATCTTCATTTTTTATTTGTATGTATTCGCATTCCAGCTCTAGATTGTACTTTATAGTAACGTGTTTTTTCAGACTTCCATTAAGAATTTTTAAAAGATCCGCAAGAATTCCATTGAAAAACTCTTGTGGATGTAGAATCTCTTCCTTTTGATTTTCATAGAGGTATGTGACGATTCTATCCTTAAATGCCCTTTTCACACATTTAAGGTTTTTTAAATTGGACATTTCAATCACCTGTTCTCCACTATTACATCTCAGAGATGTAGTAGCATGCGACTTTTCATGCTCCCTTAGATGATTTATTTTGGAGAAAAATTTGAAGCATTCACGGCAGTGATGTTCTTCATGAGTGTCGAGCATATCCTTTTCCTCGAAAACCGATTTACAGAATTTGCAGTTGAACGATGCCATGTTATAGTGTATAAGCTTATTTTTTTTTAATAAATGTTTACGCACTTTGAAAGTAGTCTATAGACTAATAAAATAAATATATTTAACAAATGTTCAAGGTTAATTTTTAAACTTTAAAAATGCATACGATTGCATTTTTTACCCTATTGAACGGAAGGTTCTAAAAAGTTCAATAACCATAGATAATTTTTAAAAATATGCTATATTCTTACATATGTTGAATTTATATACTTACATATGTTGAATATTTAAACTATATTACATATTACTCTCACTTATTTTAAAATACTCAAATAATACATTAAAACATATTACAGAATTTTTTAAATTTCTCTTCATTTAAGAAAATATAAATATGATCAACTTGATATTACTCTTTTTTATATTTAAAACTACTCAAAAAATTCTTTATTTTATTTATATTCAAAACTCCTCCTTATGGAAAAATACATTGGGAAAAAACTAATGGTTGGGAAGAATTTTTGCTGCTTTAAATAAAAAGCAAAAAAATGCTCCCTCTGTGGTATATGGGAAAAAAACTAATGGGCAGGCAGAATTTTTGCGGCTTTAAATAAAAAGCAAAATGCTCCCTCTGTGGTATATGGAATGGGTAGGCAGAATTTTTGCTGCTTTAAATAAAAAGAAAAATGCTCCCTCTGTGGTATATGGAATGGGTAGGCAGAATTTTTGCTGCTTTAAATAAAAAGAAAAATGCTCCCTCTGTGGTATATGGAATGGGGAGGCAGAATTTTGCTGCTTTAAATAAAAAGCAAAATGCTCCCTCTGTGGTATATGGAATGGGTAGGCAGAATTTTTGCTGCTTTAAATAAAAAGAAAAATGCTCCCTCTGTGGTATATGGAATGGGGAGGCAGAATTTTGCTGCTTTAAATAAAAAGCAAAATGCTCCCTCTGTGGGATATAGAATGGGGAGGCAGAATTTTTGCTGCCTCCCCATTTCCCTACTACTCATAATGTTTTATTTTACAGGAATTCTTAATGGACCGGACGTTCGTCGTCTTATAAAGGACCATCAATTTGAGGTTGCATTGAATGATAGCCGAGTCTGATGAACATGGCGAGAGATTTCACCAACTGCCAGGCTCGAACACTGGTATAGCGGCAAACAACTTGATTTGCTTTTAGGGGATATTTGTTGGAATCTGCAGGAGGAAGAAGAATACATTTCTAAATAAAAACTTTAACTTTAACTAATTAACAACAAAAATAAATGTTTTAAAATATTTAAGTTTGGTTATTATAAAAATTAAAAATGTTTCATCTTTTCTGAAAAAAAAACAAAAGTTGTAGACATACTTTAATCACTTATAGCTTATTTTGTTTGGAACTTTGTTTTTATACGCCTGCAGCGCCTGAGATACCCCTAGTCGAGCCAAATGTATGACCAGCGCCACTTTATTTTTCATTCCCATCATTTGTTTCTAAGGCCTAGCATTCACTCCTAGGGGGATAAAATGTATGACCGACCTCCAATGTTTTTTGTTCTTAACATTTTCTTAAAACATAGTTGCCATACATATCCACCCCTTCGGGGGGCTCCCATACAAATATGGCCGTTTAATGTAATTCTTAAATTTGGCCCTTGATGGGTCAAATGTATGACCAACCCCACTTTATTTTTAATCTGAATCATTTATTTCTAACATACCCAACCGCTATCTCCATTCCATACATAATGTTCAATGCAGACTAGAAATATATTGAAGAAAAAGTCCCATAAATGCCCAAGGAGTCGCCCCTAGGGGGATAAAATGTATGACTGACCTCCATTAGTTTTTTGTTCTTAACATTTTCTCAAATTATACTTTCCCTTTATCACCATCCCTTAGGGGGCTCCCATACAAATATTGCGTTTAATGAAATTAATTAAAATTAAAATTAATTAAAATTTGTCGGCTTTTGTGAATAAAATCAAAAGTTGCAAACAGATTTTAATCATTTATGGCTTGTTTTGTTTTTTATATGTCTGCAAAAAATTGGAATCATAGCTGCATTTTCCAATTTTATATCAATTTTTAAAAAACAAAAATTTCGAAAGTTTGTTAAAAAACCGCGGGCACCACTGGATTCAGCGTACCCGAATTATGTTAAAACGCCAGGTGCCCAGCTTGTCATGAAAAAAAGTGTAAATTTCTTGCACAGTGTAATTAATAAACAAATTTATAATAATTCACTTGGTTTAGACATTAATTATACATACTTTTTTGGTATGAAACTCAAGCATCAAATAAACTTTAAATATTAAAGGCAAATTACAAAAATATGGACGCGGGAATGTTTGCTATAATCTCTACAAATTATTCTAATTTTGACATTTTGATTTCTGACGTTTAGTATTAGTGGTAGTACGAAAAAGCTTTTTATAACGATAACATTGTAATCGGCAGTGGCGGCAACAGTAGTATTTACGAGTAATTTTTGTCTAGAGTCACGATTTCTGCCGGGGTATTTACCAAAGCCCCATTTGTAACGAATTTTTTGGATGCGTTTCTCAGACAAGCATGTGCCGTACTTTGTATGAAAAGTTTTCATTGAAAATCTTAAATTTTTTTCAATAGTTGACAATTTTCTTATTAATAATTTGTATATTAATTTATTTGTCAAGTGTCTTTTAAACATTATTGCCGAACCATTAAAATAAATAAAATTAAATAAAAAGGTCGAAGAAAAATTTTAAATTTCAACAAAATAAATATCTTGGCAATAATAACATGAAAATGCAGTAAATCATAACCACAAACCACGTAATATAGAAGAAAAATCTTTATTGTGTAAATGAATCGTAAATTCGACTACTTTTCTTTTTAAGACCAGACGACATAAGTGTATAACGGAATTCGGGTATAAGTTTTACAATCTATGTATAATCTATGTATATAGGTATATAAAATTGCAACGTTACGGACTGACTGACAGATTCATCTTTGGACAGCCTTAACGCCGTGTTATAAGGTTGAAATTTGAAGCGGATGCTGGTCTCTCGCTAAATCGATCCACTAAAAATCGAAGAAATTGCCTAATAGTACGAAAATTGTGTGTGTGATAGTGACCAAATTTAGTGCATTGCGACTCGTATGTACTAAATTACAAGTTTTTCTTTTCAATTTTGTGCATATTAGTTTTTAAACAGAACTGCGTCGAGACCATATTTTCCATACAAGTTGACATTAAAATTTGTCATATAAAGCCGTCGTGAAATAAAATATAATTTATTTTGAGAATGCTTTTCTAATGCTCTCACATACAGACACATTCATTAAGTTTCATACAATTTGTAAGCAAAAAACAAAAAAAAAAAAAATTAAAACAGTAAAATGAGAGAGAATTTGAAGTTACTGCCAACGTTTTTATTATGTCATTAAAAAACGGAAAAAGGTTTAAACGATTAAAATGTCTCCAACTTGCGAATGCTTTTAGCATCTAGACTCGAAATTTGTTTTAAAAAAATATTTTTCGCAGAACATTTCAAAGTATTAAGCAAAGTCGAATAGTCTTATAGCCTATTTCCAATGTGCGAATTCTTTCGTTCGCATAACTACATTTAAAACAAAAACAAAGTCTAAAAATTTGTTTTTGTTTTCAATGTAGTTATACGAAAGAAAGAATTCTTTCGCACATCGGAAATAGGCTATTAATTTTTAATTTTAAGCCATTCATTAAAAAATTCACTTATTTTTATTCGAGTACCCAAAAAATTAATAATCAATCATGTTAGTCATAGGCGGACTACTTTTTTCTTATTTTTTTTTTTTTTTGAATCTATATACACAAGGCATTCTTTTTTTCATTATTTATGTTTAGGTGCGAAGACGATCTGGCAACTCTTAACGTTAAACAGACAAATTGAAATGGTGGCCGCAACTCAACAGCTAGTTTTTTGCAGCCACCTTTTATACATTTCATGTGGTTGTTTTTTTGTGAACAAACGTAGTGGTGCGCGGCTAAGTATAAAAATATTTAACTATAAGCCAAATTAAAATAAAAGAAAAAACAGAAAAAGAAATTGTTTGTGTTACCAAAGAAAGATAAATTACTTGAAAATATTTTTATTGAATAAAGAAATACTTATAGCTACATGCATAACTAAAACAATAAGTAGTTTTTTTTGTTAAAAGGAAAATAGTGTACAAAACTAAAACTTAAACTAACCCCAACAACAAGTGCAACCTATCTAGGAAAGGAAGGCTAAGTATCACGATAGAAGGAACGACCCCCTGACTTAGTGCTTCCCTACCATCACGCACGCAAGCGTACGGAGACTTGGCCATCAAACCCCCGTCTAAGCCAAGGAATTCCTCCTGATACGAACCACAACAGGTGCGTCAGTGAATTGGGTAAGAGTCCCCCTTTTTTTCTATACTTCTACCAAACCAACCCCCGTTTTCAATATAAACTAGTTGGTCACAAGTCGGGCGCCAACATTCTGGTCCTTCGAACCGGATCCGGGTCCGCTATAACCCGGCCCTTAGCCCTTTTTTGAAATTTGAAAAAAATAAAATATAATTATTACCCCCCTAACTAACCCCCGCATGTGTGTACATTTTTGCTGCATACCAAATTAAAGTTGACCAGTTGGTGCAAATTACCGTTTGTCTTTTTTTTTTCAAATAAAAAGAAGAAGACAAAAACTAACGCACCAAGAAGAAATAACTTCAAACCTACGAACATACCTACATACATACTTACATATGTACGTTGACATCAGAAACAGTTGATCTCGTTGCTAAACAAATACGCATTACATGCATTAAGAAGAAAGCAAAAAAAAAACATTATTGCAAGTTTTTTGTTTTTGTCAATTGACATTGAACTTACAGAAAAGAAGAACGAAAAATCAACCTGTATGTATGTATGGCTGTATAACCAACAACAACAACATAACAAATTACAGCGAGTCGTTAGTGGAGTTAAATGATTTGTATGTACATACCTATAAACATTTTAATATAAAAATTTGTTCACATAACAAACAGATGCTGAAGTACATAAGCTACTTGTACATTCATCATATACGAGGGTCAACCTAAAAATTGCTTACCACGAATCATTGAAAATTTAAATAATAATACGGATAATTAAATAAACAATTATTTATTATAAGCAACCTCCCTTTAATTTTTTTGTACACACATGCAAATTTAACTAACACCAATTATTATGATCATTTGATAAAACTTATCAATTTTTTTTTTTTTTAAACCCCTATTCAATGCCCACCCATACGAGGTGCCATTGAAAATTTTGCAAATTAATAAAACCCCTTTTTCATTGGCCGCTTATACGAGGCTCCATTGAAAATTTTATAAAAATTATTAAAACCCCAATTCAGTGGCTCGCTTATACAAAGCGGCTTTGGAAAATTTGCAAAATTATTAAAACCCTAATTTAGTGGCTCGCTTATACGAACCACCATTGAAAATCTTTTCAAGATTATTATTAAAACCCATATTCAGTGGCTCGCTTTTTACGAAGCACCATTGAAAATTTTTTTTCGAAATTATTAAACTATATATTCATTGGCCACCTATACGAGGTGCCATTGAAAATTTTCCGAAAATTAAAACCCATATTCAGTGGCTCGCTTATACGAAGCACCATTGAAAATTTTTTCGAAATTATTAAACTTTATCTTCATTGGCCGCCTATACGAGGTGCCATTGAACATTTTTCAAAAATTAAAATCCATATTTAGTGGCTCGCTTATCCGAAGCACCACTGAAAAGTTTGAATATAGGGTTTTGTTAAACCCTATATTCATCGGCCGCTTATACGAAGCGCCATTGCAAATTTTAAAAAAAAAAAAAAAATTTATTGAACACTCTACTCTTTGGCCGCTTATACGAAGCGCCATCGAAAATTTTGTAAAATTATTACACCATATATTTATCCGCCGCTTATACGAGGCGCCATTGAAAATTTTCTCAAAATGTTTCTTTAATATAAACTGAAATAGTGGCAGCTTTTACGAAGTGTCACTCATCATAAGCGAATCATCCTCGCCTTGTAATTATACTACCTCTTCTTCTATTGGACTTGCTATACACCTACACACTTTATTATTGCTGTCTTACGAGGTACCCTGGAGAATTCCATTAACCTTTTTGCGATTATAATTTCTGATTTCTTCACCACATTTGTCTTCAAACCCCCCCCTTCTATATACTCTCACCCCTCTAATTCGTCCTCCGCGAAATTTTTGCCACAATGTCTTTGGTCAAAAGGATTATTCGATCTTCCGATCGCGTTGTGGAGTTTCAAAAGTACTTTAATGAGCTGCCAGAAGCGTCTCATACGCTGCACTCCCTGGAGGTACGAAAAAACGAAATTCACCGTCTCTGGGACAATTACGATTCCGCTCATGAAGCCGCAATAGCTAACTACGAGGAGATAAAAGCAGAAATCGATATAGCGGTTTTAACCAAACGTTATTACGCGACGTTTGATGTTCATGCGGCAATCACAGCAAAAATCTCCGAGCTCTGTGAGACTTTGAAGCCCAAAGCTGGGAAAAGCTCTGCGACAAAGCCAAAGGAGACCGATGTCTCCGCTCATATATCGGTACCACCATGCGATACCGAAGTTTTTCGTGGCGATTACAAATCCTGGCCAACGTTTCGTGATATGTCCACGGCCTTGTATCGCCAAAACAATCGCTTATCGCCGGTTGAGAAAATGTGTCATCTAGTGAAAAAGACCGAAGGAGAGGCTCGAGAACTCCTCAAAACGTGTCCGATGACTAACGATGGTTTCGAAATGGCGTGGCAAAACCTAGGTAATCGTTATAAGAATAAACGAATTCTCGTGAATGCGCAAATTAAATCACTTTTTAATTTAACCCCCGTTACCAAAGAAACAGGTCCTAACCTTAGACGTTTGCAACGGACCATTAATGATTGCATTAGTAACCTGTGCCTTTTAAAGGTCGATACAGACAGCTGGGACATAATTTTTGTCTACATTTGTTCAACGTGTCTCCCGGATGTTACCCTGAACCTATGGGAACAAACCCTGCCAAATTCATCCAATATGCCCACCTGGGAAGCATTAGATCGTTTTTTGTCCTTTAGATTTCAGACTTTGGAATCCGTTGCGGATATACGATCAACATTCTTGAATCCTAATAGCCTTAACAAAGCGCATCAATCTAATAGCCATAATAAACCCAATTACACTCAGAGTAAAAAAGTGCAAAGTTTCAACACTAATGTTTCTACAGCAAAGGCTGGCACGTGCCTTATGCGCTAAGTTTCTTGCTATGTCCGTTGACGCACGATACAACACGGTTAAACAACAAAAGCGATGCACGAATTGTTTAGGTACCTCACACGGGTATAAAACCTGCAAAAGTCGTTATGTGTGCAATGTGTGTAAAGCTAAACATCACTCATTACTACATCGAGTCAGTCATCAAGAAAAAACACCTACTCCCCCTCAAGCGGTTTCTAACGCCCCTACTGCTGAGAATCATAATGCGAATACCTCCCCTGAAAGGTTGAATACGAACCCCTCTACCTCAGCAGAAGCACGAAATCTTGAGTTTAGGTCGTTTTCTACACAACTACATGATAGTTCATCGCAGTTGTACTTGGCACCGCTCTGATAGATGTCTACAAGGACGACCTTAAGTGTACCGTCCGCGTCCTAATAGATTCGGCCTCAGAGGCATCCTTCAATTCAAAGAAACTACAAACTCAGCTTGGACTTGGTACTAGGCCATCACAGGTCAAAATTCATGGCTTGAATGATTCGATAAACGCTACATCGACGCACATATGTCACCTTAAAATTGGTTCACCGATTGACAGGGCATTCGCTATACGTTCGAACGAACTTGTTGTTAAGAAACTCACCGGTCAACTCTCCTACTACCCCCCGACTGCGCTAAATAATGGCAACCTTTCAAAGCTGCAACTGGCGGATCCATATCGCCAGCAATGCGCGGAGATTGACATGCTTTTAGGTGGAGACGTTTACCCAAAAATCATTCAAGATGGTCTGCAATGGGACAACCAACAATCCCTGGTAGCACAGAAAACGGTCTTCGGATGGATCATCGCCGGGAAGGTAGCTAAAAGTCGGTGTAGAGACGCCGTATTGTCCTACTTTAATGCCGTGGACCTGAATACCCAACTTCAGCGTTTTTGGAAGCTCGAAGATGTCCCGATAAAAACAAAGTCATCCCCGAAGGACCTATACTGTGAGGAACTGTACGAGTCAACTACATTCCGCTCTAATGACGGTCGATATACTGTATCACTCCCTTTCAAACGAGAGTTTCCAGAAAATCTCAAAGTGGGACAATCGCGAAATATTGCCATAGCTCAATTTCTGCGAAACGAAAATAAATTAATTAAGAATCCCCAAATAAAAGCTGAATATGATCGGGTAATAACCGAATAGTCTACCCTAAGTCAAATGACAAAAGTAGCCCCCATAGCTGGTGAGAGCGGCACATACTATCTGCCCCACCATGCAGTTTTTAAACCAGATAGCACCACCACAAAACTGCGTGTGGTATTTAACGCTTCTAGCCCATCGTCGAATGGCATCAGTCTTTACGATCTGCTTCACGCAGCCCCCCCCCCCCCCCCCCCAACCGGCAGACTTAATGATTTTAGTATTGCGTTGGCGGTTCTTTCGATACGTTTACAACTCGGACATAGAGAAAATGTACCGCCAAATCTCAGTTAATAAATCTCATACCCCCTTTCAGCGAATCGTCTTTCCAAGCTCGCCTAACGAGGCACTTCAAGACTACGAGTTAAATACAGTCACCTTCGGTGTAAACTGTGCCCCTTATTAGGCAATCAGAACTTTGCTGAAATTGGCCCAAGAAAATGAAACCCTCTACCCCAATGAATCGAAAATCTTACGAAATCACATGTACGTCGATGATGTACTTTCAGGAGCCCATACGCTATCAGCGGCAATTAAAATTCGTGATGACCTTAGAACAGTCCTGGAAATTGCTGGGTTCACACTTCGTAAATGGACAGCGAACAATGAAGTCCTGCTAAAAGGTCTACCGGTCACACATTTGTTAGATGGGGAATTTCTAAAGCTTTCTGACTCTAGTACTACAAAAACATTAGGGCTCAGGTGGAACGTTGGAAGTGACTACTTCTACTTTAAACTAAAGTCTAATCCCGACCGCAACTTAACCACAAAAAGATGAGTTCTGTCGGAAATCGCAAGGTTATTCGACCCAGCGGGCTGGTTATCACCAAAAATAATCGTAGCCAAAATCATCATGCAGCAGACGTGGAAGGATGGAACTGACTGGGATAAAGATCTAAATCCTAGTACCATGCAGCAGTGGCATTTTCTCGATGACTATGTAAAAAGAGAACAAATAAAAATCCCCCGTTTTATTGATTTTGACCCCTCATATAATGTTGAGCTACACGGTTTCTGCGACGCGTCGGAAAAGGCATACGCGGCAGCCATTTACATACGCTCTGAAAATCAAGGTTTTGTATCTACCCACCTTTTAGCAGTGAAAACTAAAGTTGCGCCAGTTAAATTCTTTTCTCTTCCCCGTAAGGAGTTGTGTGGGGCAGAGCTGCTGGCAACTATGATGGAATCGAGCCAACTTGAACTTATCGATTATAAACTTTTCCTATGGACCGACTCGACCATCGTGTTAGCGTGGCTGAAAAAGCCTGCTCATAAGTGGAAACATTCGTTCAAAATAGAGTCTCTTCTATTATTAAAAAGGTTGGGAAAGACGCATGGTCGCACGTCGACTTGAAGAACAATCCAGCCGACATGGCATCGCGTGGTACTACATTGACGGAACTGTCTACAAATACCTTGTGGTGGCACGGTCCTGCTTGGCTAAGACTTCCACATGCCGACTGGCCATCGAGTACTAGCGAATTTGATACCACAGAAGAAGAAAAAACAGTAAGGACGTTTACCACGCTAGTCGATAACCACGATATTCTCGACAGATTCTCTGATCTTCCGCGGGCACTAAGAGTTATCTGCTACATCTTTCGGTTTTCCAATCGCATCAAGTCAAAATTAAAGTCGGATACTGCAACGCCGGACGAGCTCTCAGCCAAAGAAATAATGTTCGTAAAAAATCGTCTGATAATCGCCTGTCAAAAGCTTCTTTTTGCTGAGGAGTACGCACTCTTAGCTGAAAACCACCCTTTGCCACGAAAAAGCGCTATTTTAACCCTAAACCCCTTCATAGACTCTAGAGGAATAATGAGAGTCAACGGGCGGTTAGCAGTCTCCCCTACATTAAGTTACGACGAACGATACCCAATTATACTTCCCTACCATGCACGGGTTACGCGATTATTTTTAACTTATCTACATAAGTTTTCACTGCATGGCCAATATGCACTTTTACACCGGCTTACCCGACTTCACTATTATGTCCCTAAATTAAAACCGTTGATAAAATTCACATTATCAAACTGTATCAAAGAAAAACATCAGCTTAGTCAGCAAATCATGGCTGCATTACCCCCCGAGCGCACAAGTTTGACGCGCCCCTTTTATCATACAGGAGTTGATTTCGCCGGCCATTTTTCCATTAAGTCTTATGTGGGCCGCGGGTCCAAGGTCACGAAAGGTTACGTGCTGGTTTTCGTATGTTTTGCCACCAAAGCAATCCATCTGGAGGCCACCGGAGATATTTCAACACAAGCTTTCCTAGCCGCTTTCGCCCGATTTTTCTCAAGACGAGGTACACCACATACTATGTATTCGGATAACGGCACCGCCTTTGTGGGCGCAGCTAACGAACTACGAAAGAATACACAACATTTTCTTTCTCTTGTCCAAAGAGGCCTATTATCTCAAGATAGTTTTAACCCCGTAAAATGGAATTTCATCCCCCCTGGTGCTCCCCATATGGGCGGACTCTGGGAGGCTGGAGTAAAAAGTTGCAAGTCTCACCTCAAGAAACTGTGCCATACTCAAAGCTTCACATATGAGGAGTTCAGCACCATGCTTGCACGCATCGAGGCGTGTTTGAACTCCAGGCCTCTAAGTCCGATGAACGAAGACCCACACAACCTATGCGCCTTAACCCCGGGTCACTTTTTAATCGGAACCCCCCTGTTATCTCCCCCTGAACCTGGCTTAGCAAGCCATTCCATTAGTTATGTAAATCGGTGGCAAAAACTGAGAATACTGCAGCATCAGCTTGCCCGTCGCTGGAAGGAGGAGTACTTAGTCGAGCTCCACAAAAGAAATAAGTGGAAATACCCCCAAAGAGATTTTTCTAACGGCGATATCGTCGTTGTCAAACATGACAATTTACCCCCTAATCAATGCCGTCTAGGACGCATTGAAAAGATTTTTCATGGCTCTGATGATAGAGTTAGAGTTGCTGAAATACGCACTGTCAACGGACTTGTGACCCGACCTATTGTCAAACTCGTTTTACTACCGCTTTCTCCGTCCGCCTGACAATTAATTTATTCCCCCTATATCTTTCTTATTCCGTGATAGCGCTTCACCCCTTGAATAACGCAAGGTGGGCGGCCGCTTACAAACAAAAACCCCCGACTGCAAAATATGCCGTAAAGATCACCCCCTGCGCAAATGCATAAAGTTTCTTAACATGACCGTGTCAGACCGGAAAGATGTGGTCGCTCGTCACAAATATTGCAGAAACTGTCTTGGGCATTCTCACCTTACTCCAACATGCCGCAGCATGGAACGATGCAAGAACTGCAATGGCAACCACCACACTTTGCTTCACCCCCCGGCTTTTACCAGAACCCCCAATAATGCCAGTCTAGCTGATGCTCGCACCGTAACCCCCACCGTTCTATTTCAAATACGTCTCACGGAAGGCTGGAGACTAGTCTGCGGTCTGATCAACCCCGCCGCACAGTGGGTTGAACTGCAATCAAAGTGACGCTTAACTCAGGCAATAATGTTAGATATTTTTTTTTATTTTATTTTTTAAGATTATGCCTTACTAAGTTGAAAAAAAGTAAAAATATTAAATATAAAATTTTAGAAAAATAATTTTTGGTAAAAGAAAATATATTTCATATTTAGTAAACACGTGTGTAAAATATCAACACTAAATATTAATTAGAATCACTATCAGTCTCTTCATCACTATCATCATGAACATCATTATCATCACCAAAATTATCATCATCGTTAGTATCATTATCATTATTATCATCATCATTATCACCATCATTATCAGCATCAACACTATCATCTTCATTGTTAGAATTAGCGAAAACTAAATCTCGAGCTAACTGCGGTAAAATGGTTTGTCTTTTCTAATATTTCCTGCCCATGTGTGATATAATTGGGTCCGAGCTAAGAAGAAACCTATTAAATATATCTTCATTAGACTTTTCTCGACTACATTTACGTGAAAAATGTTCTCTGTAGTTCTTAAAGTCCTTGTTTCGGGCTTCCTGTGCTTCCTCAGATAGCTGTCCAATCGGCAAGAGTGCGTTTTCTATTATTTCAGGACCGTGAATTAAAAATTTGTGTAACGTAGGCGGCATGTAATACCATGGATATTTTTCTACAAAATACATAGCAGTATTTTTGGTGAAGCTTCGGAAACGTTCAGTATTGATTTTCTGACTGCAGGATACAACAATCAGTGTTGTGTGCAACATGTTTATTAGATCAAAGTCTATTTTTGTTATTTCCGCAGAAAGTTGTGCGTGTTTAAAAAAACGCCTGGCTGTATTACCATCATTGGAATTACCAAAGCCAGGTTTTGGTTGGTCAATAAGCAGGCCGGTTTTTTCTTTAAACTCCTTTTGAATGCGCGATTTTGTTTCAGCTACAACATTTTTGTCAAATTCTGTCATTGCTCTGTACTTTTTAATTGGGAGTTTGTATGCTAGATGGAGAATGCACTCAAAAAACCTAATCCATCCATGAAGAATAGATAAACCAAACTGTAAGTTTTCTGTGTTTTCAGGTCTTTCAATCATTTCTTGTACTAAATTAAACTGTTTAGTGGTTGCATTACAAATGTAACACCTTTGGGTGGATAAAGTTTCCGTAATTGCATTGCATACTTTCCCGTCAATCATCACCAACATTAGAATGTGGCTAACTTTTACTCATCTTTCTCCAATTGACACAAATGAATCTAATAAACACTTTTGTTCTTCTAATACTCTTTCTTTTTCACGCTTACAGAGTGAAGCAGTTTCTTTAGTGAACTCAATTTTAAGTGGTCTGCAAAATCTAGTAGAAGATGGTCGAGGGTTTTGCCATATTATTTTATTCTTGCAAACCATTTTAAGTGGTACAAGGGAAGTAATAAAAACTGAACAATCATTGGCATCTGGCCCAAGAAATGCTTGCTTATATGGACTGTGCCCGGAGCTTCCATCAAAGCCCCACTTACAATACAAAACGATTTGAGATATCTCTGTATTGTCTAAGGAATCAATAATAGATTTCTGCAGTAAAATAAGACGTTGAACGGTATGGTTTAGAAGAGCTTGCAGACTAACTTGGGCAGAAATTTCGCTAATTTTTATGTATTCTTTTCTAGGATAGCATTCTGCTTTAGCCTTTTGAATAATGGTGTACGAAGGAAACTTTTCTGGCGCAGCTTTTCGAATGACGTTATATGCATGTCTTGATAGCTTTCCTTCTACCAAGACACCTAGAGCTTCTTCAGCACTCAGTTTTTTTGGTTTTTCCTCTTTGAGCATGTTTCTGTACGTTATAGCTTTAGTTGGCGATGTTATAAGTTCTTTTATTATTTTGGATGCTGCAGCTTGACCAGACTTTCTAAATGACATTTGTGTAGCATGAGCTAACACCGATAAACTTGTGTTCTGCCTTAATTTCTTAAATTTCTTAGCTTTTGTTTTTTCGCTGCTCTCTTCAAAAGAAAGTTTTCTTCGCCCGCCTAATGTACATGGTGGAGGAACAAATGATGTCGATGCATCCAACCAATTATTATTTTGCTGTAAAAAGCGCTCCTTATGCCTGTTACTTTTTTGCCATCGGGTTTCAAACGATTGGATAAAACTATTGAATCTTGAACTAAAATCTGTCATATCAGAAGGACAAATGCGTTGAATAATTTCTTTCTTAAGAAAACTAATTTTAGCTTTATGACTTTTAATGTCTGCATTTATAATAATATTACAAAGCTCTCGATGTGATATGAAAATTGTTGCACGACTAGTCCCTGAAACATTTTAAACAGTCTTAATGGAATTTCCTTTTAATTAAAACCGATTACCGAATACAACGAACATCACTTATAACAACAGAAATTTTTGCTAAAACATCAAAATACATACTGAAACGCAAAACAACACCACAACTAAAATAAAAATAAATCGACTAGGTCGAATTTCAAATAATCTAATCAGCATTAATATTAATAATCTCTTAAATTTATATATATGCAAACTAAACGTATTATAAAAACAATATTTAAAATAATGTTTGTAGGGTATACATAATAAAAAATTACCACAGTAATGAAAATGAACATGTCTTATTAAAAAATTTAAGTGCATATACGTGACTTCATCATACTCACGCGTACATCTCTAATTAAACAAAACAGATTGTCAATAACAATAATAACAAAAATAATAAACAATAAAGAATAACAAAATAAAAAAAAATGTAATAACAAAATATATGTATGTCATTTTATTTCAAACAGCGCGAGTCTTTTCATAAAATCTTATTTTAAAGAAAGGCGTGCCAGTATGCGCAAACTTTTTTTTGTTAAAATAAGAGCCTAAATATTTTACTTTTGTTATTATAAAGTTTAAAAACAAACAACTACAAATATTTTTAGTTATTATCCATCAAAAGTAGAAAATACTCCAAATTTGGAACATTACAAAATATAACAACAAAAACACTTGGACAAAAATAATCAAAAAAAATTTTTTTATCCATATACTTAAATACCTGAAGTTGAAGGTTCCATCATTAAATTTTAGTTTTTAAAAGTTTTGAGCAAAAAATAAATTACCTTAATTGTGTTTAATTTTAACTTTTTTCACTTTATCCAAAATTAGAAAAAATGCATCCACTTTGACAGTATACTGCTGAAAAAGTATTCAACTTAGAATAACGATTTTAGTACTAGTGAGGTAGAATTTTGTCTTCTTTTACCCGTTGCTCCATCGCAACGTTTTTGGTAGACAGGTATCACCTGCCTTTTGAGAGGTTCGAGTCCGAAAAATGGTGCCAGATTTCTATACGACCACGGTTCGATCGGCAGGTTCCATTACGATCAGGGCTCGTGTATCGGCGAGTCTGCCAGAAAAGATCCCAGCGAAGAAGCTGGATCGGAGTGTCTCTGATACGTACCGAAACTAAAGGCTGGCTGACCCTGATTTCTTTGAAGGAAACAACATCAACATCATTCTGGGAGCAGACGTGTATCCTCGCTTGGTACGTAGCGGTTTGCAGCTGATATCCTCTGGATTAACCCCCATCGCCCAGGACACCTCCCTGGGATGGGTCATCATCGGCAGTTTTGACTGATTCACTGCAGAAAAATATGGTCTGAATGACCCAACATACCTAACATTTTTTTTTATTATTGTTATTAATGAATTTCTACAAACCTTATTATTAAATTCTTGATTTATTATATCTAATTATATTGTAATTTAAATTGCATTTCTTTCATTTTTGTCTTATATGCATATAACTAATCCACACAGACACGCCGGTCCTAGTTGTTTTTTTGTTGCAATAAAGCAAGGGGGGCGGGATGTTTAGGTGCGAAGACGATCTGGCAACTCTTAACGTTAAACAGACAGATTGAAATGGTGACCGCAACTCAACAGCTGGTTTTTTTCAGCCACCTTTTATACATTTCATGTGGTTGCTTTTTGCTTTTACACAGTTCTTTTTATTTTGTGAACAAACGTAGTGGTGCGCGGCTAAGTATAAAAATATTTAAATATAAGCCAAATTAAAATTAAAGAAAAAACAGAAAAAGAAATTGTTTGTGTTACCAAAGAAAGATAAATTACTTGAAAATATTTTTATTGAATAAAGAAATACTTATAGCTACATGCATAACTAAAACAATAAGTAGTTTTTTTTGTTAAAAGGAAAATAGTGTACAAAACTAAAACTTAAACTAACCCCAACAACAAGTGCAACCTATCTAGGAAAGGAAGGCTAAGTATCACGATAGAAGGAACGACCCCCTGACTTAGTGCTTCCCTACCATCACGCACGCAAGCGTACGGAGACTTGGCCATCAAACCCCCGTCTAAACCAAGGAATTCCTCCTGATACGAAATACAACAGGTGCGTCTGTGAATTGGGTAAGTCTCCCCCTTTTTTTCCTTACTTCTACCAAACCAACCCCCGTTTTAAATATAAACTAGTTGGTCCCAAGTCGGGCGCCAACATTCTGTTCCTTCGAACCGGATCCGGCTCGAAGGACTAGACCTATACTGTGAGAAACTGTCCGAGTCAACTACATTCCGCTCTAATGACGGTCGATATACTGTATCACTCCCTTTCAAACGAGAGTTTCCAGAAAATCTCAAAGTGGGACAATCGCAAAATAGCGCCATAGTTTAATTTCCGCGAAACGAAAATAAATTAATTAAGAATCCCCAAATAAAAGCTGAATGTGATCGGGTAATAACCGTATACTCTACCCTAAGTCAAATGACAAAAGTAGCCCCCATAGCTGGTGAGAGCGGCACATACTATCTGCTCCACCATGCAGTTTTTAAACCAGATAGCACCACCACAAAATTGCGTGTGGTATTTAACGCTTCTAGCCCATCGTCGAATGGCATCAGTCTTAACGATCTGCTTCACGCAGGCCCCCCCCCCCCCCCCTACAGGCAGACTTAATGATTTTAGTATTGCGTTGGCGGTTCTTTCGATACGTTTGCAATGCGGACATAGAAAAAAAATTTTTAAAAAACAGAAAAATGGTTCATTCTGGTGAATATGAAGACTAGTGATTGAGGTGATTTTGCACGATGTCAATAAGTTTAAAATCAAAAACCAACTCGTTTGGGCAAAATCCGGATGTAGCATTCTTCTGCGATTTTACGCTCCACTGAAGTTCCTTTAACGAAAGATCACAATCAGTTTTATTTGTTGTTGCCGTTCGTAAATATGACAAAATTATAGTATTTGCCCTTTCCACCTGGCCATTTGCCCTGGGTGTGCGTACGGCGGACTTTACATGGTTAATGTGGTTTTGTTCACAATGCTGTTCGAAGGCTTTCGATGTGAAGGCGGTACCACGATACGACACAATAACTTTTGGCAAATCCAAAATAACCAGTCATCTCATTCGATGCTGTCAGAACGGGATGTGTTTCTGTAGACACTACGGGTTTTATCACCAAAAACTTACTAAAGGCGTCCGAAATTGCCAATACATTAGTATTACCACGTTTGCACCGATTAAAAGATGTTCCATATGTATTTTACGGAATGGTATGAGCTCAATTTCGTCCACATGTAGTTGTCCTTCGGTCTTACTCGACCTCGCTCTATTGTAACAATAGTCTACGCAAGATGATATATAGTTTTGACGTATTTCCGCATTTTCGGAAAACAAAAAATTTGACTTATACGTTGGATAGTCTTTTCGAGGCTCTAACAACTCTCCAGCGAACTGATTTAGGAACTAAGAATTTAATTTAAATTTAATTTTATTTGTTTACCTTGCTGTGATTTCTTTAAGTCCTTTAGAACAGCAACGATATCCAATAAATCTGAGTCCTACATTTGCATGGTAAACAACCAATCTTCCTCGGAAATACTCAAACTCATTACACGATCAACACCCGCCATCGTAGGAGCGGTCGGGTCTGGGACACGATTCAGTGCATCCATGTGGCTCATGCTTGCACCCTGGGGATGTATTATATCACAATCATAATCAAGGATTTTTTCCACCAACGTGCTATATTAGGTATAACTTCCTTGTTATGTTTCGCCTTTGCAATAGCTATGGTAAGTTGAGTCTGCCGCGGTGCAGTGACGACTGTAATAACAAACGGGCCTCCACGATTTCCCATCAGATGACTGAAGTAGAACACCAGCTATGCCGACTGAACTGGCGTCAGTATGTGCCTCATGCTTATCACCATAATTATAGAGACACAACACTGGACGACTAGAAAGTGTATCGATTAATTTCCTAAATGCCTTTTGTTGACTCTCCCCCACCTTGTGTCCCCAACACGAAATTTCACGTTCAAGGAATTTACATTTGTCTTGTCTGAGTGTTAAACCTGACCCCTTCAGTATATCAAAAAATGTATCCAAGCGTTGCAAGCCCTCATCAAAAGTTTTACTAGGAATGATAACATCATTCAAATATACCAGCACTTCACCTGGATTCATTTTGGTTACCAACGAGTTCATGACTCGCTGAAACACGGCTAGAGCGTTTACCAACTCAAACGGCATTCGATTATACTCATAGTGGCCTTGCGTGGGCACAAATACCGTGTGTTGTTTCGAGGATTCCTCCATGTTAATTTGGTGGTAGAATGTCCAATGACGTGAAATATTGGTTTCCGGCCAACTGTGTAAATTGCTCCTCTAAATTAATATGGTTTATCGCCCTAAAATACACACATAAGCGGTTCTCATTATTTTTCTTTTCAGCCAAGACAATACCTGAAGCGTATGCTGAATTTGATGGTCGTATTATATTTGCGTCCAAAAGTTCTTTCACCAGCTTATCTACTACCGGGCGCTTAGAAATCGGTATTCTATAGGGTTTTACATTTATCGCAACGTCGGTTGTAAGTTTTATAGACATGCCGATTACGTTACACTCACCCAGATCTTGTGAGAAAAGTTTCCCGATGGTTGTTCAAAATAATTAGAATTATATTCATGTCAGCGTTTGCGGTGTGTTTATTTATATTCGGACGTTTAGGATCGTGCATGCCAGCATAAGTATGTATAACAATTCTGATTGCTGGTATCTATTAAACCATTTCCGGCTGTGTAGTCTTGTCCAACATGAGACCGATAAATATAACTATTATTATTTCGTGCAGCCAAGCTTTGTACAGGCAACGAGCAAAAGTTTGTTTTATCAGAAGCTTGTTGCTGAAATTCAAAAAACCGAAAGTTGTTTGTGGCGCATTCATAATCATGTTTGATAAAGTCGTATAGCTTGCAACATTTTGCTGGTCAACATTTGGTATTTGATGCGTTTGTAAATTTGAAGGCATTGTCAAATATTGTTGTGTGTTGTTGTTGTTGTTTGACGATTGTACATTATTATGTATATTATAGACTACGATGACGTTGCCATTGGCAGTGACAAGGTGTGCGGTATTTTCTTCGCGGTTGATTCAAGTGTTTCAGATATTGTGTGTGTTGTTGACTTAGGGGATGAAATTCGTGATGGGTCGCAAGTGTAACTGACAAACGATGTCCTGTCGCAGTTTTTCTCCAAACGTTAAACTAAATCGCACCGGCATCCATTTTGTTGTGTCTGCAACAATTACGCATGTACATACATACATACTATCACGGGTTAATCTCACTTCTGAAATTGTCACACACCACTTCTTGAATAAAATAACTAAACGGATTATTAAATTGTTCATAAAATAACTTTATTCGAGTTAACGACACTGCCTGACCATGAAACTTGCTGAATGCACTAAATTCGCAATACGTCAACATTAAGTTCAACTCACAGGCGTATCAAATAACTTCTTGCGAAATATTGGAATCAACACTTTTCAGACACGCGCACACGTAACCCGACACCATATCAGGTTACCACATGCGAATTAAGTTGGTCAGTAGTTTCCACGGTTTGCGGCGCAAAACAACCGCGAGCGCAGCGGCAGAGCAGAGGGTATAAAATGGGAAAATAACAACTGGGCAGACAGTCTTAGCCACGGAGCCGTCGCGTAAATAATTTAATTTTTGTGTTTGTTAAATAAATCTGATTTGTAAATTTAATCTTGAAAATTCAAAGTGTTTGTTAAATAAATTTAATTTGTAAATTTAATCTTGAAAATTCAAAGTGTTTGTCAAATAAATCTAATTTTTATGTGAATAAATTTAATCCTTAAAATTAATAAAAAAAGAGTTTTAATTAACAATAGCAGACCGCCGTTGAGGTCTGCTAAATATATTTTTTTGAAATACGTAAAACAAATTTGTTAACTGGCGCCCGAGCAGGGACCGGTACACCAACGGTGAAGGTAGTCTTGCCGCAGTAGGAGGCAACGGTAGCGAATTTGACAACTACCAGTGTTGTCTCTTAAAAGGAATAACAGGATCCTTCCGGTACCGGTCGTCGCGAACGCTCCGTGTGCTGGGGCTCGAACTTAGCCTTAAGGAAAAAAGAAAATCAATGAAATATTCAAAAAAAAAAAAAAAACAAAAAATCTAAAAATAAGATTAGTGGAAAATTGAAAAAAAATTTCCATATATATGATTTAACAAAAAAAAGAATCTAAAAATAAAATTAATGAAAAATTGAAAAAAAAGGAAAAAATTCCATATATATTATTTTACAAAAAAGAATTAATGAAAAATTGAAAAAAAGGAAAAAATTCCATATATATTATTTTACAAAAAAGAATCTAAAAATAAAATTAATGAAAAAAGGAAAAAAATCCTATATATATCCAAAAAGAAAATCAATCAAAATTTAAAAAAATTGTTTCCATTATTTTACTAAAAAGTGAATAAGGTTCAGTGAAAAAAAGAAATTAAATTTTTTTAAATTGAATATAATTCAGTGATCGATCTGTGGAAATATGTATTTTTTTTGTTGTTCCTGCAGCCTCGAACGGATTATGCTTAGCGTATTTTTTATGTAAGTAGAGAATCCTTTCTTTTTTTTTTCCTATATATACAAAAAAATATATTTATTCGAAATGGAGGATTTGAAAAAATCCGTGACGGAATTATCGGGTGCTGTAAATGCCCTGATAAACAATATCAGGAGCGTAGAGACACGCCTGGGTAACATTGAACAATCGAATGGGCAAAACACTCAGGCCTTAAACGCACTCAATAGTGGGGTCGCCAGCATGTCACAACGAATAGAGGGAATAGAAGGGAGGATCGTCGCATTAGAGGCACCACCTGGTGCCGCTGTCGAAGCATCACTTCCAGTTCAGACAAGGGCTCCATCGACAGAAGAAGAATTAACAGCAATCACCCGATTGCCAGACACTGTGAAGGAGCTCCAGGTTTTCGAAGGTGACCCAACTGAATATGTATCCTGGATTCAAAACGTCCAAGATATATTAGCGGATTATCAGATTGTAGAAGGTAAACCATTGTATCGCGCAATTTTGAAAAGCATTCGTAACAAGGTGCGAGGGGGCGCAAACGCGGCGCTAGTTTCCTATAATGTATCCTCCTATGATTGGCCAGGGATAAAGAGGTGCCTATCATTGCACTACGCCGATAAGCGTGATATAAGGACACTTGACCATCAACTAGGACGGCTAGCGCAAAGGGGCCGCACTGTGGACGCATTTTACGCAGCGGTTTATCATCAATTTGCCTTGATTGTAAATAAATTACAGACAGAAACTTACTCGACCGAAACTGTAGGGGCCCTAATAGAAACTTATCGAAACAAGGCACTAGATGTATTCATCCGGGGACTAGATGGAGGACTTTCCACTCTCCTATTGGTCCAAAAACCAAGCACCTTGCCAGAGGCATATAAAGCTTGTTTAACCCTTCAAAATATGACTATCAGGTCACAGTCTATCCATACGGTTAACACACCGAATGTGATTCCTGTTCCAGTAAATCACATGCCGAAAGTGTATACAACAACGAGGGCCACACCCCAGGCAAATCACTATATAAATTACCCACATCCCATTAGGGAAACGTTCATACCTAGAGGGGGGCAACATCTTGTTAGGAGCGGGGGTCATCAATTCCGCCAGAATGTGCCACCACCGCGTCCAACTGCTCCAAAACCTCAAGAAAGGATGGATGTTGATCCATCTAACCAATCGACGCAGGTGAATTACATGAACAGGCCACCGCAACGAAACAATAATTTCAAGAGACGTGCGACTTCGGAGAACCTGCCAAGAAAGCAGCAGCGCCTATATCACATGCAGCTTCCCGAAGCTACAGACGAAGATGAGCAACCATTTCCGGCGGAAATACAACCGAGCTCGTCTAATGAAGTGGCGGAACTGGAAGAAACGAATATATCTCCGGATTTTATGGCAGATGCCTCTCCGGCGTTCCTTATATAAAATACATAACAAAAGAGGGAAAATGCCTACGGTTCCTCGTGGATACGGGGGCCAACAAAAATTTCATTTCTCCCCAATTTATTAACCAAGCATCAAAACTTAAAAACACCCTTATCGTCCAATCCCCTGGTGGTAACCTCTCAATAGATAAACAGATTTCCGGAAAATTTTTTAAACAATGCCAAATCGATAGCAATATTACCTTCTATGTACTGCCAAAACTTTCCGACTTTGACGGCATCATAGGAGACGATACCCTTCGTCAGATTGGAGCAGTGGTTGACAGGCGAAATAATATCCTTATTTTGGGCAACATTACACACGCATACCCCTTTACACTTGGCCAATGGAAGTAGTAAGTCACACGATAGAGAAAATCCTGAAGAAATATAAGCCTTTGTTTGGAGACGTCGTCGGGAACGAAATGGCGAGGAGCAACGTTAGAGGGGAAATTAGAACAACCACGGATGAGCCAATTTACACCAAGAGCTATCCCTACCCGGTCAACATGCGCGATGAGGTGAACAGACAAATACAGGAGCTCCTAGACAACGGCATAATCAGGCCATCAAAGAGCCCCTATAACTCACCCATATGGATCGTCCCCAAGAAGGCAAAAGCAAATGGGGAAATACAATATCGAGTGGTGATCGATTATAAAAGACTGAATGCGGTCACCATAGCAGACACTTATCCCATATCCGATATTTCTTCAACCCTAGCCAGCCTCGGAAACGCCGCTTTTTTTACAACACTCGACCTTACTTCTGGATTCCATCAAATTGCCATGAAACAAAGCGACATTCCAAAAACAGCTTTTTCTACGATGAATGGTAAGTTCGAATTTTTGAGACTCCCATTTGGTCTTAAAAATGCACCAGCGGTATTCCAGAGAATGATTGACGACGTTTTAAGAGAGCACATAGGCAAAAAGTGTTATGTGTATATCGATGACATAATCATTTTCGGGAAAGATGAAGCCGACCATTTGAAAAACGTAGAAATTATTTTCCAAACACTCATGGATGCAAATGTCAGGGTAAATCTGGAAAAAACACATTTTATGAGAACCGAGGTTGAATTCTTAGGGTACATCGTAGGGACGGAAGGAATAAAGCCCGATCCGAAAAAGGTGGACGCGATTAAAGGACTCATGCCGCCCACCAATCTCAAGGAATTGACGAGCTTCTTGGGTATGACCTCATATTACCGCAGGTTCATCAGAGACTACGCTAAGGTAGCAAAACCCCTAACCAACCTCACTCGCGGGGAAAATGCGCAGATGAAGGCTAGCCAATCCAGGAAAGTGGCAGTAACACTCGATGAAGAAGCTTTAAAAGCATTTGAAGATTTAAAAATGATGCTGACCACTGCTGAAATTTTATGTTTCCCTGATTTCGAAAAACCCTTCAATCTGACCACCGATGCCTCGAACTACGCCATTGGTGCTGTGCTATCGCAAGGGGAGATTGGGAAAGACAGACCTATTGCCTTCATTTCCAGATCGTTGAGCAAAACCGAGGAGAACTATGCTACCAACGAAAAGGAAATGTTGGCTCTCGTATGGGCGCTCAACAATCTCCGAAACTATCTTTATGGTGCGAAAAAGATTAAAATTTATACAGACCATCAACCGCTTACCTATGCTTTGGGTAACCGGAACTTCAACGCAAAATTGAAAAGATGGAAGGCTCGCATCGAAGAATATAGCCACGAATTGATTTATAAGCCACCTGGCTCAAATTACGTGGCTGATGCACTATCGCGTCTGAAGACCCAAATCAACCATCTAACTTCAGGAACAGATACTGCTAGCGAGGGCGCTGGCTCAAAAACTGAGACCGCATCGGAAGGAGTCGCGAGCAATTCGGCAACAGAATCAGCACTCGAGGGCCGCGACGAGGATCAAACAATTAACGACGAACCAAGGGACAGCGATACTGTAGCAACAATGCACAGCGCGGAAGAGGATAGTTCAGAATTTATACCACACGTAGAAGCCCCCATCAACGTCTTTCGAAATCAACTGGTATTTAGCGGAAGCACGCACGCCTACGAAGAACCGCATCCTGGATACACACGTCACTATATCCCCGTCAGCAGCCTTTCCAGGGAGCAGCTGACAAAAATATTGAAACAGAAACTGAGACCAAACATACTTAACGGAATTAAAATGCCCGAAGAAAAACTCGCACTTCTTCAAGATGTGTTTCGCGATCATTTTTCAAAGTACAAAGCGCGAATTACACAAAGAACTGTTGAGGATCTCAGGAACGTTGACAATATTTTAGAGATAATAGCCAAAGAACATAGAAGAGCTCACCGAAATCTCGCCGAGAACAGGCAGCAGATTTTGGAAAAATATTATTTTCCCAGGATGAGCAGTCTGATCCGGAAATTCGTGGCAACGTGTGATATTTGCAAGCTAAATCAATATGACAGGCATCCATCCGTACCCCTGTTACAAGCAACCCCGATACCGTCATATCCTTGCGAAATCCTTCATATCGATATTTTTGAAATTCAGGGCGAAAAATTTATTTCATGTTTAGACAAATTTTCTAAATTCGCCAAACTATTCCACATAAAAAATCGGTCGACGTTGCATCTCCGCGAAAAAATTATAAAACTACTGCATTATTTCACAGCTCCAAAGGTTATAGTTACAGATAATGAAAGTGCTTTTCTGAGTCCAATAATTCAAAACTTCATTAAAATTTTGGGAATCCAGCTGTACCGCACACCATCGCAACGCAGCGAGGTGAACGGTCAGGTAGAAAGATTCCATTCAACAGTTTTGGAAATTTATCGTTGTCTAAAAGCTGAGTATAAAGACCTTAAGTTAAGAGAGCTGTTAAATATTGCAGTGGATCGTTATAACGGCACAGTACACACAACCACCAAAAAAAAACCAAATGACATATTTTTTAATAGGTCCGAAAGGATCAATTTCCAAAAACTTTTAAATTTTAAGCAGAAGATTAATAACGACCTCTCCTCGGAGTTAAAAAGAATTCAAAAACTCCAGCTAGAGCGACATAATGCTAACCGTAAAAGCCCGAAAAAATTCAAAAAAGGGCAAACGGTTTATGTAGCTTGTAAGCAGAGGAGGGGTAAACAGAAGCCTCTTTACGTAAGAGAAAGAATTTTAAAGGATAACAAGGTCACTGTGTCAACCGAAAGTGGCCGAAGAATCCACAAAAATCACATAAGAAATGAAATTTTGCCAAGCTCTTCTAGCTAAAACAAATTTTTTTTTTTTTCTAATAAAACAAATCTTCGTTTTTCACTGAACCTAACAACTAAAAATAAAAAATGCACCCGAAAGTGAACTAAAAGCCTCTGCAAGTAATGGCAATGTCAAAGCTCGGGCAGGTCAGCAATGGCATAAGGTTGAGGGGCATCAGCAGTGGCATTGCACATTTAAGACATGCTTTGTTGGAAGTACGGTGACATTACAAAAGAAACTATAAAAATTTTTTTTTTTTTTTAAAAACCAAATGAAATTTTTTTTCTCATATGAGAAAAAGATGAAGAAAATTTTTTTATGAAAAATAAATGAAATGCTAACCCCTAGAATTAAAGAAAGTAAAAGCGTTTAGCCAGTGGCGGCGTTTCATCTCAAAATACTAACAAAAATTTAATTTTTTATTAAGAAACAAAAAACTAACACAATGATTCTATCAAAATGAAATACTAACCCCTAGAATTAAAGAAAGTAAAAGCGTTTAGCCAGTGGCGGCGTTTCATCTCAAAATACTAACAAAAATTTAATTTTTTATTAAGAAACAAAAAACTAACACAATGATTCTATCAAACTAATACCACTAACCAACTAACCCCTAAGAAAATAAAAAAAATATGTATTAACGGACTAATTCCAGATTAACGCTGTCATCAGCAACAGCCATGCGCCTTTTTAAATATTCAGCTCCTGTTCAATTGTAGTTGAACATATTTTAAATTTATTTTTAAGATGCTTACAGTTCGTGTGGGTCTGTTAATCTCACGCAGCTGTAAAACAACCCCTGGCTGTGTTATGTTTGTTTAGGATAAGAAAACTCATTGGTAATTTATAAATAAATTACATTTTATTGTTTGGCCACACGCACATGGGAAAACCACCCTTATACATATGTTTCATGACAATGATAACTCATTAAGAAAACTCATTAACAGATTGTACTTAGCTAAAAATAAGAGATAAGAATATGTGCGCATAGTCACGTACGCATGCCTACTAGATAGTTATAAGAATTTTGTAAATAGTATATAAGGAATAATTTGAAACAATAAACTTCAGTATGTAAAATTAAGTGCTACTCAAAACACCTGCTACTTATTATACTTTGGTTTATACTGAATCAAAAAAAAAAAAAAAAAAAAAAAAAAAAAAAAAAAGCACTAGAGGCTTCAACAAGTAAGAAGAGCAGCAACTACAAACAACAGGTAAAATCCACAACATTTTATACAGAAAGGCGAATTTGTTCTTACTGTAAAAAAACAGGTCACAACATTATAGTATGCAAACAATTCTTGGCATTGCCGGTTACAGAGAGACATTCCTGGGTCAAAACGAACGAGTTATGCTACAATTGTCTTAAACATAAAAAAGACAAAAAATGTTTTAGTGAGAACAAATGCCAAAAATGCGGGATGTTTCACAATACAGTTATTCACTTAGAAAAAGCAAAAGAAAAAAAATCCATGAGTACAAGCACACCAAGCAGCGTACTGCTAGCTACAGCACAAGTCAGAGTGAAATCCCTACATAATGAATTCATAACGCTGAGAGCCTTAATAGATCAAGGTTCTCAAATAACATCGATAAGCGAAGAAGCTGCTCAAATTTTGCAATTGCCAAGAACAAAAACGGAGGTTAAACTTCATGGACTAGGGCAAACAGTAGTAGGCGTAGCAAAATGTAAAGTAAATCTAGAAATACATCCTAGATTTCTAAGCAATGAACGAGTAACAACGGAGGCCTTAATTCTTCCAACATTGTCGTCAACTCAGCCAGAGATATCGTTCAATTATGATATTCAGGAGTGGAACAATTTCACGCTAGCGGATCCAAATTTTAATAAGTCCGACAGAATTGATATTGTCATTGGAGCTGATTTGTATTCCCAGATATTAGAGGAAGGAATACATAGAAATGATAAAATAGTGGGTCAGAGCACAAAGTTCGGTTGGATACTTTCCGGGGTGATACGAGTTAATCGAGCAAACAACAAACGAAAGTCGGCAGCCACAACCAGTATTGAGAGGTTTTGGGAGATCGAGGAGATTGAAAATGAGCAAGCTTCAATCGAAAATGATTATTGTTTACAACTTTATTCAAACACAACTGAGAGAGGTGAGGATGGTAAATTTATTGTCAGACTACCATTTTTAGATGATATCGAGCTTGGAGAATCTTATAAAAGAGCAATGGCTCGATTTATAAACCTAGAAAAACGGCTCATAGTGAATACTTCTTTGAACGTCGAATACTGCAGAATAATGGATGAATTGCTGTCAATGGGGCATATGAAAAAGGGAGACGCTGGCAGAAAAGGGAAGTACTACATGCCACATCAAGCAGTTATCAGAGAAAACAGTCTCACTACAAAGGTTAGAGTGGTGTTCGATGCTTCTTCAAAGACATCAAACGGTAAAAGTTTGAATGACGTGTTAAACGTTGGTCCGAAACTACAAAAAGATATATTTGATATCATTACAAGATGGAGGTCCTGGAAATATGTTATATCTGCTGATATAGAAAAGATGTTTCGGCAGATAAATATTAATGTACTGGATCAAGAATACCAGTATGTTTTATGGAGAAAAAACCCAAGTGATGCAATCGAGCAGTATAAATTGACAACAGTGACATACGGTACAGCAGCAGCACCATTCTTGGCAATAAGAACATTAATTGAAATTGCAAACCACTGTACAAATGAAAACATTGCAAAAATAATAAAGGAAGATTTCTATATGGACGATTTGCTGACAGGAGCAGATACGCTACAAGAATGTAAGGACGTCCGAGAAGCCATATCTTACCATTTGGATAAATTTGGTTTCCACTTACGAAAATGGATTTCAAATCACGATGAAATAGTGCATACAGGGAACCCAGGCGGAGATAATGAAATACTAAAAATTCAGGAAGATGAATGCTTAAAAACGTTAGGATTGCAATGGAATCCTATTATGGACTGTTTCTCCTTCAGCATGCAGCTGGAAAAAGAAGAAATAGTTTCCAAGCGTATTGCTTTATCACGATTAGCAAAGATATTCGATCCATTAGGATGGCTAACACCAGTGACAATTACAGCAAAACTATTTATACAACACTTGTGGAGACAGCAAACTGATTGGGACGTGCCATTAGATGAAAACTTAACAAAAGAGTGGCTAGCGTTTACTAAAAATTTATCAGCAATAACAGAAATTAAAATAAACCGATGGATTCAACTCTCAAATGAAATATCGATTGAACTACACGGGTTCGCTGACGCCTCAGAAAAAGCGTATGCCGCAGTAGTCTACGCAAAAATTGAGTCGACCATAACCATTGTAGCCGCTAAAAGTAGTAAACCCGATTAAAAATCGTAAAACGTTGCCGAAATTAGAACTAAGCGCTGCTCATTTACTTGCTAAACTAATGTTCAAAATAAAAGAAACACTTAACTCAAACGCTGCTTTTTATACTTGGAGTGACTCAATGATCACTCTGGCTTGGATAAAAAATTCCAAAAATAAAGATAAATTTATAAGAACAAGAGTGACTGAGATCCTTTCACTAATCCCAGAAGCACAATGGAGATATGTTAAATCAAAAGAAAATCCAGCAGATATAGCGTCCAGAGGAATATCAGCAGAAAAATTAGTTAATGAGAAGATCTGGTGGGAAGGTCCTGAGTGGCTTATAAAGGATAAAAGGCAGTGGCCGTTAGAAAACCCTGTGGAGGCACTTGTTGCAGTTACAAATACTTCAAAGCAGGAGAATTATTTATACACTATAATTAATAAATTTTCTTCCTTCACCAAACTTAAACGCGTTTTGGCGTATACTTTACGTTTTGTCAAAAAACTAAGAGGCAAAAGAAACTTACCTCATTATTTAACAACAGAAGAGCTACAAGAGGCTGAGATCTTAATGGTAAAACTTCATCAAGATCACGAATTGCCAAATGAAATGCATCAGCTAAAAATTAATAAAATGGTAGATCACAGAAGTAAACTAGCACCTCTACATCCGCAGTTAGATTCAAATGGAGTGATAAGAGTTGGAGGAAGACTTGAATACGCTAACCTGCCGTACAACAACAGGCATCCGATCATCATACAAAAATCAGCACTAGGCGATAGAATTATTAAACATATTCACGTATACACCATGCACGGAGGAAATCGATTGATGGAGAATACAATCCGAAAAAATTATTGGATCATAGGAGCAAAAAATAGCATAAAAAAGTGCATAAGGAGCTGCACTAAATGCATAAGATTTAGGCATTATACAAATAACCAGCTTATGGGAATGCTACCTCACTATAGAGTAAATGCAAATCCACCATTTACTCATTGCGGTATTGATTATGCAGGTCCAGTCCACATAAAATGTTCAAACGGAAGAGGACAAAAATCAATGAAAGGTTATATCGCTATATTCGTATGCATGACTACAAAAGCAGTACATTTTGAAGCAGTCAGCAGTCTTACAACAGAGGCGTTTCTTGCAGCACTTAGAAGATTTTTTGGAAGAAGAGGTAAATCTAGCGATATATACTCAGACAACGGTACAAATTTTGTTGGAGCAGCAAGGCAGCTTGACAAAGATTTTATTGAAGCCATTAAAAATAATTCTAAGATAGCGCCAATCTTGGAAAATGAAAAAACAAAGTGGCATTTCATTCCCCCGGCAAGTCCACACATGGGTGGAATATGGGAAGCTGCAGTTAAATCAATGAAGTTTAACATAAAAAGAATAATAGGTGAAAATAAACTCACGTACGAAGAGCTAAGCACGTTACTTGCTCAGATCGAAGCAGTGTTGAATTCGCGACCAATTCATGAACTGAATAGCAATGCTGATGAACTGGAAGTATTAACACCGGGTCATTTTCTAATAGGACGTGCGATGATAGGATGTCCAGAAAAATATGAAGAAACCAAAATAAATTGTCTGGATCGATGGAAACTTTTGCAAAAAATGAAAGATCATTTCTGGAAGCAGTGGAAAAGTGAATATTTATGTACTTTGCAACAAAGATCAAAATGGAGAAAAACACATGACAATATTGTGAATGGACAAGTTGTA
The DNA here is from genome assembly GCA_943735925.1 of Pollenia amentaria. Taxonomy (NCBI): domain Eukaryota; kingdom Metazoa; phylum Arthropoda; class Insecta; order Diptera; family Polleniidae; genus Pollenia; species Pollenia amentaria. The sequence goes on from OX031007.1 coordinate 102,346,487, forward strand.
ATAATCAAGAATGAAGATTCTCATCCCGCTCGCTGGCCGTTAGCTAGAGTGATAGATGTTCATCCAGGAAAAGATGGACTTGTTAGAGTAGTGACTCTTAAAACTCAAAATGGCATAACAAAAAGGCCAACGAATAAATTATGCCCTTTGGAACATCATGATGATATTGAGGAATTATCAACCCTGCCGATCAAAGAAGTTAATTCCAGTACAGCTCAGGTCAATATTACAATGAATCAGCCGAAAAAGAAGAAATTTGCATTGCCAATAATTCTTTTACTGAACTTGTTGTTTATAATGACTACACACGCATCAACGAAGGTACATAGTATACAAGAAAAAACATTAATGTATTTGGATTCAATAGGTCAAATCAATGTGGCGGGTTCTTCTTGGAATATAATAATTTATTACGAAATGAAGACTTATTTTGAAACGTTGGAAAAAGCAACAGATATAATTGGCAGCTCTAAGGAAATATGCCCCAAAATAAACACCTTTAAAGACCAGTGCTGGGCAGTATTAAATAATATGGAGTATAAGATGAACAAAATAAAAACTGCCAACGATTTACTCAACATAAGTTCCCGAAAGAAAAGAGAGGCTCCCTTAAAGTTTATAGGCTCCTTACATCACGTTTTGTTTGGATTGATGGATGAAGATGACCGACAGGCTTTGGAGAACAACATGAATTCACTTTTAGAAAATCAACATAATTTAAAAGAATTATCTAAGAAGCAGACATCGGTGGTTGATTCAACTGTTAATCTTCTTAAAAGAACAACCGAAGAGGTTAACACGCACTTTGATGATATGAGGTCCAAAATTAAAAACATAAGTGATACGGTGAGAGAACGTCACTTCGAATATAGAGAATCTATACGCTTCTTCATGGTAACCAAACAATTACATGATATAATAGATGAGTGCAGTGAAGTTCAGAAGGAAGCAATCGATTTGTTGCTTAATGTGAATAACGGAAAGATACATCCAGTAATAATAAGTCCACAACAACTACAAGCAGAAATCAACAGAATAAGAGATACAATTCCTGACAAGTTTATGTTACCAGGAAAGAGAAGCGGTACTGAGCTAAAAGAAATATGGCATCTTTTAACTGGAACGGGCACATTTTTGGGCAGCCAACTCATCATTAATATGAAAATACCACTTTTCAACCGTCCGTCATCCCAGATTTACAAAATAATTCCAGTTCCGTTTGTTAGAGATGACGTTGCATTAATGGCAAGGATAAAAGCACCATATATTGTGTACAATTACGAAATGGACGCCTTTCATTTTTTGACGGATGCAGTGCTTAATGAGTGCAAACAAACGTTAAGCGAAGAAATTGTGTGTGAAGAAAATTTCCCATGGATGGATGCCGCATCCAATGAATGTGAACTATCACCTTTAAAACCGCACACAGTTCTCAATTGCTCATTTGACGAAGCTGATAAAGTTCCCTTTTGGGTGGAACTTAGCACAAGGGGTAACTGGCTTTATAAGGTATTTAAGAACACATCAGCACATATAAAATGTTTGAATCAGCAGCAAACCATCATGGAGCTTCCGCGCCTAGGTATACTAGCTTTAGAAAATGATTGTACAGCAAGAATTGAAGGGATCACATTAGCAGCCAGACACAACGGTCGCGCAGAGTTCAACAATAAATTTCACTCCTTTTTGACGAGAGATGCGAAAACAGACGAGATAGAAATTACGAAACCACTGGGTAATGTCTTGATGAACCACAATCGTGAAATATCCCAGCTAAAAGGCCATGTCGATGAGTTGAAGAAGCAAAATATCGAACTGAGAGGCATTTCATTTCATCACATAGCTGGTCATACATCTCTTATATTAGTATTAATTGTCATAATCATTCTTATTATGTTATGTATAAGAAGGCTTATTAAAATAAGACAAATATCTGCAATAACTTTTGCCCCCCCGCAGAATGTTCAATTGTAGTTGAACATATATTAAATTTATTTTTAAGATGCTTACAGTTCGTGTGGGTCTGTTAATCTCACGCAGCTGTAAAACAACCCCTGGCTGTGTTATGTTTGTTTAGGATAAGAAAACTCATTGGTAATCTATAAATAAATTACATTTTATTATTTGGCCACACGCACATGGGAAAACCACCCTTATACATATGTTTCATGACAATGATAACCCATTAAGAAAACTCATTAACAGATTGTACTTAGCTAAAAATAAGAGATAAGAATATGTGCGCATAGTCACGTACGCATGCCTACTAGATAGTTATAAGAATTTTGTAAATAGTATATAAGGAATAATTTGAAACAATAAACTTCAGTATGTAAAATTAAGTGCTACTCAAAACACCTGCTACTTATTATACTTTGGTTTATACTGAATCAAAAAAAAAAAAAAAAAAAAAAAAAAAAAAAAGCACTAGAGGCTACAACAAGTAAGAAGAGCAGCAACTACAAACAACAGGTAAAATCCACAACATTTTATACAGAAAGGCGAATTTGTTCTTACTGTAAAAAAACAGGTCACAACATTATAGTATGCAAACAATTCTTGGCATTGCCGGTTACAGAGAGACATTCCTGGGTCAAAACGAACGAGTTATGCTACAATTGTCTTAAACATAAAAAAGACAAAAAATGTTTTAGTGAGAACAAATGCCAAAAATGCGGGATGTTTCACAATACAGTTATTCACTTAGAAAAAGCAAAAGAAAAAAAATCCATGAGTACAAGCACACCAAGCAGCGTACTGCTAGCTACAGCACAAGTCAGAGTGAAATCCCTACATAATGAATTCATAACGCTGAGAGCCTTAATAGATCAAGGTTCTCAAATAACATCGATAAGCGAAGAAGCTGCTCAAATTTTGCAATTGCCAAGAACAAAAACGGAGGTTAAACTTCATGGACTAGGGCAAACAGTAGTAGGCGTAGCAAAATGTAAAGTAAATCTAGAAATACATCCTAGATTTCTAAGCAATGAACGAGTAACAACGGAGGCCTTAATTCTTCCAACATTGTCGTCAACTCAGCCAGAGATATCGTTCAATTATGATATTCAGGAGTGGAACAATTTCACGCTAGCGGATCCAAATTTTAATAAGTCCGACAGAATTGATATTGTCATTGGAGCTGATTTGTATTCCCAGATATTAGAGGAAGGAATACATAGAAATGATAAAATAGTGGGTCAGAGCACAAAGTTCGGTTGGATACTTTCCGGGGTGATACGAGTTAATCGAGCAAACAACAAACGAAAGTCGGCAGCCACAACCAGTATTGAGAGGTTTTGGGAGATCGAGGAGATTGAAAATGAGCAAGCTTCAATCGAAAATGATTATTGTTTACAACTTTATTCAAACACAACTGAGAGAGGTGAGGATGGTAAATTTATTGTCAGACTACCATTTTTAGATGATATCGAGCTTGGAGAATCTTATAAAAGAGCAATGGCTCGATTTATAAACCTAGAAAAACGGCTCATAGTGAATACTTCTTTGAACGTCGAATACTGCAGAATAATGGATGAATTGCTGTCAATGGGGCATATGAAAAAGGGAGACGCTGGCAGAAAAGGGAAGTACTACATGCCACATCAAGCAGTTATCAGAGAAAACAGTCTCACTACAAAGGTTAGAGTGGTGTTCGATGCTTCTTCAAAGACATCAAACGGTAAAAGTTTGAATGACGTGTTAAACGTTGGTCCGAAACTACAAAAAGATATATTTGATATCATTACAAGATGGAGGTCCTGGAAATATGTTATATCTGCTGATATAGAAAAGATGTTTCGGCAGATAAATATTAATGTACTGGATCAAGAATACCAGTATGTTTTATGGAGAAAAAACCCAAGTGATGCAATCGAGCAGTATAAATTGACAACAGTGACATACGGTACAGCAGCAGCACCATTCTTGGCAATAAGAACATTAATTGAAATTGCAAACCACTGTACAAATGAAAACATTGCAAAAATAATAAAGGAAGATTTCTATATGGACGATTTGCTGACAGGAGCAGATACGCTACAAGAATGTAAGGACGTCCGAGAAGCCATATCTTACCATTTGGATAAATTTGGTTTCCACTTACGAAAATGGATTTCAAATCACGATGAAATAGTGCATACAGGGAACCCAGGCGGAGATAATGAAATACTAAAAATTCAGGAAGATGAATGCTTAAAAACGTTAGGATTGCAATGGAATCCTATTATGGACTGTTTCTCCTTCAGCATGCAGCTTGAAAAAGAAGAAATAGTTTCCAAGCGTATTGCTTTATCACGATTAGCAAAGATATTCGATCCATTAGGATGGCTAACACCAGTGACAATTACAGCAAAACTATTTATACAACACTTGTGGAGACAGCAAACTGATTGGGACGTGCCATTAGATGAAAACTTAACAAAAGAGTGGCTAGCGTTTACTAAAAATTTATCAGCAATAACAGAAATTAAAATAAACCGATGGATTCAACTCTCAAATGAAATATCGATTGAACTACACGGGTTCGCTGACGCCTCAGAAAAAGCGTATGCCGCAGTAGTCTACGCAAAAATTGAGTCGACCATAACCATTGTAGCCGCTAAAAGTAGTAAACCCGATTAAAAATCGTAAAACGTTGCCGAAATTAGAACTAAGCGCTGCTCATTTACTTGCTAAACTAATGTTCAAAATAAAAGAAACACTTAACTCAAACGCTGCTTTTTATACTTGGAGTGACTCAATGATCACTCTGGCTTGGATAAAAAATTCCAAAAATAAAGATAAATTTATAAGAACAAGAGTGACTGAGATCCTTTCACTAATCCCAGAAGCACAATGGAGATATGTTAAATCAAAAGAAAATCCAGCAGATATAGCGTCCAGAGGAATATCAGCAGAAAAATTAGTTAATGAGAAGATCTGGTGGGAAGGTCCTGAGTGGCTTATAAAGGATAAAAGGCAGTGGCCGTTAGAAAACCCTGTGGAGGCACTTGTTGCAGTTACAAATACTTCAAAGCAGGAGAATTATTTATACACTATAATTAATAAATTTTCTTCCTTCACCAAACTTAAACGCGTTTTGGCGTATACTTTACGTTTTGTCAAAAAACTAAGAGGCAAAAGAAACTTACCTCATTATTTAACAACAGAAGAGCTACAAGAGGCTGAGATCTTAATGGTAAAACTTCATCAAGATCACGAATTGCCAAATGAAATGCATCAGCTAAAAATTAATAAAATGGTAGATCACAGAAGTAAACTAGCACCTCTACATCCGCAGTTAGATTCAAATGGAGTGATAAGAGTTGGAGGAAGACTTGAATACGCTAACCTGCCGTACAACAACAGGCATCCGATCATCATACAAAAATCAGCACTAGGCGATAGAATTATTAAACATATTCACGTATACACCATGCACGGAGGAAATCGATTGATGGAGAATACAATCCGAAAAAATTATTGGATCATAGGAGCAAAAAATAGCATAAAAAAGTGCATAAGGAGCTGCACTAAATGCATAAGATTTAGGCATTATACAAATAACCAGCTTATGGGAATGCTACCTCACTATAGAGTAAATGCAAATCCACCATTTACTCATTGCGGTATTGATTATGCAGGTCCAGTCCACATAAAATGTTCAAACGGAAGAGGACAAAAATCAATGAAAGGTTATATCGCTATATTCGTATGCATGACTACAAAAGCAGTACATTTTGAAGCAGTCAGCAGTCTTACAACAGAGGCGTTTCTTGCAGCACTTAGAAGATTTTTTGGAAGAAGAGGTAAATCTAGCGATATATACTCAGACAACGGTACAAATTTTGTTGGAGCAGCAAGGCAGCTTGACAAAGATTTTATTGAAGCCATTAAAAATAATTCTAAGATAGCGCCAATCTTGGAAAATGAAAAAACAAAGTGGCATTTCATTCCCCCGGCAAGTCCACACATGGGTGGAATATGGGAAGCTGCAGTTAAATCAATGAAGTTTAACATAAAAAGAATAATAGGTGAAAATAAACTCACGTACGAAGAGCTAAGCACGTTACTTGCTCAGATCGAAGCAGTGTTGAATTCGCGACCAATTCATGAACTGAATAGCAATGCTGATGAACTGGAAGTATTAACACCGGGTCATTTTCTAATAGGACGTGCGATGATAGGATGTCCAGAAAAATATGAAGAAACCAAAATAAATTGTCTGGATCGATGGAAACTTTTGCAAAAAATGAAAGATCATTTCTGGAAGCAGTGGAAAAGTGAATATTTATGTACTTTGCAACAAAGATCAAAATGGAGAAAAACACATGACAATATTGTGAATGGACAAGTTGTAATAATCAAGAATGAAGATTCTCATCCCGCTCGCTGGCCGTTAGCTAGAGTGATAGATGTTCATCCAGGAAAAGATGGACTTGTTAGAGTAGTGACTCTTAAAACTCAAAATGGCATAACAAAAAGGCCAACGAATAAATTATGCCCTTTGGAACATCATGATGATATTGAGGAATTATCAACCCTGCCGATCAAAGAAGTTAATTCCAGTACAGCTCAGGTCAATATTACAATGAATCAGCCGAAAAAGAAGAAATTTGCATTGCCAATAATTCTTTTACTGAACTTGTTGTTTATAATGACTACACACGCATCAACGAAGGTACATAGTATACAAGAAAAAACATTAATGTATTTGGATTCAATAGGTCAAATCAATGTGGCGGGTTCTTCTTGGAATATAATAATTTATTACGAAATGAAGACTTATTTTGAAACGTTGGAAAAAGCAACAGATATAATTGGCAGCTCTAAGGAAATATGCCCCAAAATAAACACCTTTAAAGACCAGTGCTGGGCAGTATTAAATAATATGGAGTATAAGATGAACAAAATAAAAACTGCCAACGATTTACTCAACATAAGTTCCCGAAAGAAAAGAGAGGCTCCCTTAAAGTTTATAGGCTCCTTACATCACGTTTTGTTTGGATTGATGGATGAAGATGACCGACAGGCTTTGGAGAACAACATGAATTCACTTTTAGAAAATCAACATAATTTAAAAGAATTATCTAAGAAGCAGACATCGGTGGTTGATTCAACTGTTAATCTTCTTAAAAGAACAACCGAAGAGGTTAACACGCACTTTGATGATATGAGGTCCAAAATTAAAAACATAAGTGATACGGTGAGAGAACGTCACTTCGAATATAGAGAATCTATACGCTTCTTCATGGTAACCAAACAATTACATGATATAATAGATGAGTGCAGTGAAGTTCAGAAGGAAGCAATCGATTTGTTGCTTAATGTGAATAACGGAAAGATACATCCAGTAATAATAAGTCCACAACAACTACAAGCAGAAATCAACAGAATAAGAGATACAATTCCTGACAAGTTTATGTTACCAGGAAAGAGAAGCGGTACTGAGCTAAAAGAAATATGGCATCTTTTAACTGGAACGGGCACATTTTTGGGCAGCCAACTCATCATTAATATGAAAATACCACTTTTCAACCGTCCGTCATCCCAGATTTACAAAATAATTCCAGTTCCGTTTGTTAGAGATGACGTTGCATTAATGGCAAGGATAAAAGCACCATATATTGTGTACAATTACGAAATGGACGCCTTTCATTTTTTGACGGATGCAGTGCTTAATGAGTGCAAACAAACGTTAAGCGAAGAAATTGTGTGTGAAGAAAATTTCCCATGGATGGATGCCGCATCCAATGAATGTGAACTATCACCTTTAAAACCGCACACAGTTCTCAATTGCTCATTTGACGAAGCTGATAAAGTTCCCTTTTGGGTGGAACTTAGCACAAGGGGTAACTGGCTTTATAAGGTATTTAAGAACACATCAGCACATATAAAATGTTTGAATCAGCAGCAAACCATCATGGAGCTTCCGCGCCTAGGTATACTAGCTTTAGAAAATGATTGTACAGCAAGAATTGAAGGGATCACATTAGCAGCCAGACACAACGGTCGCGCAGAGTTCAACAATAAATTTCACTCCTTTTTGACGAGAGATGCGAAAACAGACGAGATAGAAATTACGAAACCACTGGGTAATGTCTTGATGAACCACAATCGTGAAATATCCCAGCTAAAAGGCCATGTCGATGAGTTGAAGAAGCAAAATATCGAACTGAGAGGCATTTCATTTCATCACATAGCTGGTCATACATCTCTTATATTAGTATTAATTGTCATAATCATTCTTATTATGTTATGTATAAGAAGGCTTATTAAAATAAGACAAATATCTGCAATAACTTTTGCCCCCCCGCAGAATGTTCAATTGTAGTTGAACATATATTAAATTTATTTTTAAGATGCTTACAGTTCGTGTGGGTCTGTTAATCTCACGCAGCTGTAAAACAACCCCTGGCTGTGTTATGTTTGTTTAGGATAAGAAAACTCATTGGTAATCTATAAATAAATTACATTTTATTATTTGGCCACACGCACATGGGAAAACCACCCTTATACATATGTTTCATGACAATGATAACCCATTAAGAAAACTCATTAACAGATTGTACTTAGCTAAAAATAAGAGATAAGAATATGTGCGCATAGTCACGTACGCATGCCTACTAGATAGTTATAAGAATTTTGTAAATAGTATATAAGGAATAATTTGAAACAATAAACTTCAGTATGTAAAATTAAGTGCTACTCAAAACACCTGCTACTTATTATACTTTGGTTTATACTGAATCAAAAAAAAAAAAAAAAAAAAAAAAAAAAAAAGCACTAGAGGCTTCAACAAGTAAGAAGAGCAGCAACTACAAACAACAGGTAAAATCCACAACATTTTATACAGAAAGGCGAATTTGTTCTTACTGTAAAAAAACAGGTCACAACATTATAGTATGCAAACAATTCTTGGCATTGCCGGTTACAGAGAGACATTCCTGGGTCAAAACGAACGAGTTATGCTACAATTGTCTTAAACATAAAAAAGACAAAAAATGTTTTAGTGAGAACAAATGCCAAAAATGCGGGATGTTTCACAATACAGTTATTCACTTAGAAAAAGCAAAAGAAAAAAAATCCATGAGTACAAGCACACCAAGCAGCGTACTGCTAGCTACAGCACAAGTCAGAGTGAAATCCCTACATAATGAATTCATAACGCTGAGAGCCTTAATAGATCAAGGTTCTCAAATAACATCGATAAGCGAAGAAGCTGCTCAAATTTTGCAATTGCCAAGAACAAAAACGGAGGTTAAACTTCATGGACTAGGGCAAACAGTAGTAGGCGTAGCAAAATGTAAAGTAAATCTAGAAATACATCCTAGATTTCTAAGCAATGAACGAGTAACAACGGAGGCCTTAATTCTTCCAACATTGTCGTCAACTCAGCCAGAGATATCGTTCAATTATGATATTCAGGAGTGGAACAATTTCACGCTAGCGGATCCAAATTTTAATAAGTCCGACAGAATTGATATTGTCATTGGAGCTGATTTGTATTCCCAGATATTAGAGGAAGGAATACATAGAAATGATAAAATAGTGGGTCAGAGCACAAAGTTCGGTTGGATACTTTCCGGGGTGATACGAGTTAATCGAGCAAACAACAAACGAAAGTCGGCAGCCACAACCAGTATTGAGAGGTTTTGGGAGATCGAGGAGATTGAAAATGAGCAAGCTTCAATCGAAAATGATTATTGTTTACAACTTTATTCAAACACAACTGAGAGAGGTGAGGATGGTAAATTTATTGTCAGACTACCATTTTTAGATGATATCGAGCTTGGAGAATCTTATAAAAGAGCAATGGCTCGATTTATAAACCTAGAAAAACGGCTCATAGTGAATACTTCTTTGAACGTCGAATACTGCAGAATAATGGATGAATTGCTGTCAATGGGGCATATGAAAAAGGGAGACGCTGGCAGAAAAGGGAAGTACTACATGCCACATCAAGCAGTTATCAGAGAAAACAGTCTCACTACAAAGGTTAGAGTGGTGTTCGATGCTTCTTCAAAGACATCAAACGGTAAAAGTTTGAATGACGTGTTAAACGTTGGTCCGAAACTACAAAAAGATATATTTGATATCATTACAAGATGGAGGTCCTGGAAATATGTTATATCTGCTGATATAGAAAAGATGTTTCGGCAGATAAATATTAATGTACTGGATCAAGAATACCAGTATGTTTTATGGAGAAAAAACCCAAGTGATGCAATCGAGCAGTATAAATTGACAACAGTGACATACGGTACAGCAGCAGCACCATTCTTGGCAATAAGAACATTAATTGAAATTGCAAACCACTGTACAAATGAAAACATTGCAAAAATAATAAAGGAAGATTTCTATATGGACGATTTGCTGACAGGAGCAGATACGCTACAAGAATGTAAGGACGTCCGAGAAGCCATATCTTACCATTTGGATAAATTTGGTTTCCACTTACGAAAATGGATTTCAAATCACGATGAAATAGTGCATACAGGGAACCCAGGCGGAGATAATGAAATACTAAAAATTCAGGAAGATGAATGCTTAAAAACGTTAGGATTGCAATGGAATCCTATTATGGACTGTTTCTCCTTCAGCATGCAGCTTGAAAAAGAAGAAATAGTTTCCAAGCGTATTGCTTTATCACGATTAGCAAAGATATTCGATCCATTAGGATGGCTAACACCAGTGACAATTACAGCAAAACTATTTATACAACACTTGTGGAGACAGCAAACTGATTGGGACGTGCCATTAGATGAAAACTTAACAAAAGAGTGGCTAGCGTTTACTAAAAATTTATCAGCAATAACAGAAATTAAAATAAGCCGATGGATTCAACTCTCAAATGAAATATCGATTGAACTACACGGGTTCGCTGACGCCTCAGAAAAAGCGTATGCCGCAGTAGTCTACGCAAAAATTGAGTCGACCATAACCATTGTAGCCGCTAAAAGTAGTAAACCCGATTAAAAATCGTAAAACGTTGCCGAAATTAGAACTAAGCGCTGCTCATTTACTTGCTAAACTAATGTTCAAAATAAAAGAAACACTTAACTCAAACGCTGCTATTTATACTTGGAGTGACTCAATGATCACTCTGGCTTGGATAAAAAATTCCAAAAATAAAGATAAATTTATAAGAACAAGAGTGACTGAGATCCTTTCACTAATCCCAGAAGCACAATGGAGATATGTTAAATCAAAAGAAAATCCAGCAGATATAGCGTCCAGAGGAATATCAGCAGAAAAATTAGTTAATGAGAAGATCTGGTGGGAAGGTCCTGAGTGGCTTATAAAGGATAAAAGGCAGTGGCCGTTAGAAAACCCTGTGGAGGCACTTGTTGCAGTTACAAATACTTCAAAGCAGGAGAATTATTTATACACTATAATTAATAAATTTTCTTCCTTCACCAAACTTAAACGCGTTTTGGCGTATACTTTACGTTTTGTCAAAAAACTAAGAGGCAAAAGAAACTTACCTCATTATTTAACAACAGAAGAGCTACAAGAGGCTGAGATCTTAATGGTAAAACTTCATCAAGATCACGAATTGCCAAATGAAATGCATCAGCTAAAAATTAATAAAATGGTAGATCACAGAAGTAAACTAGCACCTCTACATCCGCAGTTAGATTCAAATGGAGTGATAAGAGTTGGAGGAAGACTTGAATACGCTAACCTGCCGTACAACAACAGGCATCCGATCATCATACAAAAATCAGCACTAGGCGATAGAATTATTAAACATATTCACGTATACACCATGCACGGAGGAAATCGATTGATGGAGAATACAATCCGAAAAAATTATTGGATCATAGGAGCAAAAAATAGCATAAAAAAGTGCATAAGGAGCTGCACTAAATGCATAAGATTTAGGCATTATACAAATAACCAGCTTATGGGAATGCTACCTCACTATAGAGTAAATGCAAATCCACCATTTACTCATTGCGGTATTGATTATGCAGGTCCAGTCCACATAAAATGTTCAAACGGAAGAGGACAAAAATCAATGAAAGGTTATATCGCTATATTCGTATGCATGACTACAAAAGCAGTACATTTTGAAGCAGTCAGCAGTCTTACAACAGAGGCGTTTCTTGCAGCACTTAGAAGATTTTTTGGAAGAAGAGGTAAATCTAGCGATATATACTCAGACAACGGTACAAATTTTGTTGGAGCAGCAAGGCAGCTTGACAAAGATTTTATTGAAGCCATTAAAAATAATTCTAAGATAGCGCCAATCTTGGAAAATGAAAAAACAAAGTGGCATTTCATTCCCCCGGCAAGTCCACACATGGGTGGAATATGGGAAGCTGCAGTTAAATCAATGAAGTTTCACATAAAAAGAATAATAGGTGAAAATAAACTCACGTACGAAGAGCTAAGCACGTTACTTGCTCAGATCGAAGCAGTGTTGAATTCGCGACCAATTCATGAACTGAATAGCAATGCTGATGAACTGGAAGTATTAACACCGGGTCATTTTCTAATAGGACGTGCGATGATAGGATGTCCAGAAAAATATGAAGAAACCAAAATAAATTGTCTGGATCGATGGAAACTTTTGCAAAAAATGAAAGATCATTTCTGGAAGCAGTGGAAAAGTGAATATTTATGTACTTTGCAACAAAGATCAAAATGGAGAAAAACACATGACAATATTGTGAATGGACAAGTTGTAATAATCAAGAATGAAGATTCTCATCCCGCTCGCTGGCCGTTAGCTAGAGTGATAGATGTTCATCCAGGAAAAGATGGACTTGTTAGAGTAGTGACTCTTAAAACTCAAAATGGCATAACAAAAAGGCCAACGAATAAATTATGCCCTTTGGAACATCATGATGATATTGAGGAATTATCAACCCTGCCGATCAAAGAAGTTAATTCCAGTACAGCTCAGGTCAATATTACAATGAATCAGCCGAAAAAGAAGAAATTTGCATTGCCAATAATTCTTTTACTGAACTTGTTGTTTATAATGACTACACACGCATCAACGAAGGTACATAGTATACAAGAAAAAACATTAATGTATTTGGATTCAATAGGTCAAATCAATGTGGCGGGTTCTTCTTGGAATATAATAATTTATTACGAAATGAAGACTTATTTTGAAACGTTGGAAAAAGCAACAGATATAATTGGCAGCTCTAAGGATATATGCCCCAAAATAAACACCTTTAAAGACCAGTGCTGGGCAGTATTAAATAATATGGAGTATAAGATGAACAAAATAAAAACTGCCAACGATTTACTCAACATAAGTTCCCGAAAGAAAAGAGAGGCTCCCTTAAAGTTTATAGGCTCCTTACATCACGTTTTGTTTGGATTGATGGATGAAGATGACCGACAGGCTTTGGAGAACAACATGAATTCACTTTTAGAAAATCAACATAATTTAAAAGAATTATCTAAGAAGCAGACATCGGTGGTTGATTCAACTGTTAATCTTCTTAAAAGAACAACCGAAGAGGTTAACACGCACTTTGATGATATGAGGTCCAAAATTAAAAACATAAGTGATACGGTGAGAGAACGTCACTTCGAATATAGAGAATCTATACGCTTCTTCATGGTAACCAAACAATTACATGATATAATAGATGAGTGCAGTGAAGTTCAGAAGGAAGCAATCGATTTGTTGCTTAATGTGAATAACGGAAAGATACATCCAGTAATAATAAGTCCACAACAACTACAAGCAGAAATCAACAGAATAAGAGATACAATTCCTGACAAGTTTATGTTACCAGGAAAGAGAAGCGGTACTGAGCTAAAAGAAATATGGCATCTTTTAACTGGAACGGGCACATTTTTGGGCAGCCAACTCATCATTAATATGAAAATACCACTTTTCAACCGTCCGTCATCCCAGATTTACAAAATAATTCCAGTTCCGTTTGTTAGAGATGACGTTGCATTAATGGCAAGGATAAAAGCACCATATATTGTGTACAATTACGAAATGGACGCCTTTCATTTTTTGACGGATGCAGTGCTTAATGAGTGCAAACAAACGTTAAGCGAAGAAATTGTGTGTGAAGAAAATTTCCCATGGATGGATGCCGCATCCAATGAATGTGAACTATCACCTTTAAAACCGCACACAGTTCTCAATTGCTCATTTGACGAAGCTGATAAAGTTCCCTTTTGGGTGGAACTTAGCACAAGGGGTAACTGGCTTTATAAGGTATTTAAGAACACATCAGCACATATAAAATGTTTGAATCAGCAGCAAACCATCATGGAGCCTCCGCGCCTAGGTATACTAGCTTTAGAAAATGATTGTACAGCAAGAATTGAAGGGATCACATTAGCAGCCAGACACAACGGTCGCGCAGAGTTCAACAATAAATTTCACTCCTTTTTGACGAGAGATGCGAAAACAGACGAGATAGAAATTACGAAACCACTGGGTAATGTCTTGATGAACCACAATCGTGAAATATCCCAGCTAAAAGGCCATGTCGATGAGTTGAAGAAGCAAAATATCGAACTGAGAGGCATTTCATTTCATCACATAGCTGGTCATACATCTCTTATATTAGTATTAATTGTCATAATCATTCTTATTATGTTATGTATAAGAAGGCTTATTAAAATAAGACAAATATCTGCAATAACTTTTGCCCCCCCGCAGAATGTTCAATTGTAGTTGAACATATATTAAATTTATTTTTAAGATGCTTACAGTTCGTGTGGGTCTGTTAATCTCACGCAGCTGTAAAACAACCCCTGGCTGTGTTATGTTTGTTTAGGATAAGAAAACTCATTGGTAATCTATAAATAAATTACATTTTATTATTTGGCCACACGCACATGGGAAAACCACCCTTATACATATGTTTCATGACAATGAAAACTCATTAAGAAAACTCATTAACAGATTGTACTTAGCTAAAAATAAGAGATAAGAATATGTGCGCATAGTCACGTACGCATGCCTACTAGATAGTTATAAGAATTTTGTAAATAGTATATAAGGAATAATTTGAAACAATAAACTTCAGTATGTAAAATTAAGTGCTACTCAAAACAGCTCCCATTATCTCCATTAAGGAAGGTAGAGGCTCTATAGTAGATGGCCATTTTAAGATGTTGCATGCGGCGAACCTGACGGAGTATGAGTCGGTGCTGGACGAAGCACTTACAGCTGCATCGATACTCAAAGACGCGGATAGGCGCCAAATGATCAAATATCATCTACAACAAGTGCCAGTACAAATTCGCATTCTGAAAGGCAACACCCTAAGGGAAAGGCGAGCTATCGAATGGTTGGGCTCTGCCTGGAAATGGCTGGCCGGGAGCCCTGATGCTTCTGACTGGAGTTCGATCGTCGACAACAACAACCAACAACACTATGTGAACAAGAAAATTATCAGCCTGACAGACACTATAGCTAATCGCATGAACCAAATTGTGCGAAGAATGGCAAACGAATCTGACGAGGTTGGTGATGAAAGGATAAGCTCAAACCTGTTGAACAAAGTGCTAGTGCTAAAAGAAGAAGTCCACGAGCTAACGAGAGCATGTCAGATGGCTAAGGCCGGCATAGTTAACACCAACCTTCTCGACAGTGAAGAATTAAGGCGAGCAATATCGGAGGTTGCAACCTTACCGTACGTCAACGACATCGAGGCTTTGGAATACAGCATGCCTTCTGTTTATACAAATGGATCCATGCTGCTGTACGTCATATCAATACCAAAAATTAGAGATGAAATTTACAACATGCTAATCGTGAGGCCCTCTATCCAGCATGGAAGGAGAATCGACCTGCCGTTTAAAAAGCTGCTAGTTAATGAGGCCGAAAAATATGGTGTCACGGGTGATTGCAATACGTTTAGTAATTTAACAGTCTGCCAACAAGAAGCCTTAGTTGAATTAGAGAGGGAAGAGTGTAGCCCGAAGCTGTTAAGAGGCGGACAAGCCGAATGCATCTATGAGACGAAAACAGGGAACATGGTTGAACTCTTAGAGGAAAGTACGCTATTCGTCACGAACTTCAACGGCAGCCTTACATGGGCTGGAGGGAAAGAATACCTAACCGGAACCTACGTGATACAGTTGAGCAACGAAACCGTAACACTGAACAACCGCACCTACACAAGTGTAGCTTTACGCACACATTTGGAAGCGCTGCCCGCAGTCCTGTCAAATACAACGAGTGCCAACCATAAAGTTAACCTAGAATACGTCCATCAAATTAGCCTACAGAATATTAAGACACTCGTCCATCTTAATACAAATTTTCATATTTCAATGTTTACTGGAACGGTTGTCATTGTCATCCTTATCACTGCCGTCATCGTCCTAGGCCGGAAAATTTTTTCTCGGACGATTCTACCCCCCATCAGACCAGCCTTAAGTGGGGACAACAAACGGTCTTTGGGGAATTTGTCCACCACCAACACCAGGAGTCCCCAGCTCAATTCCGTGTCGATGATGAATCTGCGAGACGCAGATGCTTAAGAGGGGAGGAGTTAACGACACTGCCTGACCATGAAACTTGCTGAATGCACTAAATTCGCAATACGTCAACATTAAGTTCAACTCACAGGCGTATCAAATAACTTCTTGCGAAATATTGGAATCAACACTTTTCAGACACGCGCACACGTAACCCGACACCATATCAGGTTACCACATGCGAATTAAGTTGGTCAGCAGTTTCCACGGTTTGCGGCGCAAAACAACCGCGAGCGCAGCGGCAGAGCAGAGGGTATAAAAGGGGAAAATAACAACTGGGCAGACAGTCTTAGCCACGGAGCCGTCGCGTAAATAATTTAATTTTTGTGTTTGTTAAATAAATCTGATTTGTAAATTTAATCTTGAAAATTCAAAGTGTTTGTTAAATAAATTTAATTTGTAAATTTAATCTTGAAAATTCAAAGTGTTTGTTAAATAAATCTAATTTTTATGTGAATAAATTTAATCCTTAAAATTAATAAAAAAGAGTTTTAATTAACAATAGCAGACCGCCGTTGAGGTCTGCTAAATATATTTTTTTGAAATACGTAAAACAAATTTGTTAACTGGCGCCCGAGCAGGGACCGGTACACCAACGGTGAAGGTAGTCTTGCCGCAGTAGGAGGCAACGGTAGCGAATTTGACAACTACCAGTGTTGTCTCTAAAAAGGAATAACAGGATCCTTCCGGTACCGGTCGTCGCGAACGCTCCGTGTGCTGGGGCTCGAACTTAGCCTTAAGGAAAAAAGAAAATCAATGAAATATTGAAAAAAGAGGAAAAAATTCCATATATATTATTTAACAAAAAAATCTAAAAATAAGATTAGTGAAAAATTGGAAAAAAAATTCCATATATATTATTTAACAAAAAAATATAAAAATAAGATTAGTGGAAAATTGGAAAAAAATTCCATATATATGATTTAACAAAAAAAAGAATCTAAAAATAAAATTAATGAAAAATTGAAAAAAAAGGAAAAAATTCCATATATATTATTTTACAAAAAATAATTAATGAAAAATTGAAAAAAAAGAAAAAATTCCATATATATCATTTTACAAAAAAGAATCTAAAAATAAAATTAATGAAAAAAGGAAAAAATCCTATATATATCCAAAAAGAAAATCAATCAAAATTTAAAAAAAAATTTTTCCATTATTTTACTAAAAAGTGAATAAGGTTCAGTGAAAAAAAGAAATTAAAATTTTTTAAATTGAATATAATTCAGTGATCGATCTGTGGAAATTTTAACCTGTGGTTGTGTGTGTGTATTTTTTTTTGTTGTTCCTGCAGCCTCGAACGGATTATGCTTAGCGTATTTTTTATGTAAGTAGAGAATCCTTTCTTTTTTTCCCATATATACAAAAAAATATATTTATTCGAAATGGAGGATTTGAAAAAATCCGTGACGGAATTATCGGGTGCTGTAAATGCCCTGATAAACAATATCAGGAGCGTAGAGACACGCCTGGGTAACATTGAACAATCGAATGGGCAAAACACTCAGGCCTTAAACGCACTCAATAGTGGGGTCGCCAGCATGTCACAACGAATAGAGGGAATAGAAGGGAGGATCGTCGCATTAGAGGCACCACCTGGTGCCGCTGTCGAAGCATCACTTCCAGTTCAGACAAGGGCTCCATCGACAGAAGAAGAATTAACAGCAATCACCCGATTGCCAGACACTGTGAAGGAGCTCCAGGTTTTCGAAGGTGACCCAACTGAATATGTATCCTGGATTCAAAACGTCCAAGATATACTAGCGGATTATCAGATTGTAGAAGGTAAACCATTGTATCGCGCAATTTTGAAAAGCATTCGTAACAAGGTGCGAGGGGGCGCAAACGCGGCGCTAGTTTCCTATAATGTATCCTCCTATGATTGGCCAGGGATAAAGAGGTGCCTATCATTGCACTACGCCGATAAGCGTGATATAAGGACACTTGACCATCAACTAGGACGGCTAGCGCAAAGGGGCCGCACTGTGGACGCATTTTACGCAGCGGTTAATCATCAATTTGCCTTGATTGTAAATAAATTACAGACAGAAACTTACTCGACCGAAACTGTAGGGGCCCTAATAGAAACTTATCGAAACAAGGCACTAGATGTATTCATCCGGGGACTAGATGGAGGACTTTCCACTCTCCTATTGGTCCAAAAACCAAGCACCTTGCCAGAGGCATATAAAGCTTGTTTAACCCTTCAAAATATGACTATCAGGTCACAGTCTATCCATACGGTTAACACACCGAATGTGATTCCTGTTCCAGTAAATCACATGCCGAAAGTGTATACAACAACGAGGGCCACACCCCAGGCAAATCACTATATAAATTACCCACATCCCATTAGGGAAACGTTCATACCTAGAGGGGGGCAACATCTTGTTAGGAGCGGGGGTCATCAATTCCGCCAGAATGTGCCACCACCGCGTCCAACTGCTCCAAAACCTCAAGAAAGGATGGATGTTGATCCATCTAACCAATCGACGCAGGTGAATTACATGAACAGGCCACCGCAACGAAACAATAATTTCAAGAGACGTGCGACTTCGGAGAACCTGCCAAGAAAGCAGCAGCGCCTATATCACATGCAGCTTCCCGAAGCTACAGACGAAGATGAGCAACCATTTCCGGCGGAAATACAACCGAGCTCGTCTAATGAAGTGGCGGAACTGGAAGAAACGAATATATCTCCGGATTTTATGGCAGATGCCTCTCCGGCGTTCCTTATATAAAATACATAACAAAAGAGGGAAAATGCCTACGGTTCCTCGTGGATACGGGGGCCAACAAAAATTTCATTTCTCCCCAATTTATTAACCAAGCATCAAAACTTAAAAACACCCTTATCGTCCAATCCCCTGGTGGTAACCTCTCAATAGATAAACAGATTTCCGGAAAATTTTTTAAACAATGCCAAATCGATAGCAATATTACCTTCTATGTACTGCCAAAACTTTCCGACTTTGACGGCATCATAGGAGACGATACCCTTCGTCAGATTGGAGCAGTGGTTGACAGGCGAAATAATATCCTTATTTTGGGCAACATTACACACGCATACCCCTTTACACTTGGCCAATGGAAGTAGTAAGTCACACGATAGAGAAAATCCTGAAGAAATATAAGCCTTTGTTTGGAGACGTCGTCGGGAACGAAATGGCGAGGAGCAACGTTAGAGGGGAAATTAGAACCAATTTACACCAAGAGCTATCCCTACCCGGTCAACATGCGCGATGAGGTGAACAGACAAATACAGGAGCTCCTAGACAACGGCATAATCAGGCCATCAAAGAGCCCCTATAACTCACCCATATGGATCGTCCCCAAGAAGGCAAAAGCAAATGGGGAAAGACAATATCGAGTTGTGATCGATTATAAAAGACTGAATGCGGTCACCATAGCAGACACTTATCCCATATCCGATATTTCTTCAACCCTAGCCAGCCTCGGAAACGCCGCTTTTTTTACAACACTCGACCTTACTTCTGGATTCCATCAAATTGCCATGAAACAAAGCGACATTCCAAAAACAGCTTTTTCTACGATGAATGGTAAGTTCGAATTTTTGAGACTCCCATTTGGTCTTAAAAATGCACCAGCGGTATTCCAGAGAATGATTGACGACGTTTTAAGAGAGCACATAGGCAAAAAGTGTTATGTGTATATCGATGACATAATCATTTTCGGGAAAGATGAAGCCGACCATTTGAAAAACGTAGAAATTATTTTCCAAACACTCATGGATGCAAATGTCAGGGTAAATCTGGAAAAAACACATTTTATGAGAACCGAGGTTGAATTCTTAGGGTACATCGTAGGGACGGAAGGAATAAAGCCCGATCCGAAAAAGGTGGACGCGATTAAAGGACTCATGCCGCCCACCAATCTCAAGGAATTGACGAGCTTCTTGGGTATGACCTCATATTACCGCAGGTTCATCAGAGACTACGCTAAGGTAGCAAAACCCCTAACCAACCTCACTCGTGGGGCAAATGCGCAGATCAAGGCTAGCCAATCCAGGAAAGTGGCAGTAACACTCGATGAAGAAGCTTTAAAAGCATTTGAAGATTTAAAAATGATGCTGACCACTGCTGAAATTTTATGTTTCCCTGATTTCGAAAAACCCTTCAATCTGACCACCGATGCCTCGAACTACGCCATTGGTGCTGTGTTATCGCAAGGGGAGATTGGGAAAGACAGACCTATTGCCTTCATTTCCAGATCGTTGAGCAAAACCGAGGAGAACTATGCTACCAACAAAAAGGAAATGTTGGCTCTCGTATGGGCGCTCGACAATCTCCGAAACTATCTTTATGGTGCGAAAAAGATTAAAATTTATACAGACCATCAACCGCTTACCTATGCTTTGGGTAACCGGAACTTCAACGCAAAATTGAAAAGATGGAAGGCTCGCATCGAAGAATATAGCCACGAATTGATTTATAAGCCACCTGGCTCAAATTACGTGGCTGATGCACTATCGCGTCTGAAGACCCAAATCAACCATCTAACTTCAGGAACAGATACTGCTAGCGAGGGCGCTGGCTCAAAAACTGAGACCGCATCGGAAGGAGTCGCGAGCAATTCGGCAACAGAATCAGCACTCGAGGGCCGCGACGAGGATCAAACAATTAACGACGAACCAAGGGACAGCGATACTGTAGCAACAATGCACAGCGCGGAAGAGGATAGTTCAGAATTTATACCACACGTAGAAGCCCCCCATCAACGTCTTTCGAAATCAACTGGTATTTAGCGGAAGCACGCACGCCTACGAAGAACCGCATCCTGGATACACACGTCACTATATCCCCGTCAGCAGCCTTTCCAGGGAGCAGCTGACAAAAATATTGAAACAGAAACTGAGACCAAACATACTTAACGGAATTAAAAATGCCCGAAGAAAAACTCGCACTTCTTCAAGATGTGTTTCGCGATCATTTTTCAAAGTACAAAGCGCGAATTACACAAAGAACTGTTGAGGATCTCAGGAACGTTGACAATATTTTAGAGATAATAGCCAAAGAACATAGAAGAGCTCACCGAAATCTCGCCGAGAACAGGCAGCAGATTTTGGAAAAAATTATTTTCCCAGGATGAGCAGTCTGATCCGGAAATTCGTGGCAACGTGTGATATTTGCAAGCTAAATCAATATGACAGGCATCCATCCCGTACCCCTGTTACAAGCAACCCCGATACCGTCATATCCTTGCGAAATCCTTCATATCGATATTTTTGAAATTCAGGGCGAAAAATTTATTTCATGTTTAGACAAATTTTCTAAATTCGCCAAACTATTCCACATAAAAAATCGGTCGACGTTGCATCTCCGCGAAAAAATTATAAAACTACTGCATTATTTCACAGCTCCAAAGGTTATAGTTACAGATAATGAAAGTGCTTTTCTGAGTCCAATAATTCAAAACTTCATTAAAATTTGGGAATCCAGCTGTACCGCACACCATCGCAACGCAGCGAGGTGAACGGTCAGGTAGAAAAGATCCATTCAACAGTTTTGGAAATTTATCGTTGTCTAAAAGCTGAGTATAAAGACCTTAAGTTAAGAGAGCTGTTAAATATTGCAGTGGATCGTTATAACGGCACAGTACACACAACCACCAAAAAAAAAACCAAAGACATATTTTTTAATAGGTCCGAAAGGATCAATTTCCAAAAACTTTTAAATTTTAAGCAGAAGATTAATAACGACCTCTCCTCGGAGTTAAAAAGAATTCAAA